>ML779382.1:215839-230519 GCA_009831015.1 Picea engelmannii
TTCCTTGTTTCATATTCCAACGCACATATATTTGAATTAAAATGTTGTAATAGTTGGAAAGGGGGGCGGGCCGGGGCTAAGCCCCGACCCGTGGACACATTGTTATACATACGACCGCATATGTTAAACCCAAACCATTGGCGTGCGCGTTATAAATATTACATTGTAATGTATTGCAATGTATTACATTGCAATACACACACACACACACACACATATATATATATATATGTGTGTGTGTGTGTGTGTGTGTGTGTGTGTGTGTGTGTGTGTGTTGCCATTGTATTTTAAACATGCGCGCGGGAATGTTATAACCTTTGGTTAATGCGTGTATGGTTTGACCAGTGGGTTAACCACCCGGGAGTTATAACGGTTAAACTACTTTTGCGCCTAGCCTATGGTTCCATGTGCCATGTGCCTATGGTTTGTACCGGTGCGCGGTTATGCACGGGAATGAGTTTTTACGCTTAAATGAGCGTGTGAGCCAGGTTTTCTCAAAGGGGGAGTACAATTTGTAGAACCAGACATAGTAGGTTGGAGAAGGAAGCTTCAAGGAGGCATATCGTTCTCATTTTTCGACCGTTGCAGGTGCCGAAAGAGACCAGACAGGGGTTTTGGGACGTTGGGAAGCCATTGGAGTAGTCGGTTTATCATTTTGAGCATTGTAAGGCATGTTTTTGAGCACTTTGAGCAATTTAATAATAATGATCCATTGGAAGCTGGACCAGGAGATGTAGCCCGGAGAGGGGTGAACTCCTTTATCAAGTTTTTGTGTTTATGTGCTGATGTTCAATGTTTTATGCTACTGTCTATGTGTATTTTTACATAAGTAATCCTTAATTATGTGTTGCAAATTGATCTGGTTTCTTTAAACACATAACATTTCACTTGCAATATTTATTCAAGTTTTTCAAGTCTTCTTCATTTTTAGATCATCGAGAATGACAGATCAACAAGAAATAAGGATCATGGACATCTCAACAAAAGGAAGAAGCCACCATTAGATTCTTTGGAGCACCGTGTTAGAAGGAAGGAAAGATAGGCTGGTGAAGCCCTAAAAACACAGGTCAAGTTGACCTAGGATTTTAGACACCTAGGGTTTTGGTATCTAAGGTTTTGACCCTTAGGCTTCTGCCTAAGGATGTCGGTGAGCTATTGTAAAGTATAAATAAAGTTCAAGAGGACCTGGGTTGGGTCGGTAAAATAATTTTTGGGATTGTGATTGTTATTGTTATTGAGTAAGAAGTATTGTGAGAGAGACAAGTGCTAAGAGTGAGAGCCTTTTGGTATTGTAAGATCTTCATCTAGGTGCGAAGATCAAGTCCTGCAGCTGGGTGCACAAGAAGGGAAGAGATTGAGAGAATAAGAGAGAAGATATACTGGCTAAGAGCGTAGATCAGAACTCTATGGTTCATCTTAATATATTATAAAGCACAGTTCTATGGATGTAGCCCTAGAGAGAGGGTGAACCACATATACTTTGTGTTATGTGTGATTGATTCTCTATTCTTATCATTTGATACTTTGTTATTGCAATATTGTGGTTGATATGATAAGATGTATGGAATAGATCTAAGATGATAAGTGATATATGCATGTTGTATTGTTCTATTATTAGATCCACTTGACATTTCCCTTGGTTGTAGACATATTTTTCCTGCAACCCCCCCACCCCCCCATAGTTGCTTCGGGTGAGAGTTCATATTCTTCACAGGTGTAGCCGAAAGGGCTAGTAGTTAGGGCTTGTTGGTGCAGTCTCGGAGTTGAACCTTGGGTTTTCCCCTATGCCAACAAATGGTTCTGTTGCTGGGATGGGAATATTCTTGAGGGAATGTCAAGGTGGTTTCCATCAAATACAAAGATTCAAAAGTGGATACAGGATCACGAAAAGGACTTCGCTAAAGCCCAGAAAAAGAACCCTAATCTTAGTACAAAGGATTGGATGGAGAGACATATTTTTACAGATATACATGAGATATTCTTTGGAGGAATCCATCAGGAGCTATATGAGTGGTTAGTTAGGTTGGAAGATACCCAGTTTGAGGTCATATTACGACCTCATGTAGTTTGGACGTCGGTGTTGATCAAGAAGGTCAAGAGAGTTGACATTGCAGTGTCAAGAGCAGTAGATCACTAGTCTAATAGCACCATCGGAGGGTACATCACCGAGTTTGTTGTTGATAGAGTAGATTCATATGGCCAAGCTGAGAGATATTTCTTCAAGGGACCCAGAGGAAATTTTTACATTTTCTGAAGTTGAGAATCAATATGCTATTTCATGAGAAGAACATCTTGAAGATACAGTAGATCGATTGAACTTAAAAAGGCTAATGTTCAGGAACTTGGACAGTGATAGTGACACAGAGGATGGACATATGCATAGTGGGAGAGTGTTTAGAGAAGTTCATCTTGTGAACCTATTCAAGAAGAACTACGGAGATGAGGGTTTCTACAGTGGAGAAGAGACAGATCTGACGAACGAAGAGCACTCAGAACCCACTAGGGAAGAGGAAGAGGAAGCTAAAGAACTTTGTCAGGAAAATCCAAAAACCTTAAGAAATGTGCATACTATTGAAGTAAGTACTATTAATACTCTTGTTGGTTCAGCAACATTAAGCAATCAGAGTAATCAGATTTACCAGACCATTCAAAGTACTATTACTAGTAATTCACCACATACTCAGAGAGGAAACATAGGAATATCTATGGCAGATGTGATGAGACTCCCTATCTTTAGGGGAGATGGATTTGAATATCCTGATCAACATTGGTTTCTATGTGAATCCATATGGAATATTAAAAATGTCATCAATGAAGCTATTAAAAGAACCCAATTTAGTATTACCCTTCGAGATCACGCACTAAGTTGGTACATGAAGCTTGTCCAAGGACTTGCACAACCTAATCCATTGAACGAGATCAAGAATTTGTTGATTGAATAGTTCAAGAAACCCAAGTCAGATTCACAATGTATTACAAAGATGAAAGAGATCAAGCAGAAGGTAGTCAAACCTGTCTGGGAATTCGACCAGAGATTCAAGACCTTGACAGGCCGATTGAACTTTTAGATCCCAAATGAGAAGAACAAAGAGTGGTTCATTACTTCCCTCTTACCAAACACCAGAGTTCCTCTAATGCAATAGAATATCGCTTCCCAGGCTAAGGCGCTAGATATTTCCATGAAGTTAGAATCAACCCCTATGGGAGAATCCAGCTTAGGTATGACTCAGATCTTGAGTTAGCTAACTAGTTTGTCTCTGTAGGTTGAACATATGAAGAGATACAAGGGAAATGATAAAAGAGAAGACATCTAGTGTGTTAGATGCAAGTTAGAAGGCCATGACAAGGATCATTGCCCCCTATTTCATGAATACTTGGTCTTGGGAGATCCGATCCCTTTGAAGAAAGTCACCTTACCTTGGTGCGAAGTATGTCGAAATAGACATCGCCCTCGTGAGTGATATTACATGCAAAAATATGTTTAGACACCCACAAATTTGTATTGCATGTCCTGTAAATCCATGGGGCATGATGATAGGGATTATAGGGATTATGACCTCATGCATGAAAGGTAAAGATATATATATATAATTCAAGGTGAAGTACAACTAGAGGGAAACACTACGAAGTACAACTCCCCTGGGAGAGGAAACTTCAACCCTCGTGGTGGATTCAGAGGATGAGGACGAGGAGGAGGTATGGGTCGAGGATGAGGATGAGGAGGAGGTATGGGTCGAGGCCAAGGATAGATAATATGCTACAACTAGGCACAACCATAACACCTCGCAAGGGACTGTCATAACCCTTGAACTGCTTGCAGCTACTACAACTCATTTGAACATGTTATAGAAGATTGTCTTGTGTTGTTGGCTAAGATTTAGGAAAGATGAGGACCTTAGCAGAACCCGCAAGTGCAACTGATATATGTGGAACCTCATGGAGAAGACCCTAGATTCATTGTTATAACTAGAGGAGGCGCTGCTATAGGAGAAGATAGACTGACCAAAGGGAATACTGTAGAGGAATCAGGAATCAGGAAAGCTGCAGAGAAGACCCAAAATTTTGATGCAAAGAAAGAAATAAAAATATTCAAGGAGGAAAGAAAAGAGTTCAAAGAAGATCAAGGTTCTTCATCAAAGACAAGACCATAAGTAAGAGAATATGGAATGCCTCAGGCATTTGATCAGTCTTCTTCACCAAGAGAAGGAAAAGAGGTAAGCAAGCTCATGGAATTTTTATATACTTGCATTAAGTTGATTCAGGATGAAAGAGTTGTACAAGGGTTACAGAATTTAATCAGATAGTATGATATAGGAAAGATAGACCCCTTACTGAATAGGTAAGTACACCAAATCACTAATAAGAGAAGGACAAATAAGGAGTTACACTTAAATTCTCAAATAGGAGAGTATGATATAGACTATGTGGTCATCGACTTAGGGTCGGAGGTCAATGTCATGACGAAGCAAACTTGGGCACTGATGGGAAAACCTAAGCTGATCTATTCCCCTACCAGGCTCAGGATGGATAATTAGCAGGCTATTAGCCCCTTTGGTATACTGGAACATGTCCCTGTGGACATCTATGGAGTAAGAACATTTGCATATTTTGAGGTAATTGAGATAGTTGATGACAATTGCCCTTACCCTACGCTATTAGGAATTGATTGGGCTTTCAATAATTCCATTATGGTTGATTTAAAGAAAATTTGAATGACATTTGAAAGAGATGGCCTTATGTTCATTATGCCTTTAGATCCATATGAAGGTCAGCGATACACATAACCCATCAAAGAGAAAGATTGTGCATATGAAATGGAAAACATATACAAACTAGCAACCAGACAACAGGATTACATTAATCCTACGGTTGATGGAAACCTAAGATGGTGAAGTGATAGCACATGTTCATAAGACTCAGAAGAAGCACTGGATAACTGGCATAATAAAATGTATGAGGTATCTACAAGAATATGTTCTAGAATAACTAGAGAAGTTCGATGGATCGACACAATAGTAAGTAACTTACCCACCTTTGATGGTCTGAATCCTTTATAAACCTTCTTATCATAATTTGAAGAAAGTGTACCAATGCAAAAAATATTGTTGGAAATGGATGAGGCCCTAAAATCAACCCCGACAATATGGTGGGGGACACACAAAAGCAATATTACAGACTGGGTACAATGTCGTACCTTGATGACAGTGTGGTTCTCAGCACAAGTAGAAGGTTGCAAAGTTTGGTACATAGGTCGAAGCTACCCAAAGGACCATGTGCGAAGCTATGAGGAAGCCTGGAGAAATGTTCCTCAAGAACAGTGGATATACAAATTCATTAACACACTAAACACGACACCTATCAACTGGTAACTTCAAGCAGAGTTGTGCCTCATCACTACAGATTGGAAATGTATGACTCAGAATTTTGTAACCACCTTCTTATTTGAAATTCAATATCCTTCAATAGATCAAGAACTATAGATTGTGAGACAGAAAGTACTCAAGGAGGCATCCAACCTTCCTTTAGAACAATAAGAGGACGAATGGTCTGGGCCTCTCTAGAAACTACAAGGTTGTTACAACATCAATGTTGATGAAGATGATGATCTGAGGAAGGTGACCATCACAAAAACAGAAGGACAAAGAGATGTGGAAGGACCTAGAGTTGAGATACCATTCATTGGATAGCCCATCAAGATTAAAAAAGTCAACATTGAAACCTAGGAGACACTGAAGCTTGCAAATGTCAGAGATTATTGGGATGTTGCTACCATTGACAAGATCACAGAACTATTGCATGAATATTAGGACTTGTTTCTAACCAAGTTCACTGACATGAAGGGCATCAAAGGTCCTATGGGAGAGATGAGGATCCCTTTGAAACCAGATGAAAAACCATTCAAACAGAGACCCTACATATTAAACCCTAAATATAAGGAGAACGTGAAGATTGAGCTCGACAGAATGATAGAAGCAAGGATTATAGAACCTGTCGAAGAATCAGAGTGGATAAACCCTATGGTGGTACAAGACAAAAATACAAGAGAGATAAGGATATGTGTAGATCTTAGGAAGTTGAATGATGCATGTTTTCATGACCCCTTCCCTACGCCATTCACTAACGAAGTGTTAGATAATGGGGGAGGCCAGAAAGTATATTCTTTTATAGATGGATTTTCAGGATACCATTAGATCCGGATTGCCAAGGAAGATCACCACAAGACCACCTTTGCAAAAAAATGGAGGTCCTATGAGTATAAAACGATACCATTTTTATTGAAGTATGCCCCAGCCATCTTTTCCAGGGTGGTGGTCGAAGCATTCAAGGAGTTTTTGCATAAATTTCTAGAAGCCTATTTTGACGATTGGAATTTTTTTAGTTTATTGAAAAATCATATTGAATGTCTAAGGATAATGTTGGATAAATGCAGGCAATGTCAAATTTCATTGAATCTGAAGAAATGCATCTTCTTCTCACCATTCGGAGTGTTTTTAGGTCATATTGTATGCAAGAAGGGATTGTTGGTAGATCCCTCTAAAATTGCCATTATAGTTGATCTTCCACCTCCTACTTCAGTCAAATAGTTGCGCATTGTGCTGGGACATACTGGGTATTATAGGAAGTTCATTAAGGGATATGCCCAGATTACAACACCCATGGAGAAGCTTCTGAAGAAAGACTGTCAGTTTAGCTGGACAAAAGAATGCCAACAGAGCTTCAACACACTAAAAACAAACATGGTCATTGTGCCCATTATGGTTTTCCCAAATTGGACCAAGGAGTTTCATGTACATGTCGATGTATATTCTATTGTATTGGGAGATGTGTTAGAACAAACAGGAACAGGAGACATTGACCACCCGTTAGCTTTTTCTAGTAGGAAGCTATCAACGCAGAGGTCAACTACACCACCATTGAGTGAGAAGGGTTAGCCATGGTGTATGCACTACAGAAATTTCGCCACTACTTGTTGGGAGGGCACTTTAAAATGTTTACTAATCACTCCATGCTCAAATACCTAGTCAACAAACCAGTGTTGGGGGGAATAATCTACAGATGGCTTTTGCTCTTTCAGGAATATGATTTTGAGATCATAGTCAAGCCAGGAAGAATGAACAAGGTTCATGGCCACTTGTCAAGGTTGGAGCATGGTGACGATCAGACCCGTTTGTAGAATGCACAGCTTCTAGTAATTAGAAATATTGATGACCACTTTGTAGAAATAGCCCATTTCATGTCAACAGGAATGGCACCTAGTGAGTATACAATCCCTTAGAAGAAACAACTAGTAGTGCGCGCTATAGACTTTTCACTTATAGGTGGACAACTATACATGATGGGACCTGATGAGATACTAAGAATATGTGTTATGGAGGCAGAGTGACCATTGATCCTTGCAGAAGCTCATGAGGGCATCGCAAGAGGACATTACGTAGGGAAAGAAACTACGCAAAAGGTTATGAGAGTTGTCCTTTGGTGGCGTACCTTACACAGAGATGCCAAATACTATTACAAGGCTTGTGATGTATGCCAAAGAGTTGGAAAATTGTTTAGAAGAGATGAAATTCCATTAGCACCACAGCTGACCCTACAATCATTTGAGAAATGGGCCATTGACTTCGTGGGACCCATAAACCCACAAGGAAATCACATAGGAGCAAGGTACATCATCACTGTGACATAATACTTGACCAGATGGGCCAAATCTAGAGTTGTTAAGAATTGTAGTGCAACTACAGTTGCATGCTTCATATTTGAGGACATCATAACTAGGTTTGGATGCCCAAAGATCCTTATGAGTGATCAAGGCACCCATTTCATAAATAAAATAGTTGAAGCCCTGACTGAGGAATTTGTAGTCCACCATTAGAAGAGCACACCTTATCATCCGCAAGAAAATGGGACAGTGGAAGCATTCAACAAGATCTTGGAGACAGAGCTGACAAAAATTTGCAGTGTGAACAGGTATGACTCAGATTTAAGAGTACCAATAGTACTTTGGGATTATAGAACCACTTGCAAGAAATTGACAATGCAGACCCCCTTCAAGTTGGTGTATGGTCTCCAAGCCATTGTCCCAATGGAATACCTGGTGCCAAGCCTAAGAATTGTCACCTTTACAGATATGGATGACACTGGAATTGTTCAAGAGAGGCTTGCGTAGTTGGTCGAACTCAAAGAAGATAGATTTATTGCAGGATTCCACCAACAGGTACAGAAAGAAAGAGAGAAAGCATATCATGATAGGCACATCAAGAGGAATACATTCAAGCAAGGTGATCTAGTACTGATATATGACAGTAAGTTCATGAAGCATTCTGGGAAGTTCATAACACATTGGCTTGGGCCATATGAGATCGCCTATGTTACAGAAGGAGGAGTTGTATAATTGAAAAATTTGAACGGAAAATGGAAGGAAGGATTAGTGAATGGGAGTCGGATGAAGTTGTACTATGACAACCCTATGCCTTGCATTTCTAGGTAAAAGCATGAATAAAATTTTCTAAGTACTAGGTGCAATTGAAATTGGGTACCACACACACATAAAAAAAAAAATTATGCACAGGGAAGGAGAGGAGGCATAGAGAAGAAATCAAAGGTTGAATTGTGTAGTCTGAAGTCGAAGTAAAACATAAGAATCATATATGAAGTGCCTCAGGATGAGTCACAGGTGAGTGTTGGGTGTCTGTTGGCCCTTGGTTATGGAAGTAAGAAAATATCAAGGAAGAAAAGGGAAAACAAGAACTTTGCAGAAGACACGACAACTGTTACTAGGTCGAAGTGAGAAAAAGAGAAAAAAAGATGGAGGGAAGTTCGAGAAATCAAGTCGTTGGATGAGGAGATCGAGAATGACATATCATCAAGAAAGAAGAATCGTGGACATATCAGTAAGAGGAAGAAGCCACCATCAAATGCTTTGGGGCACCGTGCAAGAAGGAAGGAAAGACAGGCTGGTGAAGCCCTGAAAACACGAGTCAAGTTGACTTAGGGTTTTAGACACCTAGGGTTTTGACACATAATCTTCAGCCTAAGGATGTTGGTGAGCTATTGTAAAGTATAAATAAAGGTCAAGAGTACCTGGGTTGGGTTGGTGAGATAATTGTTGGGATTGTGATTGTTATTGTTATTGAGTAAGAAGTACCGAGAGAGAGAGAGGTGCTAAGATTGAGAGCCTTCTGGTATTGTAATATCTATAGCTGGGTGCAAAGATCAAGTCCTATAGTTGGGTGCACCGAAAGGGAAGAGATCGAGAGAAGAAGAGAGAATATTTGTTGGCTAAGAGCATAGATCAGAACTGTATGCTTCATCTTAATATATTATAAAGCACAGTTCTCTAGATGTATCCCTAGAGACAAGGTGAACCACGTATACTTTGTGTTATGTGTGATTGATGCTCTTTTCTTATCATTTTATACTTTGTTATTGCAATACTATGGTAGATCTGATAAGATGTATGGAATAGATCTAAGATGATAAGTGATATATGCATGTTGTACCGTTCTAGTATTAGATCCACTTGACATTTCCCTTGGTTGTAGACATCCATGTCCTACAACCCCCCCATAGCTGCTTCAGGTGAGATTACATCTGCTTCGCAGGTGTAGCCGAAAGGGCCAGTAGTTAGGGCTTGTTGGTGCACTCTTGGAGCTAAACCCTAGGTCTGCCCCTGTGCCAACATTAATGTAGATTTTATTAGCAGTATTATGTATTAAATTTCAATGGTAAATGATTTTTTGTAGAAGTTTATTACATGTTATAGTTAAGCATTCACATTCGTTTTGGAAAGGATTTCCAATTGGTGAATGTTCAGAACAGTGGATGTTATCATTTGAGGAGGGTGTGAGGTTGATTTTTTCACTTCTATGTTGACCCTTCTTTATTTCTTTCTTTATTTCATCATCATACAAGCTATTTATCTAATAAGAAACTTGATTACCTTCAATCTGTAGAATTCTTATGACTCCATTGCCCAATGGTGTAGCCTACTGCTCTGCGTTTTTCTTCCCTCTCCCTTTTTTTCTCAGTCTTCATGATCTAGCGACTCAAATCAATTTAATCCATTTATATTCTAATGGGTATTGGGCTTGCAATTACATCAATCTATGTGTGACTTCTAGTGCTAACACTTTTGGCATCATTTCCGGGGAAGGAAGTAAAGAAATATTCCCTGGGAGAACGACAATGATCAGATCCAGCTCTTGATGGTAGACAAGAGCAGGGCACAAGCTTGACTACAATGTTCTACATGGTGACTCCAACTTCATCATAGATGAATCTATGGATGACTCCACTGGTTTGAAAAGGGAAAGATTCTTGCTCATAGGTATTCATTTTGTGATTTCTCAAATATATCTGGTTTCCAAAGCCTCGTTCCTGATAGAAGTGAATGGGAAGGTTTCCTTCCTAGGTTTAGAGGGGAAAATTGGGAAATTCCAACTGATCTTTTACTAGATTTTCACTAGTGAATACTTAAGCTGAAAGTTATACATGAAGATGTCCTCATCAGATTGTTTACATACTCTTTAGATGGAGCATCTTGTGATTGGTGTAGATCACTCTTGGTTGCTTGTATTACTTCATGAAGACATATTCATGTTTCATTTCATTTGTTTTTCAAAAAGAAATTTGCAGTTGATTTCCTTTACCAAGAATGTTGTTATGAATTCGATTTGTTGAGTAAAGGATCAAATAGTCATAAAGAGTATGTTGTAGTAGAAGACACTTTTCATAATGATCAAGAGGATGATGATCTTCAAAGTGATAGCCAAGATGTAGATACTTTTGACATTGTATCAAATGTATCTACTGTTTTAAGTTGTCATGAAAATCAAATTGTTTTCTTTGAGTATTCAAATGATAATGAGCAGATCGATATATCGGCATGTGAAAGTTTTGAATCTAAGCCACATGAATACAATG
Source organism: Picea engelmannii (assembly GCA_009831015.1). Taxonomy (NCBI): domain Eukaryota; kingdom Viridiplantae; phylum Streptophyta; class Pinopsida; order Pinales; family Pinaceae; genus Picea; species Picea engelmannii. Next base: position 226,760 of record ML779382.1, read on the forward strand.
AAGGAGATAAGGAAGGATTGTATGAGCATAATTGGTCAAAGAAATTTCTCCAACAGCTGTTACCAGAGATCAACAAGATTTCTTTCATCATTCCTAAACCTGGATTTGCAGCAAATATTAAACAACCTATGATAAACATTAAAATCAATGAAAGCATCCTGCAACAACCTTCAGTTTTGTAGATAAAGGAGATTGAAAACAGTCATAAAATTGGGCATGTGCAGAAGCAATTCAATTTAAATTTGGAACGACATCAAGAAGAGGTATTTCTTTATGGATTTAATGACCCTATTGTTGATTATCTAGAGTTTTTGAGTTGCACATATGTCAAATCATTCTTGTCAAGTGAATGTTGGTTTTGCTATCTTTTCAAACTGCACTTATGTATGCCATGGGTTCTTTCATTTTTCCGATCCAGATCAAAAGTTTCACTAGTTAATCAGTTTCTTGTATGGTATCATTGGAAGCATGACTTTACTTTAACAAATAATACTTCAAATGGTTAGAGTAGTAGTAGGACGAATAAAGATCGATTCTCAAGCATTTGGTTTATAGTGGTTTTTGTTTTCAGTGTGTGAATGTTCTTAGTTTTTAATAAGGAGCGGAGGTGCTCTCAGGAATACAGTTTTTGTGGATAGATATGGAATGGATAAGGAACTGAACTACAATTTATTGGCAGCTCACAGGGAGCATGCCATCCTTTGTGGAGCCAGATGTTAACACAGATAATTGTAGGGGTCAAAATGGTAAAGGATTTGTTGCAGAAGTATATTACATGTTATATTTAAGAATTCACATTCATTTCTGGAAAGGATTTCCAATCAGTGAACATTCAGACCAGTGGATGTTATCAGTTGAGCAAGGTGTGAGGCTGATTTGTTCACGTATATGTTGACCCTTATTTCTTTATTTATTTAATACATCATCATACAAGCTATTTATCTAATAGGCAGCTTGATTGCCTTCAATATGAAGAATGCTTATGACTCCATTTCCCAGTGGTGTAGTCTATTGATCTACATTTTTCTTCCCTCTCCCTTTTTTACTCAGTCTTGTTGATCCACCTACTCAAACCAATTTAATCCATTTATATTCTAATGGGTACTAGGATTGCACTTACAACAGTCTAAGTGTGACTTCTAGTGCTAACATTTTTGGCGTCATGTTGGGCATGGAAGTGAAGAAATATTCCCTGGGAGAATGACAATGATCATATCCAACTCTTGATTGTAGATAGGAGCAGGACACAATCTTAACTGCTATATTCTACCTAGCGACTCTAACTTCATCATAGATGAATCTATGGGCGACTCCACTAGTTTGAAATGGAAAATATTCTTTATGATTTCTCAAATATATCTGGTTTTCCAAACCCCATGACAGATAGAAGTGAATGGGAGGATTGCCTTCCTAGGTTTAGAGGGGAAAATTGGGAAATGTCAGCTGAGTTTTTACTAGATTTTCATGAGTGCATAATTAAGTTGAAAGTTATACATGAAGATTTCCTCATCAAATTGTTTGCATACTCTTTAGATGGAGTAGTTCATGATTGGTGTAGATCACTCTCGATTGCTTGTATTACTTTACTAAGATATTTTCATGTTGCATTTCATTTGTTTTGCAAAGAGAAATTTGCAGTTGATTTCATTTATCAGGAATGTTGTTATGAATTCGATTTGTTGAATATAGTCATAAAGAGTATGATGCAGTAGAAGACACTTTTCATAATGATCAAGAGGATGATGATATCAAAGTGATAGTGAGGATGTAGATACTTTTGACATTGTATCAAATGTATCTATTGTTTTAAGTTGTCATGAAAATCAAATTGTTTCCTTTGAGTATTCAAATGATAATGAGGAGATCGATATATTAGCATGTGAAAATTTTGAATCTAAGACACGGGAATATAATGAAGGAGATGAGAAAGAATTATATGAGCATAATTGGTCGAAGAAATTTCTCGAGCAGCTATTGCCAGAGATTAGCAATATTTCTTTCATCATTCCTAAACCTGGATCTGCAGCAAATATTAAACAACCTATCATCAGAATTAGAATCAGTAAAGGCAACCCACAACAACCTTCATTTTTGCAGATAGAGGAGATTGGTAGTAGTCATAAAATTGGGCATGTGCAGAATAAATTCAATTTCCAGTTGGCTTTCATGAGCCTATTGTTGATTATATGGAGTGTTTGCACCCAATTCGTCACTTGGTGAGCAAATAAAGGGTCCTTACATGCCCAGTTGGGTCTTGCTGAGCATGACAGCTGTAGAGGAAAGGGTTAGAAGAAGAATAACAAAACTATAAGCAATAATTAAACTAAAACAAACTAAAACTATGAACATATGGATAAAGAAATAAAAAAGACAACAAGACCAATAGCACCAATGTTTTTAGGTTGATCAATTGATGAAACCAAAGCACAATGAAGGAAGGGGATTGTGAGTCCCTTCTTTCTCCAATGGAAGGCTCTTGTGCCCTCACAAACTTGCTCTCCTTACAATAAGAAAATGAGAATGATGGTGAAAGAACTCCAAGCACATTCACTCAATGGAGAGGTGAATGGCTCAATGAAATGGTGCAAATGTGTTATTGTCAAGGAGTGAGTCCTTAAAACAATCTAAGCAGCATAACATTACATGAAATTCCTTGGGAAAATGATGTTTCCTCATGGCTTTTTATAGCATAGCATTGGGTGATTATGTAACTCCTTTGAGGTGTGAAAAGGGGCTCTTTAGGGCTTAATTAGGTCTTTGACCAGCCTACCATGCGGATTCATCTCAGATTTGGGAGTCAAATCGGCTTGGGAGCTGATCCATTAGTGGTTGGGAGGCCGACCAATTCCATAAATGCGCCGTTTAGCAGGTGCGCGGGTTTTTGCGCCAATAGCCACGTGTCGTGTGCGCATGCGTGCATTGTACGTTCCTGTTCCGCGCATATGCGCACGCACCCAACTTCTGTAAAGCGCCCTTCAATTTTTGTTACTTTGCATAGTTTTTGACCCTTTTGCAATGTTGTGAAATTAATTCAGTGCCATGAATGACTTCATTCCTGTTTTGACGATGCTGAGTTCTTGTCACCATGTGCGGATGAAATTTCAGTGATAACAGATGCCCCCTGATGGATGAGGTTAGGAGCATACGTATAGACGAAATCCATCAATGTTTCTTTTACTGAGAAAGGTGTTGTAAGAGAGAGAAATAGTGAGACCGTTCAGAGCGATCCGTTGGAGAAGAAAGGAACCGGTAGAACTCGACCTTCCATAAGGTGCATAACAATATACAAGTGTGTAAAAACGAGGCGGGCATGCCCCATGCTCGTGTTATGTAACTCTGACAAAATATGACGGAAGTGTTGGTGTAGATAACTGCAGCGCCCTCGGGGGCGGTAAATAAAAAAGGCAGAAGACAATTCTGCAAAGGAATATACTCTGAACAATAGGCAATGATCGCGGTAAGAAACATCGATGACGATGTGGGCATTGATGGCCCTACCAGGTTCAGAGGTCTTCGGAAAATGATAAAAAGAACTGCAATAGTCGCAAAGTAAGACCCACCATAACATGAGAAAGTGTTGGCGTCGAATGCCATGGGGGCCAACGAAAGCAGGGAGAAATGGTGTTTCACCCTGTGTCGTCCGAGATCTCTCATTAAATGAAGAATGAGAATCAAGATACTGTCGCCCTTCTGGAAAAAGTGTGCTGCTGTCGACAAAAGGGAAACGCGACTCCCAGAAGCAAAGGGCTTCATAGAATCT
>ML779382.1:230569-241071 GCA_009831015.1 Picea engelmannii
AAGTTCAGAGGGTAGAGGTAAATGACCTGTATAGTGCTCTGAAGATATGAATGATGTCGGTAAGGGAAAATGAGAAGCAATACTCCAACCAAGGGTGACATGGGTTGCATTTGGCCAAAAAGGAAGCAAGTCGCCAATGGTGACGACAAAAGAAAATGTAATGATCGAAAATAAAGATGTTTGTACAATAAATAATGAATAATATGGGAAAAATGTACAAATACAGAAATGGGTTCCCCAATGTGAAATGAGTGCCTCAGGGAGGGCAGAAATTTCTTGGAAAATAGATGAAGGGTGGGGGCCCCATTGGTGAGTTTCTGTATGAGGTGGGTGAAATGAAGATAGGTTCGGAGATGGGAAAACTGATGGTGGATGAAATGGAGGGTTCCTGATCCTGCGGGGGTGCCAGTAAAAAGAATAGAACCATAAAGAGATGTTCTGGGAGTCCATATGGGAAGCTAGAAAAAATGAGGAGAAGGAGTATGTGGTTGATGTGCATCATGATGAAAGACTATCGGGACCCCCATCCCTAAAGGGTAATGAAGAACAGCATGAGTGTCAAAAGTTCCAAAAGGTGCTATGAATGGGACAAATCATGTGGGTGAGAATGCTACTGGGTTACAGCACCGAAGATGCAAAATGGAGGTGTGGGTACTGCAGAGCTGGGAATGAGGATCCTAAAGGCAAATATCAGAGGGTGTGACTGGAAAATGTAAATGCAGTACAACGGGGGAAGACTATATGCCAGTGCTGAAGATATATCTGAAGGGATGATGTTGATGACCGATGAGCAAGTACCTGCGCACATAACAACCAAATACCCAAAGTGAACAATATCTGAAGGGAATAAAAGATATGAGCATGTATTTGACAAATGTGACAATGTGCGTGCGTACCTGACCATGATATGAAAAAAAGGCACCCCGAGGGCTCAGGATGAAAAGTGACCTAGGGACGGTGATGATTGTTCATGTCTATGGGTCACTGGCGACCCAACGGATTAGTGGTGGCCAGCTGCTGGTGTTGGAGAGGGTGGTGGTGGGTCATGAGCAGTTCGCCTGGGGGCTTACGCTGCATGCACGGATGATCGCGCAGTTGGACCGATGTCAGTCCATAGGTACAAGAGAGTTCACGTTTGACTCGATTCTAGTAGCCTCGTTCTTGGAGAGGGTGTCGATGCTGTGCCCGAGGGTTCTACTAGAGGCGCTTGGGGCACGAGAGCCATGACTGAGGCGATGGTCTACAGTTTTGGTTCGCCATGGTGGTGGCGAAGGTGGGCATTATTTTACGGCGCAGGCGGCGCAGATATGGCAGCAGATGTCGCAGGTCATACTTCCGTACCCCTATGCTGGGGTGGAATTCCGAGAGGATCCGGACATGGTGTTGCCTCCTGGGGAGGTATTTGACGATTGAGGTATGCTAAGTTTGTGTATGTTTTTTATTTATGTTATCTTTTGATATACCAGTTCATATGTGATATAGACGCTGATACGATCGTTTGTTTGTTGTTTTGTGCATGTGCAGATGTGGCACCTCGCAGGCGCGAGGTGGAGTTGCAGAGAGCGTCGATTCCGTGAGAGCCGGAGAGATTGCCGCGTAGAGAGAGGCGTCGACGGGATGAGGCCGCAGGGCAACCAGCAAAGCCCGAGAGGGCAGTGAGGAGGCGTCGGTTTGACGATCCTGGTGCAGGGCCGTCACATGTTCCTCCGGCGGCAGCCGGAGTAGATTTTGATGATATATGGCGTTGTCTGGAGATGGTATTACAGGACGTGCCTGAGGGCATGTGGATCCGCATCCAGGATGAGGGGTTCCTGGAGCAGTGTATAGGAGTACAGCCACCATGGCCGAGTATAGTGCGACGAGCATCTATGCTCGCCGAGATGATGAGTGGACGCCTACCGCCAGGGCAGGAGGCTCCTGCGGGTGCGCCACCACCACCGCCTGGGGCAGGTGGGGGTGGGCCACCACCTCCTCCTGAGGGAGGAGCAGGTGGGGGTGCGATAGAGGCACCCTGATTTATGATGTATATTTTTTGATTGTATATAGGCTGGTGAGCCGAGTTTTGTACCGAGGGACTATGATAGCCTGTGGGCATATGTATTTTGTGTATGTAAACAGTCGGATGGCCGGGGAGGCCTTGATATATATATGAGTATACATATTTTTTGAGATCCTGATGTTTTTTACATGTATTTGTTTTGTTGATGATGATGATGTCTATTATATCTATATGCTGTGACAGGATGGATGAGATGTTTTATGTATGTGTAGCTTGATGTGATATATGCCAATCTAACACCATGTTAGCTATTTCATCTGTTGTTTGATTCAATTGTATTGGAATATGTGTAAATGTAATGGAATCAAAATGTCGAGATAATAATCTAACCTGCAGGTATTTGCGAAAGAGGCACGGATCGCGTACACGGTAAACATTGTTGAGCTGGAGAATGACTAGTTGAGAGTCGAGGAAGATGCTAAGGTGGTGAATATGATGACGTTGGGCGTCGGCCAGGAGGCCAATGACCACAGTGTATTCGGCTTGGTTGTTGGTTGTTGGTCCCAAACAAATGCCGCTTGAATGTAGAATTTCATGTGAGGGGGTATATAAAGCCCAAGCTGCCGAAGCAAGATTTTGTGTCCAATGGCTGGCACCGTCGGCGTAACCAATGTGGTAGGTGGGTAGAGAACACATCTGTCAATAGCACAAAGGATAGGTTTAGACGAGAGGGTAGGAAAAAAAGATTGAAAACACTAAACAAGAAAAAATAACCTAAAGTAGAATGACTACTTCTAAGCATAAAATTTCTTGAGGTATAACCCGTTGACGGGTTCCTTGAGCGAGAGGCCTTCGGGGGAGGCCAATATGTATGCGCCTTTGGTGAGGCAATGTTGGATGATGTAAGGCCATGCCAAAGTGATTCGAATTTTCCATGGCCAAAGGTGGCATGAGCAATATCATAGGCCAGGACGAGGTCGCCTTCTCGGAATGAATGAAGGTTAACATGGCGATAAAAGGTAGCTTTGGATCATTTTTTAGCTACCTCATTGTTCTATAATGAAGATCGGCGATCTTCATCCAACGACTCCAAGTTCAGCAAGCGCTGCTCCATTGGAGCAGTGTCAGGTAATAGCTCAATTGTGGTGTGAAGGGTGGGAATTTCGCACTTGATGGGAAGAGTTGCCTCGACCCCATGGACTAAATGAAATGGCGTGAAACCTATAGAGGTTTTTACTGTCATTCGATAAGCCCATAGCACGGAAAATAACATATGATGCCAATTGGTTTTATGTGTATTAACCATGCGCTGTAACATGGTCTTGAGGACTTTGTTCACTACCTCGACCTGTCCATTTGACTGAGGGTAATATGGTGAGGTGAACTCATGAGAGAAGCCTAACCGAGATGAAAGTTCAACGAAAATATCATTCTCGAAGTGTTTCCCATGATCGGAAACAAGTTGGAGTGGTACGCCAAAACGGGATATGACGTGGTTAAATAAGAAGTGCACTGCAGTGTCAGCGGTGTTGTTGAAAGTGGGCATAGCTTCGGCCCATTTGGTGAAGTAATCAATGGTGACAACAATGTATTTGTGACCATTGCTGGAGGGGGGATTACAAGTCATAAAGTTGATGCCGCATTTACAAAAGGGGACCGCGGTAATGACAGGGTGAAGAAGAGAGAGGGGAGTGCGGGATTTGTTGGCATAGAGATGACATTGCTCACATTGTTTCACGGCATAAATGCAATCGTGAAATAAGGTAGGCCAAAAGTAACCGGCTCGGATAATCTTTTGAGCCGTGGATATACCCGAAAGATGGCCCCCACAAGCGTCAATGTGGCAATCATTTAAGACTCTATTGGCCTCGTCAATAGTCAGGCAACGACGAAGAATGGTGTCGATGCCCCGCCGATATAGAATGTCTCCAGTGAGGAGGTAGCGGGGGGCCTGATGGTGAATACGCCGATGATCATCTCATGATAGATGGTTACCGAACTTTTGAGTTCGTAGGTAGACGAGGAGGTCGCCATACCAAGGATCATCTGAGGCGATGTAAAAGAGATGTTCGTCAGGAAAGTCGGTGTTGACGGGGGGATTGGTGGTGTCAGAGGGAAGGGCCGTGACAAGTTCGGCGAGAACGAGGGCCTTCTTACTCTTAGGTGTTGAGAACTCGAGGTCGTATTCTTGGAGGATAACGATCCATCGAGCGAATTTGTCGTTAACTTGGCGACGGCTGAGAAAGTATTGCATAGGGTTGGAATCTGCGACAACCTTTGTGGTGCGAAGCAGAATGTAATGGCGCAGTTTCTGGACTGCGAGGACAACTGCAAGAGCAAGTTTATGTTCGTGTTTATAATTCAAGGGTGGTCCCGAGAGGTTCTTACTAACGTAGTAAATGACGTGTTCACGATTGTCATCTCCGAGCTAGATGAGGACGCCGGCTACTGATACAGCTGATGCTAATACATAGAGGATGTAGTCGCGATTGTAGTCAGGTGCACTAATCAAGGGTGCATTTGAAAGCGCTACTTTGAGATCGTCAAACGACTGTTGGGCATAGTCGTCCCAGTGAAAGGGGATGTCGTGACGAAGTAAGCGAAGGAAACCATGTGCGCGTATGGCGTAATCTGGAACAAAGCATCTGAGGAAGTTAGCTTTTCCCTGTAGACTCTGCAGTTGTCGTAAATTCCGAAGAGGTGGAATTTTGGTGATGGCTTTGACTTTGAGGGGGTCCACGGTAATACCGCTTTGGGAAACGATAAAACCGAGGAGGTGCCCGGCGGTGACACAGAACACACACTTGAGGGGGTTCAAGCAGATGTTGTACTGACGACAACGTTGAAAGATGATTCGTAAATCATCAAGATGTTGGGTGCATTTTTTGGATCGAGCTGTGAGGTCATCCAAGTAGGCGAGGATGATTGCAGCCAGATCGTGAAATATGTATGTCATCGCCCGCTGGAAGGTTGCGCCGGCGTTTTTTAAGCCGAAAGGCATGACACGGTATGTGAAAGTACCCCACGGGGTAATGAATACGGTTTTGTACTGATCAGCTGGGTGGATTTGAATTTGGCTATAGCCAAAGAACCCATCCATAAAGGAGAGAGCCTCATGGCCGACGCAGTCGTCAATGATTTGATCGATGAAAGGCGTTGGAAAATTGTCTTTTGGACATGCGTTATTGAGATCGGAAAAGTCTGTGCAGACGTGAATAGTGCCCTATTTTTTATCGACGGGTACAGGGTTGGAAACCCATGAAGTGTAAGCGATGGGGTAAATAAACCCGGCCGTGCGTAATTTGTCAATTTCAACTTTGATAGCTGCGGCTTTAGATGGGTGTAGCGGTCGTTGTTTATGGCGAACTGGTGTGATGTCCGGCCAGGTGTCAATGCGATGTTCGACAATAGATGGGTCGAGGCCAGGCATCTCCGTGTATGACCAGGCGAAGATATCCCTGTATTCTTGGAAGAGGGCTTTATACGCGACAATTTCCTGAGGAGTGCAAGCAGCTCCAATGATGATTTCTTCGACGATGCCCTTTTTGATGGAGATGTCGATTTTGATGGTGGGGGAAATGTTAGCCAGATTGCCTTCTTCAAACGCGTCGGGGGCGGGAATGGGGTTGTGGAACCAATCGATAGGCCCGGATGGGATAAAATCTTTGGTTTCGACCCCGTAAACGGGTTTTTGGTTAGGAGGCATGAGGGCTTCTTGTGGACGGAAGAGTGCACGATGATGTAGTGCGTCCTAGGGAGAGTCTGGGCATTGTAGCTCTTCTAGTATTTCTTCGTCGCGTTGGAAATGACAGGAATATAATGGATCGTGAGGAGTGATCTATGTGCCAGTGTGGTTTCCCCCTGCTAAAGAAACAAAGGGGGTGAAGCTAGGAGATGATGAGGGTTCACTCGACATAAACCATATGTTGAAATACTGAGGGGTACCCATGGTGGTTGGATGGAGAATATCCACAGGGGAATGAGCAGGAGAGTTGGGGGGGTTGCGGGGTAAATCCTCAGAGATGTAATGTAAGAACCATGGAGGCGTTGGGAGTGCCTCGGGTTCTGGAGAAATGATATGGAAATCCTCGAGTGACGAAGGAATGTCAATTACCGCCATTGTGGGTTGGTGACGCAGGGTTAATTGACGTTGCTTGTATGCAAGGATCATCGGACACTGGTATGTAAAGTGGGTTAATGAATCACAGAGAGAGAAAGGGAATCTCATACGTTCATTGACTGTAGTGGTGACATAGCGAATGTCAGTGATGTTGGGTGAGGACGTAGCAGGGCATGGGTTTTTCTGGACGTTATGGCGTACCGCTGCTAATGTCTACTGAAAGCATGGCAGTGTTGGGCAGTGATGGGTATAATGGCCATATTCGGAACAGATAGCATACGCGAATTTGGTCCTCAGCCCTTTACTACTGGAAGGTTGGGTGGTAGTAGTAATGGGTGTTGTGGGAGTTTGATCGAATGGAATTAAATTCTGTAATTCAGGTAGGGATGGGCAATTGTTGGTTTGGTGTCCCTCCTTCTCACAAAGTGCGCAAGGTGGTGGGATGCATGGAGGAAGTGGAGCTGTGGGCTCTTTCTTCTTCCACCTTCCCCCAGCTAGAGTAGGGGGGGTAGGGAGTATGGGGGTAGTGGGGGTGAGGACGAGAATCGTCATTGGGAGACCTTCTTGTGGGGGAAGGGATGGATGAGGGACCATCTCAGGTGGATGTAAATACCACACTGGGATTGCTAACACCATATTGGGTAGTGTGAGCATTGCGTCTACCTGGAAAGCTTCAATACCAGGTGGAGGGTAAAATAAGGGAATTTGAGTGAGAGGTGGGGGAAGTGTCTCCCAAACGGGATTATTCCCTTGAGGGGATGTGGATTCGTGGACTATTGAGGTCGACGAGTGCGCAGGAGGCTCCGATGGGAGTGGTTCTGCGACTATTGAGACGTCAGGGATGATTTAAGCCTCCTGAGGAGGATGAGCATCCTTCGTGTGAGTTTCTTTAGATGAGACGACGCATACTTGATTAGGGGGAAGGAGTGGTGGTGCTCCATGGTACGTCCCTAACAAGGATGGATCTTTGAAGATCCCAGGACCCATCTCTACGAGTGGGTATGTGTCGTTGTTGGTGTGAATGAGAGGAAGGATGTTATCGAGATTGGCAGATGGGTTTGGCTCATAATGTGAGACTTGGTCGATGATTACAATCTTTTCTTTGTGGGGGAACATGATTGTGCGAAAGATGGATGATGCCACTGCCTTCATAGCATACATGTAGCTACGTCCGAACAAGATATTGTAATCGAGTGGAGCGTCTATAACTTCGATGTCAATGAGAATAGTTTTGCCTCCGAGTTCCACAGGGACATTTTGGAAGAGCCCTTCAGGAGATGATGGTCATCCGTCATAAGCTCGTAAGGTGATGGAGGAGGGTATGAGTTTCGAGGAACCCAGTTTTTTCCATACTGTTTTGGACATGATGCATGTAGATGCACCTTCATCGATGATACACCGATGAACTGTGATGTTCCGTATTTTTACTGGTAGTTGAATAGCGACCAAGGTAGGGAGACGAGGTTCGCTATTGTCAAGATCGAAGGTGATGAGTCGAGTATCAGCAGGGTCGACTTCCCCCAAGGCGGAAAGTAGTGATTTCCGCTGTGTTGGACAAGTCTGGAGGACTTCCAAGACTGACATGGCAGTCGGGGATTGTGCTAAGTCGTCTACCAAACTGTAGTTATGTGCTGCCCTAGCCTATGGGTTATGAACATTCTTGTGCAAGGGGATGCGAGGGATGCGTAGTGGTGGTGCAGCGGAAGGGTGAGGGATCACCAACGGGGGTCCCGTCGGTGTAGGGTTTGTCTCTGGAGAGATAGGAGTAGACTCAGCTGGATACTGACGATTACGTGTTTGCAGAAGGATTTCTTCCTCACTGGTGAGGAGAATCGTTCGCTCTGTTGGATTGTTCAGGTTATGGTATTGGCCCACCTGGGGTGGGGGATGGTGTGCATCCTTTTGGGTGTTTATCACACCTTGATGTGGTATAGGATTTTGCAGCATAGTGGGAGGTGTTTGTTGCACATACTGTTGTGGTGCCTGCTGAGGGGCAGTTTGTGCAGGAAACGGGGGAAGGCTCCCAGAGTCTTTCAACCTTTTGAAATCAACGATCTGGGGGCAATGGTGAGTTTAATGACCGAACTCGCCACAAAGAGCACAAGGGTGGATGGTTTTAACATTGTTTCGCCCTGGGCGTTTGTTGTTGTTGCCCCCTTGGGGGGTTTGGTTCCCTTGGTTCTGGTTGCCCCCAGTGGGTTGGTGTTGTGGGGGTTGATTCCCGCCTTGACCCGGGTTATTGTTATTCATGTTCTATCCTTTATTCCTGGCATTGTTCGAAGGATGATTTGGGTTGGTTGTGTTCAACTGTTTGAAATTTTGATATTGTTGAGCAGCTGAAGGTTGAACAAAATTTACCCCCGCATGTGGGTGTGGGGGGGCCATGGGTTGTGGAGGACATGGAAATGGGAAGTATGTATTTTGTGGTGGTACTGAGCCATAGGGTACATAGGAAGGCGTAGCACCTTCGTTTGTACTATAAGTTGATGTTGAGGGAGTACCACTAGTGGCTGGAAGAGGTGGAAGTATGGGAGGTGCCTGTGGTGGTCCACTGATAGGTGGAGGTATAGCAACAGGATATGGTTGTTGATAAGGTGGTGGGGGGTAATAAGGAGTGCCCCCATATGCAGGCGGGTGTTGAGGTGTTTTGTACATTGGTGGTGGTTGGGGTTGTGGAATATGGTGTGTGGTGGCACCTATGAGTCCATCTGCTGAGTGAGACATGCCAGGTTTATCTTGGCCAAATGGCACAGGTTTTGGAAGGTCAGGAAGTACCGTGTATAAATACCCTGACTGTGTGTATATAAGGTCATATTTTTGGGCCTTACTAATGGCTTCCTCTTCATATTGCGGGAAGGTGGAAGCGACATCTTTTCCAAGTAGAGAGACAAGTGATCTAAGAAACCAATCAAGGCACTGTTGCTTGGTGGTTTCTGCTTTACACAAACTATGTCGCCTACGCCACTCATGAATGTGGTCAGCGATGTGGGTGGCTGAGGTCTATTTGAAGTTAGAGAGTAGTTCTAGACCGTTGTCATGGCAGATGGGTAATTGGAAAAATGTCAAGAAGGCTTTGGCCAATGACTCAAAGGTCCCATGGGACCCAGATTTTTCTTCGACATACCATTTGGCTGACGGGCCAGTAAGTGTGCGTTGAAAAAGTCGCAGTCTGATGGAATCATCCATAATGCCATTAGAAGAACACCATAGATGAAAATTCATGACATGGTTGGCAGGGTCATCTCCCGCCTTTCCTTCAAATTTTGGGATGTCTGAAGGAAGTTTGGTTGGAATGGTCGGCCATGTGGCGTCATGCAATATAGGATCATTGGTAAGCTTGGTGAGATCCGATATGTTGAGAGAGGCCAAGTATGGCATCTGTAGTGGGGTGGGAGGATTAGCTCCAACCATAGTGTTTTGTGAACCTGACCCTTGATGGGGACTAGGTGAGTTGGTTCTTCCTCCTTGAGAGGAAGTGGGTCCCCCACTTCTGTGTAAAGGAGAGTGAGTAGACAAGTGACCTTGGGAAGTTGACCTAAGTAAGGTAGAACCAAGCAAAGTTGATCCTAAGATAGTAGCACTCACAGGAGTGTGTGAAGGAGGTACCGATGAGCGGGTACGACCAGATACTCCCCCTAAGATAGGCGGGAGATTGAGCAAGTGTCGTGAACAACGGGGGTTCTGTGGTTCCCCTATGATGTCAGACTAGTTGTGTGAATGTGTGCCAAAAGTGGTGAGATAAATATAGAAACAAGAGTCTTTGTTGTAACTGTTTACACAATATATATAACAAAGTCAAACTATAATCAGATGTGCATCATACATAAATGAAAAAGAAGCATATATGTGGGTAAGATGGTTTTGTTCACATGGGGGAATCAAAAGAAATCAAATGCTCGTGTCCTAGAAGATGTAACGTCCTTCCTCTCAAATAGCACTGGACCTTCCAATAGTACTCAACAGTGGGGTCTGAAGTCACCGGCTGAGACACTAGTGAAGGATGAAACAATTGGTTATAATGAGGGGTAGAGGGGGCATATCCCGAAAGAGCTAGCGATATTTCCCAATAGCCACACAAAATCCAATCAAGGTGCGATTGAAGCCCACAATCGCCACCTGGGTAGATGTCCTAAAGTGGTCACTAGGTACCTTGGTCCAAGTGCGGCATTTAGATTTTCGGCCTAAGAAATGGGTCACGGGCTGGATCCCGTCCAAGATGTGGGTGCCTCAAGGGGGGACTCACAGAACAACCGGACCTCGGCCTTCGACCCTTCACGGGTATCTCCCTGCCTTATGGTGATTGGAACACTAGACTTGGAGGATTTTGAAGTTCCCTATTTGTCAACCTCTATGTTTGAAAATGTGAGAACCAGATAACGGGGA
>ML779382.1:241693-258815 GCA_009831015.1 Picea engelmannii
TGTTAAGGGAGATGAGATTGTTTTCGCAATCTCTTTCTGATTCTCAAGATCGCTTTTAAAGGCGCAAGAGAAGAGCATACTCAAGGATTGTTACTTCAATTTCTAGTCCCAAATGTGAATTAGGTGTGATTAAGTATGATTTTCCAACTTAGATTATAAATCAAAGCAAGCCATCCACGTGGCAAAAAGAAAACAAGGGAAAATGATTTTTTATCCACCTAAGTGCTTATGTTTGTTTGACTATCCCCTTTATAAGCTGAGGGGTCTAAGTGGTGCAGTATTTAGAGCATGCATATCATCATTCTTAAGAAGGAAAATGACTTTCCCCACATCCCAAGACCTTGCAATGTAAAATTTTAGTTCAGATGCACGGCCTCTAGTGTAGACAGGCGCGTGTAGAGCGTTGGTGCACGTACCGAATCAACAGAACAGGCGCATGCGCGCAGAGACAGACTATGGTAAAAGCGCCCGCGTGCCCAATGCGCATCTGTGGGGTGAAATACCCGCGCGCCTGTGGAAAACGGCCGAGAGAGGAAATCCGGATGGATTTCTCTCAATTCTCCCTTGAGTCCCTTCTTTCTCCAATGGAAGGCTCTTGTGCCCTCACAAACTTGCTCTCCTTACAATAAGAAAATGAGAATGATGGTGAAAGAACTCCAAGCACATTCACTCAATTGAGAGGTGAATGGCTCAATGAAATGGTGCAAATGTGTTATTGTCAAGGAGTGAGTCCTTAAAACAATCTAAGCAGCATAACATTACATGAAATTCCTTGGGAAAATGATGTTTCCTTATGGCTTTTTATAGCATAGCATTGGGTGATTATGTAACTCCTTTGAGGTGTGAAAAGGGGCTCTTTAGGGCTTAATTAGGTCTTTGACCAGCCTACCATGCGGATTCAGCTCAGATTTGGGAGTCAAATTGGCTTGGGAGCTGATCCATTAGTGGTTGGGAGGCTGACCAATTCCATAAATGCGTCGTTTAGCAGGTGCGCGGGTTTTTGCGCCAACAGCCGCGTGTCGTGCACGCATGCGCGCATTGTACGTTCCTAGTCCGCGCATATGCGCGCGCACCCAACTTCTGTAAAGCGCCCTTCAATTTTTGTTACTTTGCATAGTTTTTTACCCTTTTGCAATGCTGTGAAATTAATTCAGTGCCATGAATGACTTCATTCCTATTTTGACGATGCTGAGTTCTTGTCGCCATGTGCGAACAAAATTTCAGTGATAACATGGAGTTTTGGAGAAACACAAATGTCAAATCATTCTTGTCAAGTGAATGTTGGTTCTACTATATTTTCAAACTGCACTTATGTATGCCATGGGTTCTTTCATTTGTCTGATCCAGATCAAAAGTTTCACCAGTTAATCATTTTCGTGTATGGATTCATTGGAAGCATGACTTTTCATGAACAAAGAATAGTTCAAATGGTTAGATTAGGAGTAGGACGAATAAAGATTGATTCTTGAGCATTTGGTTTGCAGTGGTTTTTGTTTTCAATGTATGAATGTTCTCAGTTTTTAATAAGGAGAAGAAGTGATATCAAGCATATAGGTTTTGTGGATAGAGATGGAATGGACAAGGAACTTAACTGCAAGTTCTTGGCAACTCACAGGGAGCATGCCATCCCCTATGGATCCAGATGTTAGCACATAGAATTATAGGGGTCAAACTGAGTCACACCTTTGATTTTTACATTTTTACATTGACATGTCACACCTCTAATTTATACACAAAGTTCCCTTTGTCATCATATATTTGTTTAAGTTTCAATTCAAAGTTGGGTGTATGTGTTGCCAACTCACTAGGAGAGTTTGCAGTGTACTCTAAGTACCTCATGCATTATTTTGTCAACATTGCAATTAAAGGATCGTGTCAAAGAGGATTTAATTTTTTTCAAAGCCTACATTTAACCACTTCTCTAGGAATTATGTTATCGGATATCCTAACAATATCCTCGAAGTGCTCAATTCATGTTTGATTTAGGCGTTGTGAACTGGTAGATAGGCGCTACGAATTAGCATTGCGAAATGGCTCTGCAGACTGGATGAAGAGGAGCATTGCAAGTTGGATAGTTTGCAAACACTTCTGGTCAAATTCAAAGATATTTGCATCAAGGTAAGATCTACCAAGTACTCCATGAGGGTTATCATGTTTTTTAAAGGTTGAGAGAAGCTTATGGTTGGTTTATCTCTTGGTGATGCAAACTTTCAAACACTTTGTTTCCATCTTCCAAAATTCACCTCAATGATATTTTGAACCTTTCCCACTAGACCAGGCTACTTTCTAACCTCACTCACCTTTCCCACTGCTCAGAATTTACCTATTCCCATCAATTTTACCTAGCGTTGCGAACATGGCATTGTGGCCCCTCTCTTCCAGCACTATTGAAAGCTTTATTTTCTGCATATTTAAAAGGCTCAGTTTTGAGATAATGGATATGCAACCCTTTCTTATTTGAAATGTATTGTTATCCATCTGTTGAAGCAAGCTTAAGGTTGCACAAATTATCATGTTTTTAAACCGATATTATATTTTGATGAAATGGCCCTGTTTTAGCAGAAAATTGATATTTGTCTCCCTCTTATGATTACTCTCAGTTTTTGTTCCTTATTCCTCATGTTGGAAGAGTGTCTTATCTCATACCTCAATGTGTATAGAGTAAGGTGCATAAAATATTTGGACAAATTCAGCCTTTTGAAAAGATTTTAGTCATTAAAACCCAAATTTTATGTTTTCATGCATTTTACAACATTTTTGGGTGATGGCTATGAGTTGTAAGCCATGAGTATCAGTTGTGATGTTTTCCTCTAAGTCATATATCAAGATAATGAAGATTTTGAAACATATCTAGACACCTGATATCATTTTGAGATGATAGAAACCTTGGTAAAGTGAAACAGGCTGCTATAGGAAAGTTCATAGAGTCGGCGTTGAGAACTTGTAATTTATGACAGTTTGTAAAAAATTAGCGCACAATAGAGGATTGTTTTGATCATAAATTTTGAATTCTAATCTGGGTTCCTATGCAATTTTCTGTGGAGGAAAAACATGTTGTTTTTGACTTGTTGACAAAAAATCAGCTTGACCCAGTTCATATTTTGGGATAAACGACAAAATCATCATCTATGGGAAAGTTCGCAGCACATGTTATCATAGGCGTTGTGAACTCTAACAATCTAACAAATCTGAGCTATGGGAAGGTTGTCAGCTGTCAGGGAAGATTCGAATGGTATCATAGGAGTTAGTTGGATATGAGGTACATTTTTTTCATCCCGATATCAAGTAGAATGACCTGTTTCAAAAGGCATTTATCACAATAGACAAGATCCCAAAAAATAGGAATTTGTTAGGTTTTTGTTGGAATTGTTTGTAACAAGAATCCTAAATGGAGGAGGATCCTATGTAGCTCCTTGGTTTTGACCTCCTTAGGGTATATATAGATAATTCACTATATATGAGAGGGATTTTGATAATAAAAGGGTTCATTCCATAACCCAAGAGAGGCTTATGAGAGTTGGAGCAATGCAGTTTCCCTATTTCAATGAAGACTCATGAGATATGTCAAATCAGATTGTTATTTCTTTGTTGTTCATATATAATTTCATCTTGCTTGAATATGATTACTGTTAATGTAGGTGTGATTAGCAATATTATGTATGAGATTTCTATGGTAAAGGATTTGTTGCAGAAGATTATTACACGTTATATTTAAGCATTCACATTCATTGTTGGAAAGGATTTCCAATCAGTAAACGTATGGACCAGTGGATGTTATCATTTGAGTAGGGTGTGAGGATGATTTGTTCACTTATATGTTAACCCTTCTTTCTTCCTTTCTTTCTTTCATCATCATACAAACTATTTATCTGATAGGCAGCTTGATTTCCTTCAATCTGCATAATGCTTATAACTCCATTTCCCAATGGTGTAGCCTATTGATCTGCATTTTTATTCCCTCTCCCTTTTTTCTCAATCTTTCTAATCCACCTACTCAAACCAATTTAATCCATTTATATTTTGATGGGTATTGGGCTTGCACTTACAACAGTCTAAGTGTGACTTCTATTTTAATCCATTTAGTTTGGCATCATTGTTGGGGATGGAAGTGAAGAAATATTCCCTAGGAGAACGACAATGATCAGATCCATGTCTTGATGATAGACATGAGTGGGACACAAGCTTGACTGTAATATTCTACCTATCAACTCAAACTTCATCATAGATGATTCTATGGACAACTCCACTGTTTTGAAATGGACAAGATTCTTTCTCATGGGTATGCATTTTTTGATTTCTCAAATATATATGGTTTTCAAAATCCAGTGCATGATAGAAGTGAATGGGAAGGTTTCCTTCCTAGGTTTAGAGGGGAAAATTGGGAAATGCCAGCTAATTTTTTACTAGATTTTCATGAGTGAATACTTAAGTTGAAAGTTATACACGAATATGTCCTCATGAAATTGTTTACATACTCTTTACATGGAGAAACTCGTGATTGGTGTAGATCACTCTTGATTGCTTGTATTACTTCACTAAGACATTTTCATGTTGCATTTCGTTTGTTTTCAAAGAGAAATTTGCAGTTGTTTTCCTTTTTCAAGAATATTGTTATGAATTTGATTTACTAAGTAAAGGATCAAATAGTCATAAAGAGTATGTTGCAGTAAAATACACTTTTCATAATGATCAGGAGAATCATGATCTTCAAAGTGATAGCCAGGATGTAGGTACTTTTTACATTGTATTGAATGTATCTACTGTTTTAATTGTCATGAAAATCAAATTGTTTCCTTTGAATATTAAAATGATAATGAGCAGATCGATATATCAGCATCTGACAGTTTTGAATCTAAGCCACCAGAATAAATGGAGATAAGGAAGGATTATATGAGCATAATTGGTCTAAGAAATATCTCCAACAGTTATTACCAGAGATCAACAAACTTTCTTTCATCATTCCTAAACCTGGATCTACAACAAATATTAAACAACCTATGATCAACATTAAAATCAGTGAAGGAAGCCCGCAACAACCTTCAGTTTTGCAGATAGAGGAGATTGGAAACAGTCATAAAATTGGGCATGTGAAGAATCAATTCAATTTCCAGTTGGAATGACATCAAGAAGAGTTATTTCTTTATGGCTTTCATGACCCTATTGTTAATTATCTAGATTTTTTGAGCAACAAAGATGTCAAATCATTATTGTTAAGTGAATGTTGGTTCTGTTATATTTTCAAACTGCACTTATGTATGCCATGGGTTCTTTCATTTGTCTGATCCATATCAAAAGTTTCACAACTTAATCAGTTTCTTGTATGGCTTCATTGGAAGCATGACTTTACTAGAACAATGAATAGTTCAAATGGTTAGAGTAAGAGTAGGACAAATAAAGCTCAATTCTTGAGCATGTGGTTTGCAGTGGTTTTTGTTTTCAATGTGTGAATGTTCTTAGTTTTTAATAAGGAGAGGATGTGCTCTCGGGCATACAGGTTTTTTGGACAGATATCGAATGGATAAGTCACTGAACTGCAAGTTATTGGCAGCTCACAGGGAGCATGCCATCCCCTGTGGAGCCACATGTTAGCACATAGAATTGTAGGGGTCAAAATGAGTCACACCTTTGATTTTTACATCTTTTACATTGACATGTCACACCTCCAAGTTGTGAAAAAAGTTCCCTTTCTCATCATCTATTTGTTTAAGTGTTAGGTCAAAGTTGGGTGTATGTGCTTCCAACTCACTAGAAGAGTTCGCAGCATACCTCAATATGTATAGAATAAGGTTCATAAAATATTTGGACAAATTCAACCTTTTGAAAACATTTTAGTCATTAAAACCTGAATTTTTTGTTTTCATGCATTTTACAGGATTTTTGGGTGATGGCTATGAGTTGTAAGCCATGAGTATCGGTTGTGGTGTTTTCCTCTAAGTCATATATCAAGATAATGAATCTTTTGCAACATATCTGGACACCTGATATAATTTTGAGATGATAAAAACCTTGGTAAAGTGAAACAGACTGCTACAGGAAAGTTCGCAATGTCGACGCTGCGAACTGGTAATTTATGACAGTTTGTAAAAAAATAGCACACAAAAGAGGATTGTTTTGATCATATATTTTGAATGCCAATATGGGCTCCTATGAAATTTGGTGTGGAGAAAAACATGATGTTTTTTACTTGCTGAAAAAAATCAACTTGACCTAGTTCATATATTGGGATAAAAGACAAAATCATCACCTATAGGAAAGTTCGCAGCACATGTTGTCATAGGCGTTGTGAACTCCAACAGTCTGACAAATTTGAGCTATAGGAAGGATGCCATCTGTCAGGGAAGGTTTGAATGGTCTCCTAGGAGTTAGTTGGACATGAGGGACATGTGTTTCATCTCCATATCAAGTAGAATGACATGTTTCAAAAGGAATTTATCACAATAGACAAAATCCCAAAAAATAGGAATTTGTTAGATTTTTGTTGGAATCTTTTGTAACAAGACTCCTAAATGGAGGAGGATACTATGTAGATCCTTGGTTTCGACCTCCTTAGGATAGATAGAGATAATTCACTATACATGAGTGGGATTTTTATAAGGAAAGGGTTCATCCCATGACCCAAGAGAGGCTGGAGAGAGTTGGAGCAATGCAATTTCCCTGTGTGTGCTCATTTGTAAGACCGAGGGCCTGTTTTGTAAATATTTTTTCTATTGAAGACTCATGATATTTGTCATATCAGATTATTATTTCTTTGTTTTTCATATATATTTTCATCTTACTTGAATATGATTACTATTAATGTAGGTTTGATTAGCAGTATTATGTATGAGATTTCTATGGTAAAGTATTTGTTGCAGAAGTTTATTACATTTTATATTTAAGCATTCACATTCATTGTTGGAAAGGATTTCCAATCAGTGAACATTCAGACCACTTGGTTTTATCAATTGATCAGGGTTTGAGGCTGATTTTTTCACTTATATGTTGAGCCTTCTTTCTTTCTTTCTTTCTTTCATCATCATACAAGCTATTTATCTAATAGGCATCTTGATTGCCTTCAATCTGCAAAATTCTTATGACTCCTTTGCCCAATGGTATAGCCTACTGATCTACATTTTTCTTCCCTCTCCCTTTTTTTCTCAGTCTTGTTGATCCACCTAATCAAACCAATTTAATCCATTTATATTATGATGGGTACTGGGCTTTCACTTACAACAGTCTAAGTGTGACTTCTAGTACTAACACGATGATTATTAAATGACATGACTATTTAAAAAGTCACGACTCTTATTCATTTCCCATGTAATATATAATTGTGGGCCATTTGTAAACAAATATACCATCAACAAATATATTTCAACATATTATATATAAATATTTTTTAGTCTTGTGACTATCGGGCTTTATTCTCCCAACATTGGTATCAGATCATGTCATCATCGACATGAATTTAGTGTGACCTGGGCGTAATTCCTTCTACTATGTACAATGTGCAAAGCCTTTCATTCCTCTGCAACATTCAGCATCACCCCGATGTCGATATCCTACTACCCTCCTCCCTGGATTACCCCCTCACTTCTACCCTCACCTGCTCCACCTCGCCAAAATTGCGCACAAATATACACCTCCAACCAATAGAAGTATGACAGATCTAAAAAATAGTTGGAACAAATAGAAAAGGAATTCAATAAAATTAAAGACACAATCAACAAAAATTGCAATAATCTAAAATATGAGATAAAAAAAAGTAATGACGCAATCAAACAAGAGATAACACAAAATATTAAAGGTGAAATTATGGAACAATTTAGGATCGAAATGAAAAACAATATAGACGTCATGAAGCATTATGGTAGGATATGATTGAGAGGATATTGAAGGTGTTATGGATGCATTGTCGACCCCCATCGTTTCCTAGGGTTTTTTGCAGTTGGTCGTTTCCTTAATTTTCAGTTTGATTGAGGCTTCATCCTAGTATGACCTCGATGTGAATGCCTTCTCTAGAAGGGGGGGTAGATCTCCCTTCCTATGATGATTCCATGCCCCACAACAACTTTGTAAGCTATGGATATCATCTGTAAGGAATTATCATGGACACATGTTTCTACATCCTTAGTTTCAGGTCCTCTTCCCACTCATAAAAAAAAAACGAAGACAACAAAGGTAAAAATGCAGGTTAGGAACCCTCTAGTGGAATCCAAGCGATGTAATGGAATCCAAATGTATGCCAAAAATAAAGGACCTTCCCAAATATAAGATACAGTCCAACAACATCAATAACTAGATCCAACACATAAAGGATCATGCCATAATTAGTCAATTTATCAGCATCTAACCCAAAGAAAAGGATCTAATCAGGTGGATTAAGCAATGGTAGAAACCGAAAGGTCGGGTGGGCCTGAGGTTCAGCTCCAAAGGATTATTTACAACCATTTTCCACTCCCTGGAGGATAAAGACATATTTTTCGAGAGAGGACCTTAATTATTTGTTTCAGTTGGATTGCATATGCGATATTGGAACGAGAAGTTCAACCCTGACAAGTAGTATTTCTCAAATGTCCCAGTATGGATATGCTTGTATTCCCTTCTGCAAGAGTATTGGGACAAAGATATCCTTACAGGAATTGCAACACTTTGGGTAAGTTCATAAAAATATCATATCCAACAAAACAATGCAAGTATATGTTGGCATGTTTACAGGCAGAGTGTGTTTGTCATTGATGGCAAGAACAACAGGAAAGAACAGCAGTAACGACGAGACCCAAAGTCATCAGGACTCACAGAAGAATCAAAGGTCGAGGCCTTTGACACTTAGAAATTATTTCAAGATCGTGTGGTAAATTATGAACGTCCATCGAGAGAGGACACGTGGAGAGAGATCATCAATTCGTTGACTCGCGTATCGGGAAATCACAGATAGGAGAAGCGAGAATTCATGAAGTCTGAGTTTGTAATTTCATCACAGTCGTTGGATCATAGAAGGTTGTAGGTTGTCGATCTGGAGAGGGTTTCAGAAAATCAGGAGTCGGGAGAAGGGAGGTGAGTATTCCTCCAACTCCACTAAATTCAAAGTTGCGATGAGATATGAGCCATTGGATCCAGAGGACACGTGGCGAGAGATCATCATTTCACTACTCGCAAATCAGGAAAGTCAACGACAGAGTTGTAGGAACTCGCGAAGTCCGAGTTCACGAAGAGGATATCTCGACCATTGGATCGAGGACTAATTTGGGTCATCAGATACAGGAAAATAATATGTGCCACATGGGGAGATCCACGTTAGAAAGGATAAGTGGTAGACCACATCAGCAAGACCATGTCAGTAAGGACACGTGGTGAGAGATCAGTGATTCATTGATTCACAAATTGTGAAATCTAGAGAAAGGAATGAATGAACAAGACAGGAATTCATGAAGTCCCGAAGTGAGAAGAAGTGATATAGACCATTGGATCACGGATATATCTGGATCATTGGTCTAGAAAAGAGCTAGTTCAATACTTGAAAGAAGGGAGGTGTTCTATGCTCCGACATCACGAGTCGCAAAGTCTCGAAATGAAAAGGAGTGATTTGGACCGTCGATTGAGGAATGTCATGGGTCGTTGATCTGGCACGACGAAGATCAGAGTTCACAATCCAATCTCAGTCGTTGGCTAGAAGGAGAGATCTGGACCATTGATCTAACGCAAGAGCTCGAATTCTTGGCTTGTGGTCAGAGCTAGAGGTCACATCGTCAAACGATTAAGGGAGGAGCTAGCACGTCACTAGGCTCCACATTGGAGATCATCGAGATCGTGAAGCACCCTTTTGATTAGCGAGAGGTCATAGCCAGTGGTCACATGGAGAGAGAATAGAGGAAGGATCTAGCATTCTTAGGCCCCACCTCAAAGTTTAACGAGTTGGGAAAATCAAGGAAACTCGTAGTTGAATATATGATGCACGAAGTCGTGAAGCATCATTTTGGATAGGTGTATGATCATAGCTCATGGTCACGTGAAAGGAAGGGGCTTAGTCAAAAAATATAGCGCCCACTGTAATTTTTTCTCAGGAAGGGAAAAGGCACCAAAGGCATGAGCATGTGGAGGTTCTATGGGTAACTACTAGAAACCACTGATTGTTTCTACCAGAGAATTTGAACAGGCTTCAGGGTGATCGCCAGAGAAGCTAAAGAGAGTCGAGGTAACTATCAGTGGAATGAAGAGATAATCGACATATTGAAAAGTGTCGAAGACTGTTACTGCCAGTGATGAAAAAATAATGTCAGGATGAATGGCCATTCATGGTGAACAGACTGAGCATAACTGCCAAACAATACAAAGATTTTCCAAGATGATCTAGCAGAGGACTCAGTGTGTGAATAAGATGTAGAACAGAGAAGAGAGGCAGTGCTCTATGATAGTTTATCCATGCGGGAAGAAGGTGGTTGTGCACAGGACTAGAAGAGTATATAAGAGGCGCGGCGCATAGAATGAAGTAACGCAACAGAGTATGAAATGCAGCAGAAAAGATGAACAAAGAGGCTAGTATGCATGGAGGAGAACACTGATCCAGGTATAGAAGAGTAGAACAATAATGAGACTAGTAAGCTATTGATAAATATTGTATCATTGTAATAGATTCCAGCAAGAAAATATTTATATTTCAGGGTGGTAGGGTGGTGCTAGGGAGGATTGTTGTCCTCAGAGTTTCAAGTGGGTGCTTGAATACAGGGATTTGTAGCTTCCATCTAGTTGCAGCCAGAAAAAATAGGGAGGTAGGGTGGTGCAAGGGAGAGATATTTTCCTATGTTATGCAGGTTGGTGCCTATGTGACAGGAAATTGGTGCTTCCATCTAGTTGGTGTTGGTACACTCAGGGAATTGGTTGTTCCTTCTAGTGGGTTCTAGAGAAAACAGAGAGTTGGTTCTCTCAACAAGTTGCATATTGTAAAATAGAGGTGGTAGCCTCACAATGAATTGGTTCTCATAAGAATGATAATGTACAGAAAATAAAGACTACTTATCATATCAAGAAGAAGAGGTTTTCTCCCTTTATGGGTTTCCTCAGGAATATCTGTCTTTGTGTGCTTCATTTGTGTGATTGATGTTGAATACTCTATTGCATACTTCCCTGCATTATTGTGATCATCATTGAGTGTTCTGTAATGAGTTTAAAATGGTTATAATTGTTTAATAACAGTAACAATTGATTCACCCCCCCTATCATTTGCATAACAATATATTACTTATGCACGAATTTGTGTTTATATGGATGTCTCCAAGGCACTTCTTGAGTCCATCTACCTAGATGATGAGGAGGATGGGGAACGGCTCCAAACCCTTGATTAAAAATGTATCCCTTTTTGTTGAAGACACTACCATCAACATGGCCACCTATTCAGGGAGTTCCCTCTAACTATTCATCCCAAACAATCTTCAACAGGGGATCCAAAAACCCTAGATGATTTCACTAAAGTATAGCAAAACAAAAAAATAAATCTAAAAAATTCCCAGGTGGATTCAGCTCCCATCAAGATCCAAGATCAAAATCCTTACGCAGTCTTGGGAAACTTGGAACAGGACAAACAGGACCAACCGTAAGTAAAGATAAATGATCTTCAAGACATTCACAAGGAGGATCCTAACTCAATCCTTGAAAGTGTTCATAAGAAGCAATGTTTGAATATCCCAGTGATAGGGCTTGAAGGACCAGAAAATCAAATGGAATTATTCATGCAAGATAGAGAGCAGGAGGAGGATGACCTCGACAAAGTTCTAAGAGAGGTAAATCTTGACAGCGTAGTACAGACTCTTCAAAACCAACAACACGCAGCCCTTCTAGATGAACACCTACAATGCATCAAATGGGATATAGAACGAGAGGTAACTTTTAACCCCAGAGAATTACTTGGTGAAGACACACAAGGAATACATCTTGACTCATCACAAGGCTCAATCATGATACAATCCAACCAAGGATTCCAAGGACAAAAAACAAATATGCAAGCACTGCATGACATGGGAGCTTACTTGGTCAACATCGGGCATATCACGCCCATCCTAGGATTCTTTCCCCCCTCCAAACATTTATAATGAAGCTCATATCATGGAAAATTAGGGGTCTCAACAACAAAGGTAAGGAGATACTCCTACGCACCAAACTACAAGATCATAGGCCTGATATTTTTATGTTACAAGAAACAAAATGTAGTGAAGAAACAACTACCTCACTCCTTCGATGTTGTTGGAGGAACTTAGAAGAAATATCTCTAGATGCTCAAGGATTTTCAAGAGGTCTAATCCTATCCTGCATACTCTTACTTCTTTTTTCCACATTACAGGTACAAACATAATTGGCTATGTTACCACTGTCTAACCCTCAAACTGCTTGAGAAAAACTCAGCTTCATAAATGAGCTTCACACAATTTTTGAAAGGGTTACATATCATTGATGGATAGTTAGCGATGATTTCAACATGATCATGTCTCTTCTGGAGAAGAAAGGGGGCATTCGATGCCTCGATTCAGATTTTGTATCCTTCAATGACTTCATTTTTTATTCCAAATTAATCAACTTGAATATTGGCAATGGGATATTCACTTGGAATAGTCGACGAGGAGGTGATCACCAAATAGCAAGCTGCATGGACCAATTTTTTATCTCTGAACAAATAATGACTTATGGATGGGAGCTTGAGGCTTCAATCCTCCCAGTTGTGGGATCTGATCATTGGCCCATCTGTTTTAGAACTGACAATGACATCCCTCCTATCTTTCATCCCTTCCACTTTGAAAATTTTTGGTTGATCCATCAGGAATTCCAGCAAAACATATAAAAATGGTAGCAAGAAGCATCTTGTGATCAAGGAACCCTCATGTATAGGTTCTAGTATAAATTAAAGAAACTGAAAAGCAAACTCAAATAGTGGAACAAACATACTTTTGGGAACATTCTACAAGACAAACAAAGGTTGGAACAGAGTATGGATACTCTTCAACAAAAAATAATAATGAAGGGACAATCAGAGGACCTCAATAAGAAGGAAGCTCAGCTCTAATCACAACTTGAAGAGCGCTATGCACAAGAGAAAATACTACGAAGACAAAAATATTGGATACAATGGCTCCGAGAAGGAGACAAAAACACTAAATTTTTACACCAATCAATGATACAACATCGTCATGATAATAGAATCAAATATCTTCACAACTATCAAGGAGAGGAACTTTGTCAACACCAGGACATTGAAGTAGAGCTAGTAAACTTCTTCAAGGAAATATTAACTGAACCATATATGGAATGATCAACAACCATCAATAAAATCATTGCTCACATTCCTCACCTCATCACAGATGAGCACAACAAATATATTTTTCTCCCTATTTCTTTAGTTGAAGTTGAAGTGGTCATTAAGGATACATAACCAGGTAAATCCCTAAGACCCGATGGTTTCACTACTGATTTATTTCATTACTGTTGGTACTTCATAAAGGATGAGCTTTCACAATTAATGGAGGAATCAAGAAGAACCTTGAGGGTTATCCCAACCCTCAATGCCACTTTTCTTGCTCTCATACCCAAAGAATTCCAAGCTACAGACCCCAAACAATTCTTCCCTATTTCACTTTGCAATGTGGTCTACAAGATGATAAAAACAATTCTAGCTAATCATTTGAAACCCCTTCTCCCCCTCATCATCTCCCCAACGAAGATGATATTTGTATAAGGTAGATAGATTCTTGATAACCCTTCTTTCCCAAGAAGCCATTTTCTCTCTCAAACTCACCAAGACCCTAGGAATGTTCATAAAATTAGACATGTCAAAAGCCTTTGATAATTTGACCTAGAAATATATGAAGACAATTCTTTTGGATTTTGGATTTCATCCCACCTGGGTCCACTGGATTGCCTCCCTCAATTCATCAATGTTGTTCTTCTTCCATCACCTTAGTGAGAAAAATAGAGGTGCTTGCAAGCTCAGTTGGGTCTGTTGAGCAGGACAGCTGCAAGGAAAAGAGTTAGGGAAAGAAATAAAAAAACAACAGTTAAGAATTAAACTAAGAAATGCAATAACAACTAAATTCATGAGCATAGGGACATAGGGACAATAAGACCCATGTCACCAATGATGAGGCTGATATATTAGTGAAAGAATACACCGAGAAGAAAGGGGACTATGAGTCCCTTCTTCCTCCAAGGGAGGGCTCTTGGACCTTCACTAGCAAGCTCTTCTTACAACAAATAAAAATGGAAAATGATGAAAGAACTCTTTGCAAATCCACTCAAGGGGTGAGATGGATTTCCCAATGCAATGGTGAAAATATACTCTTGGCAAGGATGGATTCCTCAAGAGAATAATGGCAGCATAACTTTTCTTTGAATTCCTTGAAAAATGGAGTGTATCCATGGTCGTTTTATAGCATTCCTTTGAGCTATTGTTCAACTAATTTGTAGTGTGAAAAGAGGTTAATTAGGGCATTTCTAGGTCTTTGACCAGCCATCCAGTCGAATCCCGTCTAGATTTGAGTGTCAAATCGTCTTGGGAGTTGAACCATAAGTGGGTGGGAGGCCGACCACTCTCATAAATGCGTCGTTTCTCAGGTGCACGGATTTTTGCGATAAGAGTCGCGCATCGTGCGCATGTGCGCAATTTCTGCGTTCCTATTCCACGCATGTGCGCGCACGCCCAGTGTCTTCATAGCGCCCTTCAATTTTTCACTACTTTGTATAGTTTTTACCCTTTATGAATGCTTTGGTGTTAATTCAGGTCCATGGATGACTTCATCACTGTTTGACGATGCTGAGTTCTTGTAACCATGTGCGGACGAAATTTCAGTGATAACAGATGCCCCTTGATGGATGAGGTTAGGAGCATACATATAGCCGAAATCCATCAATGTTTCTTCTACTGAGAGTGTTGTTGTAAGAGAGAGAAATAGTGGGATCGTCTAGAGAAATCCGTTGGAGGGAAAAAGGAACCGGTAGAACCTGACCTTCCATAAGGTGTGTAAAAATGAAAACTGTGTTCAAACGAGGCGGCCATGCCCCATGCTCGTGTCATGTAACTCAAAAAAGAGGAATGAAGTGTTAGTGTAGACAACTGCAGTGCCCTCAAGGGCATTTGTGATAAAGGCAGAAGACAATTTTGTGGATGAACATACTCTGAATAGTAGGCAGTGATCACGGTAATAAGTATCACTGATTATGTGGGCATTGATAGCCCAGCCAAGCTTAGAGGTCTTTGGCAAATGAAAGAACTAACTGCAATAGTCGCAAAGTAGGACCCACCGTAACATGAAAAAGTGTTGACGTCGAATGTTATGGGGGTCAACAACAGCAAGGAGAAATTGTGTGTCACCTTGTGCCGTCTGAGATCTCTCATTGGGTGAGTAATGAGAATCAAGATACTGTCGCCCTTCTAGAAAAATATGTTGATGTCGACAAAAAAGGGGGACGCGACTCTCAGAAGTAAATGGCTTCGTGAAATATATGAGGTGAGGTTAGGAAGTGGAGGAGGTACATGGATGAAGTCAAGATGTAGGAAGACTCAAGACTGCCCTTGTTTGGAGTATATGTGAGATAAAAAGTGGCCGCAACCGTTCAACGAGGTCAAGTATCAGGGGACGACAAGACCGGGGATAAGTTGTGCCAGAAGCGGGACAAGGTGAAAAAATTTAGAGGGCAGAGGTAAGTGGCATGTGGGATACTCTGAATATATGGACGATGCTGGCAAGGGTGGATGATAAGTAGTGCTCCAACCAATGGTGACATGGGTTGCTCTTGGCCAAAAAAAGGGAAGCAGGTCGCCAAAGGTGACGACAAAAAGGTAATGTAACGACTGGAAATAAAGGTATTTGTACAATAAATAACGAATAATTGGGGAGAAGTGTACAAATACTGAAACGGGTGCCCCAGTGTGATATGGTTGGATCATGTAGGGCATAATTTTCTTGGAGAACTGATGAAGGGCAGGGCCCCATGGGTGGGTTTATGTATGAGGTAGGTGAAATGAAGGGAGATTTGCAGATGGGTAAACGGATTGTGGATGAAATGGAGGGTTCATGCTATTGCAGAGGTGCATCCCAACCATAGAACCATGGAGAGATAATCTGGGATTCCATTGGGAAAGCTAGCAAAATGAGGAGAAGGAGTATGTGGTTGATTCGCGACATGATGTAAGACTATAGGGACTCCCATCCCTAAAGGGTTTTGAAAAACAACATGAGTGTCAGAAGTGCCAAAGGGTGCTATGAATGGGACAACTCATGTGGGTAAGAGTGCTACCGGGTGACAGTACCGAAGATGCAAATGGAGGTGTGGGTACTGCAGAGCCGGAAATGGGGATCCTAGAGGCAAATGTCAGAGGGTGTGACTGGAAATGTAAGTGAGATTCAGAGGGAATGACTACATGCTAGTGCTGAGTATATACCTGAAGGGGTTGTGTCGATGTATGATGGCCAAGTACCTGGACACATGAAAACCAAATACCCAACGTGAACAATATCTGAAGATAATCAAATATATGAGCATGTATTTGATAAGTGTGAATATGCGCATACGTACCTGATCAGGGTATGAAAAATTGTGTCCCGAGGAATCAGGATGAAAAGAGGCCCAAGAACTGTTGTGATGTAGATGAAGGGATGTTAATCCCGTGGCTAAAGACGGATCGAGAAATGGACACCTGGGGCTCCTGAAATGGTGAGTGGAAGTTTTGCAAAAGTGCCTATATATAGTTGTAGGGCCCACATTGCCACCTCATTTGTACTTGCTGCTATAGTGATTGGATGAGAAGAATTCAGAGGATATTGTGAGATTTTGGGAGGACGAGGCATCCGATTGAGGACCCGTGAGCGTCAGGTTAGTGGTCTAATCATCCTGCATAGAATTAGGGTTTTAGTTTTTCGGCAGGGGCTATATGGAGGGACATATAGGGGTGTTTAGGGGTGTGGGCCCCACATGCGTGGGCGATCCGGTAAAGGGATAAAGTGATCCGGATTATTTTCGGCACGAAATGAGAGCGGAGATATAATAAATAAATGCACAGAGATATCGCGTATATCCAGTAATATAACAGAAATATATCGGAGATGCAACCATAAACACAGATATACAGTAATACACAATTTCTATTAATGAAAGAAATGTA
>ML779382.1:261331-282470 GCA_009831015.1 Picea engelmannii
AGATGCAACCATAAACACAGATATACAGTAATACACGATTTCTATTAATGAAAGAAATGTACAGAGACTGTAAAAATACAGAGTGAAAGACTCGCTAGAATGGTGGCAGCTTATCTCTGAGAAGAGATGTGGCGGCTACTCACATTCACAAGAAGATGATTACAATGAGGATTGGAAGGCCTTTTTACAATAGAAGGGAATGCCAAAAGTCCTATACATCCAAAAACCTAACCCTAGGAGATGAAGCGCCAAAAGTCATGTGGGCCCCGTTTGGGTAAGTTGGTGCATCAACTTCCCGGGGTCGTAACTTTTGCATACGATCTCCGTTTTAGGCGTGTGATAGCTCGTTGGAAAGGTATCTTCGAGGAGATTCATTTTGGGGACTCAATTATGCCTTTGGATATCATTGAGAACCTTGATCTCAAAAACAAACTTCATTTAGGCCCTCAAAATGGCCCCGGAAGTTAAAACCTGCTAAAAATAGTAAATTGCCAAAATGGCCAGAAAACTATTTTGAGCCATTTGGAAAAGGTGGGTGGCCCCCGATATCCACCTGGATCATAAAGGGCATGCACTATGGGCACACCTTTTGGTTGAACAAGCGTGCATAGGTGTACGTCTATCGGTTGAACAGGCACGCACATGTGCACGCCTATAGCATGAACAGGCGCACCTAAGAGTGCGCCTGTGTAGTGAACAGGTGTGCATGCGTGCACACCTATGTAGTGAATAGGTGCGCACAAATGTGCGCCTATGGGGTGTACAGGTGCGCATTTGCGCACCTCTGGGTTGAACAACCGTGTCGTTGAGGCAAGGTTGATGGGTATAAAACTTGGTTTTTTGATGTTTATTGAGTGTCCATGTGGTTGACTTAGGACGGTTTTATGTTTGTGTAGGTGAGCTTTAGGCACAATGCCTATTGGTTGGCGAGAGTGGGATTGGTCCCAGTTGCGAGACGTCTTGGCTATTGAGGAGCCAGGTGTACGTGCGACTTTGGCAGCCTGTGGGCTGCTGAAGTTCTTTGAGTGCCCCTTGATATGGGCGCAAGATTATCTCCTGCAGTTTCTTATCCGAATGTGGAGTCTGGACCTACACTGCTTCATAGTGCGGAAAGAGCAGATTCCCTTCACTGCAGTGGAGGATGTGTATTTTTTGACTAGGCTCCCATTTCGGGGAATGCCCCTACCGGCAGAGCTAGTGCTACCGAGAGATACGCCGCTAGCGACAGTGGGTCGGAGATATTGTTCGGAGCTGAACTATATGTCCAGCACAGTTGTGAGCATTGGGGCGATGGATTCCCCAGTGCATCGTTGTATAGCAACGATGATTGTGAGAGTGTATGGTTCACTGGCAACATAGCGGATCAGCGGTGGCCAGCTGATGGTGATGGAGAGAGTGTTGGGCGGCGAGAATTTCACCTGGGGACTTACGCTGCACTCCAGGATGGTAGGGAAGCTAGACCACTGTCGATCCACGGATACGGGAGAGTTTTCCTTTGGGTCCATCCTGGTGGCCTGGTTTCTGGAGAGGGTGTCGATGTTGCACCCTAGGACTCTATTGGGTGCGCCTGGGGCGCGAGAGCCGCGGCTGAGGCGGTGGTCGACGTTGTTGCTTCGCCATGGTGGTGGCGAGGGTGGTCCCTTCTTCACTGTCAAGGTGGCACAGGTATGGTGGCAGATGCCATAGGTGATATTGCGATACCCCTATGTCGGGGTTGACTTCCGGGAGGATCCAGACATGGTGCTACCTCCAGGGGAGGTGTTTGAATGTCGAGGTATGTTGATGATGTTGATATATATGTTTTTTTGTTTTTGAGATAGCATGCCATATGTATATGATATAGATACTGATATTATCTATTGTTTTTTTGTATGTGCAGATGTGGCACCTCGTGGGCGCGAGGTGGAGTTGCAGAGAGCGCTAGCTCGTCAGAAGCCAGAGAGATTGTCGCGGGGAGAGAGATGTCGGCGTGAGGACACCGCGGTGCAACCAGTTGAGCGGGAGAGGGCAGCAAGGAGACGTCAGTTTGATGACCCTGGTGTTGGGCTATCACACGCTCCTCCGGCGACTGTCGGAGTGGATTTTGAGGACGTACGTTGTCGTTTGGAGGCGGTTGTTATTACTAAAATTTCATCTGCACATGGTTACAAGAACTCAACATCGTCAAACAGTGATAAAGTCATCCATGGACCTGAATTAATACCACAACATTCAAAAAGGTCAAAAAACTATACAAAGTAGTGAAAAATTGAAGAGCTCTATGCAGACATTGGGCACACGCATGCATGCGTGGAACAGAAACACAAAAATCGTGCACAGACGCACGATGCGTGATTGTTAGCGCAAAAAGCTGCGCACCTGCTAAACGACGCATTTATGAGAGTGTTCGGCCTCCCACCCACTTATGGTTCAGCTCCCAAGCCGATTTGACCCTCAAATCTGGACTGGATCCGAATGGTGGGCTGGTCAAAGACCTAAGAATGCCCTAATTCACCTCTTTTCACACTACAAAGTAGTTAAACAATAACCCAAATGAATGCTATAAAAAGACATGGATGCACCTCATTTTTTCAAGGAATTCAAAGTAATGTTATGCTTCCTCTATTATCTTGAGGACTCCATCCTTGTCAAGAGCACATTGGCACCATAGTATTGGACAATCCACCTCACCCATTGAGTGGATTTGTAAAGAGTTATTTCATCACCATTTTTCATTTTTCTTTGTTGTAAGAAGAGCTAGCTAGTGGGGGTCCAAGAGCCCTCCCTTGGAGGAAGAAGGGACTCATAGTCCCCTTTCATATTGGTGCTTTGTTTTCACTAATAGATCAGCCTCAAACATTGGTGACATGGGTCTTATGGTTCTTTTTGTTTCTATGTCCCTATGCTCATGAATTTAGTTTTTATTGCATCTCTTAGTTTAATTCTTAATTGTAGTTTTTATTTTCTTTCCCTAACTCTTTTCTTTACAACTGTCCTCCTCAGCAAACCCAAATAAGCTTGCAAGCACCTCTGTTTTTCTCACCAAGGTGACAAAAGAGGCGCAACAGATTGGTGACTTCACTGGGGAAAGTTATCAATTTTCTACCTCATTTGGGTTTTTCTTGCTCTTCTTTTAGTTTGTTTAACTTGCAGGTGCACTAACCGGCCTAAGACGACCTGCCAACCAGCCAATTCCAAGTTGAATTGAGAGAAATCCATTCGTATTTTTCATTCTCGACCGTGTCTCATATATGCGCAGGTTTTTAGGCCCACAGACGTGCATCGTGCGCCCATGCGCCTGATTCACAACTCTGTTTTTCACACGTGCACCTGTTAACTTGTCTCTGTTCACGCGCATGCGCTCTGCGCACCTCTGTCTCCACTGAGACCCACGCATCTGTGCAAAATTTCATATTGTAAAGTTGTTGAGATGTGGGGGAGGCCATTTGCCTTCTTAAAAATGATGTCAAGCATGTTTTAAAACTGCACCACACTTAGTCCCCTCATCATATAAAGGGGTTAGTCAAAAAACACATAGGCACTTAGGAGGATAAAATCAATTTCCCTTCTTTTCTTTTTTCCACATGGATGGCTTGTTTTGACTCATAAGATAAAGTTGGAAATCATTTTTAATCACATTTAACTTGCATTGGGACTAGAAGTTGAATAAAAATCGCTTAGTATGCTCTTCTCTTGCGCATCCAAGCGATCTTGAGAATCAGAAAAAGATTGTGAAACGCTTTCATCTCCCTTAAAAGAACATTAAAACCTTTAGGAAGAGGACAACAGCCCTTCTTGGGACTCCTCCTAGTTTACTTTTTCAAATTCATCTTAATATTGTAACAGGACCATACATGCCCACATGCTACAAAGATAGGATAGTGTTTGAAATTTTTCTTTCTTAGATCAAAACACCAGGGAAGTTTAAAGGTTTTGTAACGGGCCCATATATGCCCACATGATCAATCTAGGATAGTTTCAAATCTTTTCTTAGATTACATCACAATAGGGAGTTAAAGGGATAGTAATGGACCCACATGTCCACATGCTAGCTTCCTAGGGACTTTTAAATTACGCAAGGTTGTACCAAAGGCACTTAGTTAATTAGGTAATAAAACACTTGTAAGGACCAAGCGAAGTCCACATGCAACAAGGTGACATCTAATTCACTAAAAATTGGCACACTTTCATTCACACACAAACGTCACTGATCACTCACATAGCTTCTTCTTGAAATGTGGAGGTCAAAGTAAGTTTCCTCCAAAGGGATTCTGAAAACACCCCACCCTTTTCTTGACGGAACTATCCACTCCCATTTTTAATCAACGAGGTTGGTTTGCACCCCCAACCTCCCAAAACAACTACATCTAAAAAAATTCTAAAAACGCACTAATTTTTTCCTCCACAGGAGGTGCCAAAAGAAATTTTTTTAGTCTAGGTAGGATTTCGGGGATAGGCATCCAAATAACTCCCCATTATCTGGTTCTCACATTGTCAAAACATAGAAGTTGTCAAATAGGGAACTGAAAATCCTCCAAGTCAAGTGTTCTTAATACCATAAGGCAGGGAGATACCCATGAAGGGTTGAAGGCCGAGGTTCGGTTGTTCTGTGCGTCCCCCCTTGAGGCACCCACCTCTTGGACGGGATCCATCCCGTGACCCATTTCTTAGGCCGAAAATCTAAATGTCGCACTTTGACTGAGGTACCTAGTGACCAACTTTAGGACAACTACCCAGGTGGAAATTGTGGGCTGCAATTGCACCTTAATTGGATTTTGTGTGGCTATTGGGAAATATTGCCAGATCTTTCGGGATATGCCCCCTTTACCCCTCATTATAACCAATTATTTCATCCTTCACTAGTTTCTCTTCCAGTGACTTCAGACCCCACTGTTGAATACTATTGGAAGGTCCAGTTCTATTTGAGAGGAAGGAAGTTACATCTTCTAGGACATGAGCATTTGCTTTCTTTTGATTCCCCACACGGAAAAAACCCACTTACCCATATATATGATTCTTTTTCAAAAAAAATTTATGTATGATGCACATCTAATTACAGTTTGATTTGGATATATATATTGTGTAAACACTCAATGAAAAGGCTCTTGTTTCTATATTACTCTCACCACTCTTTGCACACATTCACACAACTAGTCTGACATCATAGGGGAACCACAGAACCCTCTTCATTCACGACGCTTGCTAAACCTCCCTCCTATCTTAGGGGGAGTGTCTAGTCATTCCCGCTCATCATCACTTCCTTCACAGACTCCTATGAGTGCTACTATTTTAGGATCAAATTTGCTTGGTTCTACATTACTTGGGTCCACTTCCCAAGGTCACCCATTCACTCGCTCTCCTTTACAAGGTAGCGGGGGACCCACTTCCTCTCAAGGAGGGAGTACTAACCCACCTATCCCCCCTCAAGTTTCAAGTTCACAACACACTCACACCATGGCCGGAGATAATCCTCCACCCCCACTGCAGATGCCATATTTGGCTTCTCTCAACATACCGGATCTCAGCAAACTTACCAATGATTCTATATTGCATGATCCCACATGGCATGCAATGCCAACCAAACTACCTTCGGACATACCAAAGTTTGAAGGAAAGGCAGGTGATGACCCTGCCAACCATGTCATGACCTTTCACCTATGGTGCTCCTCCAATATCATTATGGATGATTCCATCAGACTGTGATTATTTCAACGCACACTCACTGGCCCATCGGCCAAATGGTATGTAGAAGAAAAATTAGGGTCCCACACAACTTTTGAGTCATTTGCCAAAGCATTCTTAACCTTCTTCCAATTACCCATCTGCCATGACAATGGTCTAGAACTACTTTCTAATTTCAAACAAACCTCAGCCACACATATCGCTGACCACATTCACGAGTGGCGTAGGCGGCGTAGTTTGTGTAAAGAAGAAACCACCAAGCAACAGTGCCTCGACTGAATTCTTAGATCACTTGTCTCTCTCCTCAGTAAGGATGTAGATTCCACCTTCCCTCAATTGGAAGAGGAAGCCATTAGTAAAGCCCAACAGTATGACCTCATTTATGCATAGTCAGGATACTTATACACTGTACTTCTTGATCTTCCAAAACCTATGCCATTTGGCCAAGATAAACCTGGGATGTCTCATTCAACAGATGGGCTTATTGGTGCCACCACTCACCATGGTCCACAACCCCAACCACCACCTATTAGCGATGGAGGTCACTCCTGGATTGCTAGCAGGAGCAGAGCCCGACACCCATCAGTTTTATGTCACGGTTGTTATAGATGGGTGATCGAATGGAGGTAAACTCAAAACAATAGTGTTCCAACTCTGAAACTAGGCCAGGTATGCATGAGCAAGTGAGGTCTTGCGTAAATTTCAGACAGTGAGTTGTAGTAAAGGGTGAACCGGCAGAAGACTTATACAAGAGAAAAGTGGAGGTCTGTTATAAACAATAGGTTTCTAATAGACTATAGAAGAAGGCATTTAAACACAAGATCGACTTACATTCAAACGCAAATCCAGAGGACACAATTATGTAATAATAAATCCTTTATCATAACAGAACTGCAACAATTTGCGTGAGTCAGTCGTTCATGAACCCTCTTAGCATAAGACGAAGATTAGACAGAGTAAGAAGAACTGTCTATCATAAAACAAGAAATCTCATATACATATGCATAAGCTGAAAGCTAGAATAGTTGTTAAAACATTACAGTAGGGAGCTCTGCTCAACCCCTCTTACAAAAATGGCGAAAACGCCTACATATACTTCAAAAAACAATAGCAGAAAAAAATAGATTTTGCATTAATAACATTGCGTCTGCATGTCTTATGACAATCTGCGCATGTAGACTGGACGATCGTGTGCCTATGATAGACGTTATCTTAACTGTGCGTGGCTCCAGCAAGGGGAGTAGCTGAGCCATTAAGTGTCGAGCTAGCGTGTGCAGAATTCCTTCGGCTAGTCGAGAACTTGGGCATGGCTTCTCTGGAAAAATGGGTACATAGGACCCCCTTGAGTAGACCCCTTGCCAGACCCTCCATACCTTGCAATTAATGATTGAGGCGAGGCCTCAACCACCCTCTCTTTCATTCATTCCTGGTAGCTACCGGGAATTACATCATGTTGAACTGGCGTATGAAGAATGCAGTCCCCCCTCTCTTGAATCTTAATGTGGCGCCTTTGGACTCCCTGTACAGCCCCTTTCGCTCCCTAGAGTGACCACGGGCTGTGACCCTTCGCCTATCTACCAGAGTGTTGTCAGCGCTTCGGGTTTCGTGGGTGAGAAAGGAACATGACCTTTCTCCTTCAAAATCGCGATGGGCAAAATGTCGGGAGGGCCTAACGGTTGCCACGCATTCCCCACGAGATGAATGGTTGAGATTTCTTTTTGGCACTTTGGGACCTGAGTGGTAAAATGATAAACAATAGCGCCCCTCTTCCAGGCTTGTTTCTTTACGACCAGGCACCAAAACCACGGGCCCGATTCTGGGCGCTATCGGCATTTCAGGGTTCAGGGTTTCGAGAAGTGAAGGGACGAGGAGAGCTTACCCCTTGAACTCCCGAATTCCAACGTGACACAGATGTGTGCCACGTGTCCTTCAGACGAACAGCCCAGATAGTATTCGTTACTGTAAAGAGGGCTGCCCCATTTACCAGCTCGCTTGACGTGACCTGGTGCTAAGACTGCGGGCTCAGCTCGAAAGGTGCTTCAGAACTTCGTTGATTGACAATTTCAAATGAAATGAACTGATAGCTCCTTGTTTCCCAAAAAACCGATCTCCGATATGCTGACCGGCTGCCACCTGTCCCGATCGGATCGGACGATCCAGATTTTTCCTGAACTATGGGCACTTCCCTTCGTGCTAAATCCCGGGCAATTTGACAACACCAAAAACCCGATGACTGCTAATTTTCTTTATGGTTGGATCTCGGCTGCCGATAGCAAAACTTTGCCCGCTCGCTTGACTCTCTACTGAAAAAAACAGGGATCTCCCGTGCTGCGCTTGGGCACTTCCCGCGCAACCTGCAGGTCTGGGTGCTCTCGAGCCTAGGACAAGAATTATCGCTAACATTAGGCTCCATGGGGGATAGAGTCATCCCTGCAATGCTCTAAGAACTCATTCCGCAACTTCAGTGCCTTGTTGTTGGGCTATGGAGTCAAGCTCAAACCTCCTGCTAAGAAATATATGCCGAAAAGTAAAAGCAACAAAATAAAGAAAAAAATGCTCAAAGAGCTTATTTATATACAATCCTAAACTAATGAAACACTTTTACATGGGGCTAGGTGAAAGAAAAATTCCACCATATCCATTCAAACAAATTCCTGGATAGAAGCTCCTTCCTTCTGTCAATGATCATCAGCAGATGGTGTAGCCGTGACGGCAGAACGATTACACTCATCAACTCCTCCTTACAGGTTGGAGTTGAGATGATATAGGGCGTCTCCAAGGCATAGGGGAAATGCCACTCCATGTATTTGCTGACAGGGTCATCAAATGAGTGGCCATTTCCAAGGAATTGGCGACATACAGTCTCTTTTCCTACACAGTTGTTCACAAGTGGTTGAATATCTCTGATAAGAATAGGTTGATGGTGGACAACTGACATAGGCTCGCTGCTCTCGGGCGATGGTTTCTCACTAACTGGATCTGGACAGGAAATATTATGCTCCTCTGGTTCGGTCTCCCCCATGTCTGATTCGTATTCATCATAAATAGGGACCATGGGGTGGTTCTGTTTGTTGACTGGCTCTTCAGTATCTCTATAGTGATCAAAAGTAGGATAAGATTGTTGCTCATCATCACTATAATATATATCAAAAAGGGGTTGTCCTTCATTGATATGATCCTCCTCCAGAACAGTGATCCCGTCAAAACTTTTTGTTTCAGGGACAGTGGGACCTGTTGCTTCTGGCTGCTCATATATAATCATTTTCTCTTTAATCCCAAGTAAAAATATATCATGAGAAACCCCCTGGGGGAAAAGAGAAGAAACCTCTTCCACAACTAACCCCTCTTTTAAAAAGAGAGGGTGTTTGTCATCATGAGCAGAGCTGTTAGGAACATCTGCTTCCACCCGATGCCCAGGTAAGCCATCTACTATAGACCACATCTTCTCTATAAACTCATAATTTTCACAAGAGGTGTGTTGATCGTTATGAACATCTAAAAGAGCAGGTGCATCTGACATAATGTCAGATGCTTCCGTTCCAGGGCTAACACAATTAATATCATTCAACACCTCTATTTTTTCATGGAAAATGATTTCCTCCACAGTAAAGGCTTTATCATGGGCATGGTCTTCAGGGCCAACAGAGGCTTCATGAAGTGAAGAAAACTCCTCACAATAGTTTTCAAACAAGCAATCAGCTGGATAGTAGTCTTTACAAAATGAATTGAAAGTTGTATGAAAACCTGTTAAAGAGCGGATGCTTACAGCGGGAAGAGACCGACACCATTCAAGAGCAACTTCCCTTCAATGAATACCTGAAGAGCTTAATCCGTACATCCTCATGCGTGATATTGTGTCGGTGAATAGCCTCATGGAAGTCCAGTAAATGCTCATCTAGTTCCTCCCAACTTGTTGCATGAAATTCAGGGAGGAAATATTCCCATTGGTCTCTATCAGGAAGTGCATTAGGAAACCCAACTAGCTGGGAAAAGTCACAGAAAGCAAACCTTTGAGCCATAATTTTCTCCATATCGAAACAGTGGAGTCGCCAATCGATCCTCGAATCACGGAGTCGCCAGGTGAAAGATGTGTAGCTTAAAATATGCCTGGTCCTTGTTCACAATCAAAGGCCAGATCTTAACATTGTCATTACCCCAGGAAGCTTCTCAGACTAAGAAAGCAGCTGCTGAAACCTTCTCGAGAAATCTCCTTAGGGTCAGCTTTCAGGTGTGCTAACAGTAGTCACAGCTGAAACAATGATGTGGAAACAATGGAGTCACCACAGTGGAGTCACCAGGTGAACAGTAGCAATATTTAAGGTCTCTGATGTCTGATGCACCTTCAGAATTAGAGGCTCAATGTCATTCTGCCTAGGGAAAATCTTCAACTTCGTCCCCGGCAACGGCGCCAGAAATGTTAGCGACGGAGGTCACTCCTGCATTGCTAGTAGGAGCAGAGCCCGATGCCCATCAGTTTTATGTCACGGTTGTTATATATGGGTGATCAAATGGAGGAAAACTCAAAAAAATAGTGTTCCAACTCTGAAACCAGGCCAGGTATGCATGAGCAAGTGAGGTCTTGCGTAAATTTCAGACAGTGAGTTGTAGTAAAGTGTGAACCAGTGGAAGACTTATACAAGAGAAAAGTGGAGGTCTGTTATAAACAACAGGTTTCTAATAGACTGTAGAAGAAGGCATTTAAACACAAGATCGGCTTACATTCAAACGCAAAGCCAGAGGAAACAATTATGTAATAATAAATCCTTTATCATAACAGAATTGCAACAATTCGCGTGAGTCAGTCGTTCACGAACCCTCTTAGAATAAGACGAATATTAGACGGAGTAAGAAGAACTGTTTGTCATAAAACAAGAAATTTCATATACATATGCATAAGCTGAAAGCTAGAATAGTTGTTAAAACATTACAGTAGGGAGCTCTGCTCAACCCCTCTTACAAAAATGGCGAAAACGCCTACATATACTTCAAAAAACAACAGTAGCAAAAACAAGATGTTGCATTAATAACATTGCGTATGCATGTCTTCTAAAAGTCTGCACATACAGACTGGACGATCGTGCACCTATGACAGACACTATCTTAACTGTACGTGGCTCTAGAAAGGGGAGTAGCTGAGCCATTAAGTGTCGAGCTAGCGTTTGTAGACTTCCTTCGGCTAGTCGAGAACTCGGGCATGGCTTCTCTGGAAAAATGGGTACACATGACCCCCTTGAGTAGACCCCTTGCCAGACCCTCCATACCTTGCAATTAATGATTGAGGCGAGGCCTCAACCACCCTCTCTTTCATTCATTCCTGACAACTACCAGAAATTACATCACGTCGAACTGGCGTCTGAAGAATGCAGTCCCCCCTCTCTTGAATCTTAATTCGGTGCCTTTGGACTCCCTGTATAGCCCCTTCCGCTCCCTAGAGTGACCACGGGCTGTGACCCTTCACCTATATACCAGAGTGATGTCGGCGCTTCGGGGTTCGCGGGTGAGAAAGGAACGGGACCTTTCTCCTTCAAAATCGGGATGGGCGAAATGCCGGGAGGGCCTAACGGTTGCCACGCATTCCCCACGAGATGAACGGATGAGATTTATTTTTGGCGCTTTGGGACCCGAGTGGCAAAATGATAAACAATAGCGCCCCTCTTCCAGGCTTGTTCCTTTACGACCAGGCACCAAAACCACGGGCCCGATTCTGGGCGCTATCGGCATTTCGGGGTTCGAGGTTTCGAGAAGTGAAGGGACGAGGAGCACTTACCCAACTAACTCCCGAATGCCGATGTGACACGGATGTGTGCCACATGTCGTTCATATGAACGACCCAGATAGTATTTGTTACTGTAAAGAGGGATGCCCCATTTACCGGCTCGCTTGACGTGACCTAGTGCTAAGACCGCGGGCTCAGCTCGAAAGGTGCTTCGGAACTTCATTGATCGACAATTTCAAATGCAATGAACTGATAGCTCCTTGTTTCCCGAAACACCGATCTTCGATATGCTGACCGGCTGCCACTTGTCCCGATCGGATCGGACGATCTAGAGTTTTCCTGAACTATGGGCGTTGCCCTTCGTGCTAAATCCCGGGCAATTTGACAACACCGAAAACCCGATGACTGTTGATTTGCTTTATGGATGGATCTCGGTTGTCGATAGAAAAACTTTGCCCGCTAGCTTGACTCGCTACTGAAAAAAATAGGGATCTCCCATGTTGCGCTTGGGCACTTCCCGCGCAACCTGTAGGTCTGGGTGCTCTCGAGCCCAGGACAAGAATTATCGCTAACACCACCGATGTATGGAACACCTCAATACCCGTCGGCATACGAGGGCACTTCTTATTAGCCCCCACCCCCTTATCAACAACCATACCCTATTTCTATACCTCCACCCATCAGTGGATCACTGTCGGCACCTACCGTACATCCACCTATTCCCACAAACAGTGGTACTCCCTCAACCTCAGCTTATAGTACTAGCGAAATCACTACACCTTCCTATGTACCTTATGGATTGGTACCACCACAGAATCCGTACTTCCCATTTCCTGGGCCTCCACAACCCATGGCTCCCCCACATCCTCATGCGGGGGTGAATTTTGTTCAACCCTCTAATGTTCAACAATACCAAAGTTTTGAACAGTTGAATACAACCAATACAACTCCTCCATTGAACAATGCCAAGAAGAAAGTATGGAACAGGAATAACAACAACCCAGGTCAAGGTGGGAATCAACCCCCACAACACCAACCCACTGGGGGAAACCAGAACCAAGGGAACCAAAAACCCCAAGGGGGAAATAATAATAAACACTAAGGGAGAAATAACAACAATGTTAAAACCATCTTCCCTTGTGCCCTTTGTGGTGAGTTTGGCCATTACACTCATCATTGCCCCCAGATCGCAGATTTCAAATGGTTGAAAGACTCTGGTAGTCTTCCCCATTCTCCCGCACCGCCTGCCCCTCAGCAGGAACCACAACAATACGTGCAGCAACCCCCTCCTACCATGCTGCAAAATCCTATTCCAAATCAGGGTGTGATCAACACCCAACAGGACCCACCACACCCCCCACCTCAGGTGGGACAATACCTCAACCCCAACAATCCAGCAGATTGTACAATTCTCCTCACAAGTGAGGAAGAAATCCTTCTGCAAACACGTAACCGTAGTATCACACACCCACTGAGTCTCCTCCCATCCCCCCAGAGACAAACCCTACACCGATGGGACCCCCGTCAGTGATCCCTCGCCCTTCCACCGAACCAGTGCTTCACATCCCTCGCATCCCATTGCACAGGAATGTCCACAACCCACAGGCTAGGGTAGACCATAAATATAGTTTGGTAGATGACTTAGCGCAATCCTCGGCTGCCATGTCAGTCTTAGAGGTCCTCCAAACTTGTCCTACTCAGTGGAAATCATTACTTTCCGCCTTGCGGGCAGTCGACCCTGCAGATACCCAACTCATCACCTTTGATCTTGACAGCAGCGAACCTCTCCTTCCCACCTTCATCTCTTTCCAAATACCATTAAAAATATAGAACATCACAGTTCATCGGTGTATCATCGATGAAGGTGCATCTACATGAATTATGTCCAAAACAGTATGGCAGAAACTTG
Organism: Picea engelmannii; assembly: GCA_009831015.1. Classification (NCBI taxonomy): domain Eukaryota; kingdom Viridiplantae; phylum Streptophyta; class Pinopsida; order Pinales; family Pinaceae; genus Picea; species Picea engelmannii. The sequence goes on from ML779382.1 coordinate 274,618, forward strand.
GTTCCCCAGAACTCATTCCCTCTACCATCACCTTACGAGCTTATGATCGACGACCATCCTCTCCTGAAGGGATCTTCCAAAATGTCCCCGTCGAACTCAGGGGAAAGACTATCCTCATCGATATCGATGTTATCGACGCCCCTCACGATTATAATATCCTGTTCGGCCGTAGCTACATGTACTCTATGAAGGTAGTGGCCTCTTCCGTCTTTCGGACAATGATGTTCCCTCACAATGGGAAGATCGTTACTATTGACCAAGTCTCACATTATGAGCCTAATCCATCTACCAACATCGATAACATTCTTCCTCTCATCCACACAAGACATGATGCATATCCACTCGTCGATATGGGTCCTGGGATTTTTAAATATCCATCCTTGTTAGGGACGTACCATGGAGCACCACCACTCCTTCATCCTGCTAATAAAGTATGTTTCATATCATCTGATAGAAATCACATAGAGGATACCCTTCATCCTACAGCGGCTTCTGTCATATCTAACGTCCCACTCGTCGCAGAAACCCCCCCTCCAGAACCTCCTAGACACTCGTCGACCCCACCAGTCCACGATTCCACATCTCCCCAAGGACATATTCTAGTTTGGGAGACAGTTCCCCAAGCCATCACTCAAATTCCCTTCTTTTACCCTCCACCCGGTATCAAATATTTTCAGGTAGCTGCAACGCTCACACTACCTAATATGGCGTTAGCAATACCATTTTGGTATTTGCACCCACCAGAGATGGTCCCTCGACCATCCCTCCTACCCTAAAAAGAAGGAATCCCCATGATGATTCCCATTCTTACTCCCACCACACCCCCACTCACTAACCCCCCTACCACAGCTGGGGCAGGAGAAAGAAGAAGGAGCCCACAACTCCACTTCCTCCACACATCCCACCACCTTGCGCCCTATGTGAGAAAGAGGGACACCAAACCAACAACTGCCCATCTCTACCAGAGTTACAGAATTTGATTCCACTCAATCACACTCCCCCAACACTAGCCACTACAGCTAGTCCTGCCACTACTACCCCCCTTCCAGTAGTAAAGGGTTGAGGACCAAATATGCGTGTGCTATATGTTCAGAGTATGGCCATTATAGCCACCATTGTCTAGCCCTGCCATGCTTTCGACAGACATTAGCCGCAGTACGTCAGAACTTCCAGAACAACCCCATTCCTCCTATGTCTTCCTCAACAAATATCTGAGACATCTGGTATGTCACCACTTTAGTTAATGAACGTATGAGATGCCCTTTCTCTCTCTGTGATTCATTAGCTCATTTTACATACCAATGTCTTATGATCCTTGAATACAGGCAATGCCAATTGACCCTGCTTCAACGGCCCGTAGAGACGATAATTGACATTACCTCGTCACTAGAGGATCTTCATGTCATTTTTCCCAAACCCGAGGCCCTCCCAATGCCTCCATGGTTCCTAGATGACCTATCTGAGGATTCACCCCCCAACCCCCCCAACTCTCCTGCTCATTCCCCTATGGACATTTTACACCCAACCACCATGGGTACTCCGCATTACTTCAATATATGGTTTATGTTGAGTGAACCCTCACCATATCCTCACATCGTTCCCCCTGCTTCTTCACCAGGGGGCAACCACACAAAAACCATCACCGATATCACTCCTCATGACCCCTTGTATTCCTGACACTTCCAATGTGACGAGAAAATACTCAAAGAGTTAAACCACCCAGACCTCCCATGGGATGCGCTACACCATCGTGCACTCTTATCTCCACAGGAAGCCTCCATGCCTCCTAACCAACACCCCATTTACGCGGGCGAAACCAAGGACTTTATCCCATCCGGGCCTATCGATTGGTTCAAAAACCCTATTCCTTCCCTAGATGCTTTTGAAGAAGGAAACATGGCCAACATTTCCCCCACCATTAAAATCGACATTTCCATTAAAAATGACATCGTCGAAGAAATCACCATTGGAGCTGCTTGCACTCCCCAGGAAATCACGACATATAAATCCCTCTTCCAGGAATATAGGGATATTTTTTCTTGGTCATACACGGAAATGCCTGGCCTCGATCCCTCTATTGTCGAACATCGCATCGACACCTAGCCTGACATTACACCAGTCTGCCAAAAACAACGACCGCTACATCCATCCAAAGTTGCGGCCATCAAAGATGAAATTGACAAATTACGCGTTGTCGGTTTCATTTACCCCATCGCCTATACCTCATGGGTTTCCAACCCTGTACCCGTTAACAAAAAATAGGGAACTATATTTGTTTTCACCGACTTTCATGATCTCAATCATGCATGTCCCAAAGACAACTTTCCAACGCCCTTCATCGATCAAATTATCGACGACTGTGTCGGCCACGAGGATCTCTCCTTTATGGATGGATTCTCTAGTTATAATCAAATTCAAATTCACCCCACCGATCAATATAAAACCGCATTCACTACCCCGTGGGGTAATTTTGTATACCGTGTCATGCCTTTCATCTTAAAGAATGTTGGCGCCACTTTCTAGTGAGCTATGACATACATCTTTCACGATCTGGCTCATATCATCCTCGCCTACTTGGACGACCTTACAGCTCGATCCAAGTAACGCACACAGCATCTAGATGATTTACGAATCATCTTTCAATGGTGTCGTCAATACAACATCTGCTTGAACCCTCTCAAGTGTGTGTTATGTGTCACCGCAGGGTGCCTCCTCAGCTTTATTGTTTCCCAAAGCAGTATTACCGTGGACCCCCTCAAAGTCCAAGATATCACCGAAATTTTGCCTCCCCGGAATTTACGACAACTTCAGAGTCTACAGGGAAAAGCTAACTTCCTTAGACGCTTTGTCCCAGATTACGCCATACGCGCACACGGTTTCCTTCGCTTACTACATTACGACATCCCATTTCACTGGGATGACCACACCCAACAGTCATTTGACAATCTTAAAACCGCACTTTCAAATGCACCTTTAATTAGTGCACCTGACTACAATCGCGACTATATCCTCTACATATCAGCATCAGTTGTATCAGTAGACGGCGTTCTCATCCAGCTCGCTGATGAAAATCGTGAACATTTCATTTATTATGTTAGTAAAAACCTCTCAGGGCCACCCTTGAAGTATAAACACGAAGAGAAACTTGCTTTAGCAATCATCCTCGCAGTCCAGAAACTACGCCACTACATCCTACTTCGAATAACAAAAGTCATTGCAGATTCCAACCCTATGCATTACTTGCTCAGCCGTCGACAAGTTAACAGAAAATTTTCTCGATGGATCGTTATCCTTCAAGAGTACGACCTCGATTTCTCAACACCTAAGAGTAAGAAGGCCCTCGTGCTTGCCGAACTTGTCACGGCCCTCCCCTCTGACACCACCAGTGCCCCCGTCAACACTGACTTCCCCGATGAACATCTCTTTTACATCACTTCGGATGATCCTTGGTATGGCGACCTCCTCGTCTACCTCCGAACTCAAAAGTTCGGTAACCACCTTTCACGAGATGATCGTTGTTGTATTCACCATCAGGTCCCCCGCTACCTCCTCATCGGAGACATCCTATACCGGCAAGGCGTTGACACCATTCTTCGTCGATGCCTAACTATTGACGAGGTCGATAGAGTCTTAAACGACTTCCACAGTGGCGCATGTGGGGGCCATCTGTCGGGCATATCCACTGCTCAAAAGATTATCCGAGCCGGTTACTTTTGGCCTACCTTGTTTCATGATTGCATTCATGCCATGAAACGATGTGAGCAATGTCAGCTCTACACCAATAAAGCTCGAGCTCCCCCCGCTCTTCTTCACCTTGTCATTACTACCGGCCCTTTTTGTAAATGGGGCATCAACTTTATGACTTGTAATTCCCCCTCCAGCAATGGTCACAAATACATCATGGTCGTCGTTGATTACTTCACCAAATGGGCAGAAGCTATACCCACTTTCAACAACACCACTGACACTGCAGCGCATTTTTTCTTTAACCACGTCATATCCCACTTTGGATTACTCCTCCAACTCGTTTCCGATCATGGGAAACACTTCAAGAATGAGATCTTCGTCAAACTCTCATCATGGTTAGGATTCTCTCACGAGTTTGCCTCACCATATTACCCTCAGTCTAACGGAAAGGTCGAAGCAGTTAACAAAGTCCTCAAGACCATGTTACAATGCACGGTTAATAAACATAAAACCAATTGGCATCATATGTTATTTTCCGTGCTATGGGCTTACTGAACAGCTGTGAAAACAACTACTAGTTTCACACCATTTCATTTAGTCCATGGGGTTGAGGCCACTCTTCCCATCGAGTGTGAAATTCCCACCTTACGTACCGCAATTGAGTTATTAACCGACACTGCTCCAATGGAGCAGCACTTGCTGAACTTGGAGTCTCTAGATGAAGATCGTCTATCTTCCTTACAGAACAATGAGGCAGCTAAAAAATGATCCAAGGCTACCTTTGATCGTCATGTCAACCTTCGCTCATTTCGTGAAGGCGACCTTGTCTTGGCTTACGATATCGCTCATGATACCTTTGGCCACAGAAAATTCGAGTCACTCTAGCATGGCCCATACATTATCCAACATTGCCTCACCAAAGGTGCATACATATTGGCCTCCCCTGAAGGCCTCTCTCTCAAAGAACCCGTCAACAGGTTATACTTAAAGAAATTTTATGGTTAAAAGTAGTCATTCTACTTTAGGTTATTTTCTTTTTTAGTGTTTTTAATCTTTGTTCTCCATCCTTCACGTCTAAAATATCATTTGTTCTCTTGCCAGATGCCTCCTCCACTAGCCTACCACTTCGGTTACGTTGATGGCACCAGCCATTGGACACAAAATCTCGCTTCGGTCGCTTGAGCTCTCCACACCCCCTCACATGAAATGCTCCATTCGAGCGGCATATGTTTGGGTTCAGCAACCAACAACCAAGCCGTATACACCGCTATCATTGGCCTCCTGGCCGACACCAAGAATCATCATATTCGTCACATTAGCGTCTTCCTCGACTCTCAATTAGTCGTTCTCCATCTCAATAATGAGTATCGCGTCCGTGATCCTTGCCTCTTTCGCAAATACCTGCAAGTTAGACTTTTATCTCAACATTTTGATTCCATTACATTTACACATATTCCAAGATAATTGAATCAAACTATGAATAACCTAGCTAATATTGTGTTAGACTGGGATATATCACATCAAGCTACACATACATAAACATATACCACAAACCTGTCACAGCATATATATAGAATAGACGTCATCCAAACATTAACCAAAAACATGTAAACACCACATAGATCTCAACAAGTATACTCATGTATATATAAAGGTCCACAGTTCCATATGAATGTTTACATACAAAAAATACAAGTATTGGCAGGCCAATGCAGCACCTCGGTACAAAATGGGCCCTACAGCTATATATAGGCCTTTTTGCCAAACTTCCACTCACCATTCCGAGAGCCCACAGTGTCCATTTTTCGATCCGTCTTCAGCCACGGGATCAGCATCTCGTCATCTACATCACAGCAGTCCCTGGGCCTCTTTTCATCCTGAGCCCCCGGGGAACCTTTTTTTCATACCCTGGTCAGGTACGCATGCACATATTCACGCTTATCAAATACATGCTCATATCTTCGATTCTCTTCAGATATTGTTCATTTTGGGTATTTGGTTTTCATGTGTGCAAGTACTTGATCATCATACATCGGCACAACACCTTCAGGTATATACTCAACACTGGCATGTAGTCTTTCCCTCTGTATCGCACTTACATTTCCAGTCACACCCTCTGACATTTGCCTCTAGGATCCCCATTCCCGACTCTGTAGTACCCACATGTCCATTTGCATCTTCGGTACTGTCACCCGGTATCATTCTTACCCACATGAGTCGTCCCATTCATAACACCTTCTGACACTTCTGACACTCATGTTGTTTTTCAAAACCCTTTAGGGATGGGAGTCTCGATAGTCTTTCATCATGTCGCGAATCAACCACATACTCCTTCTCCTCATTTTGCTAGCTTTCCCACATGGACTCCTAGATTATCTCTTCATGGTTTTATTTTTTTCCTGCACCTCCATAGTATCATGAACCCTCCATTTTATCCACAATCAGTTTTCCTATCTGCAAATCTCCCTTCATTTCACCTACCTCATACAGAAACTCACCAATGGGGCCCCCACCCTTCATCATCTTTTTGAGCAAATTATGCCTTGCATGGGCCACCCATATCACACCGGGGCACCCATTTCTGTATTTGTACATTTCTCCCCAAAATTATTCGTTATTTATTGTACAAATGCCTTTATTTCCAGTCATTACATTCCCTTTTTGTCGTCACCTTTGGGCGACCTACTTTCCTTTTTTGGCCAACCGCAACCCATGTCACCCTTGGTTGGGGCACTACTTTTCATCCACCCTTGCCAGCATCGTCCATATCTTCAGAGTACCCCACAGGTCACTTACCTCTGCCCTCTAAATTTGTTCACCTTGTCCTGCCTCTGGCACAACTTATCCCTGGTCTTGTCGTCCCCCTGACACTCGACCTCGTTGAACGGTTGTGGACACTTTTTCTCTCACACATCCTCCAAGCAAGGGCAGTCTTGAGTCTTCCCACATCTTGACTTCATCCATGTACCTCTACCACTTCCTCACCTTAGTAGATTTCACGAAGCCATTTTCTTCTGGGAGTCACGTCCCCCTTTTTTTGACATCAGTACGGTTTCTAGAAGGGCCACAGTATCTTGATTCTCATTATCCACTCAATGAGAGATCTCGGACGACACAGGGTGAAACACTATTGCTCCCTGCTGTCGTTGACCCCCTTAACATTCGACGCCAACACTTTCTCATGTGACAGTGGGTCTTACTTTGCGACTATTGCAGTTAGTTCTTTTATTTACCGAAGACCTTTGAACTTGGCAGGGCCATCAATGCCCACATAATCGTTGCTACTTATTACCACGATCACTGCCTACTATTCAAAGCATGTTCATTTGCAGAATTGTCTTCTGCCTGTATCACGACCACCCCCGAGGGCACTGCAGTTGTCTACACCAACACTTAAGTCATCTATTTCTTCAGAGTTACATGACATGAGCATGGGCCATGCCCACCTCGTTTGTACACAGTTTTCTATTTTTTCCACACCTCATAGGAAGGTCGGGTCCTACCGGTTCCTTTTTCCCTCCAACAGATCGATCTGGATGATCCTACTATTTCTCTCTCTTACAACAACATTCTCAGTAGAATAAAAATTGATGGATTTCGGCTATACATATGCTCCTAACCTCATCCATCAAGGGGCATCTGTTATCACTGAAATTTCATCCGCACATGGTTACAAGAACTCAGCATTGTCAAACAATGATGAAGTCATCCATGGACCTGAATTAATACCACAGCATTCAAAAAGGTCAAAACACTATACAAAGTAGTGAAAATTTGAAGAGCTCTATGCAAACATTGGGTGCGCGCGTGCATGCACGGAATAGAAACACAGAAATCACGCACAGGCGCACGATGCACGACTGTTAGCGCAAAAAGCCGCGCACCTGCTAAATGGCGCATTTATGAGAGTGGTCGGCCTCCCACCCACTTATGGTTCATCTCCCAAGCTGATTTGACCCTCAAATCTGGACTGGATCCGACTGGTGGGTTGTTCAAAGACCTAAGAATGCCCTAATTGGCCTCTTTTCACACTACAAAGCAATTAAACAATAACCCAAATGGATGCTATAAAAAGACATGGATGCACCTCATTTTTTCAAGGAATTCAAAGTAATGTTATGCTGCCTCTATTATCTTGAGGACTCCATCCTTGTCAAGAGCACATT
>ML779382.1:282630-292714 GCA_009831015.1 Picea engelmannii
TTGGTGCTTTGTTTTCACTAATAGATCAGCCTCAAACATTGGTGACATGGGTCTTATGGTTCTTTTTGTTTCTATGTCCCTATGCTCATGAATTTAGTTTTTATTGCATCTCTTAGTTTAATTCTTAATTGTAGTTTTTATTTTCTTTCCCTAACTCTTTTCTTTATAGTTGTCCTGCTCAGCAGACCCAACTGAGCTTGCAAGCACCTTTGTTTTGCTCACCAAGGTGACGAAAGAGGTGCAACAACGGTGTTACAGGATGTGCCTGAGGGCATATGGTCTCGCATCTAGGATGAGGGTATCCTGGAGCAGTGCGTGGGGGTTCCGCTGCCATGGCAGGCTGTAGTACGACAAGCGGCAGTGGCTAGTGTTGTGATGACAGGACGACTACCGCCAAGGCAGGAGGGATCGGTAGGGGGTGGACCACCACCGCCTAATGGTGGGGTAGGTGGTGGTGGGCCGCCACCGCCTAAGGGAGGAGTAGGTGGTGGTGCTCTATGTATTTCATGTATATATATTTTTTGGATATAGGTCGGTGAGCCCATCGTGTACCGAGGTGCTTCATTGGCCTGCGGATAGTTGTATTTTTGTATGTAAACATTTGGATCGAACTTTGGTCCTTTTGATATATACATGAGTATACATTTTTTGAGATCTATGTGGTGTTTACATGTGTTTTGTTAATGTATTGATGATGTTTAATCTATATATGTGATGGCAGTTTGTGTTATATGTTTATGTATGTGTAGAGGTAGCTTGATGTGATATATGCCAGTCTAACATAATATTAGCTAGGTAAAATTTCATTCAATTGTCTTGGAATATGTGTAAATGTAATGGAATCAAAATGTTGAGATAAAAGTCTAACCTCCAGGTATTTGCGAAAGAGGCAAGGATCACGGATGCGATACACATTGTTGAGCTGGAGTACGACTAGTTGAGAGTCGAGAAAGATGCTAAGGTGACGAATACCATGATGTTGGGCATCGGCCAGGAGGCTGATGATGGCAGTGTATTCGGCTTGGTTGTTGGTTTCTGAACCCAACCATATGTCACTTGAATGGAGCATTTCATGTGAGGGGGTGTAGAGAGCCCAAGCGGTCGAAGCGAGATTTTGCATCCAACAGCTGGTGTTGTCGGCGTAACCGATGTGGTAGGCTGGTGGAGGAAGCATCTGTCAATATCACAAAGGATAGTTTAGACGTGAGGGAGGAAAAAAGATTAAAAATGATATAAAATAAATAACCTTAAGTAGAATGACTATGTTTTAAGCGTAAAATTTCTTTAGATACAACCTGTTGATGGGTTCTTTGAGAGAGAGGCCTTTGGGGGAGGCCAGGATGTATGCGCCTTTGGTGAGGCAATGTTGGATAATGTATGGGCCATGCCAAAGTGACTTGAATTTTTCATGACCAAAGGTATCATGAGCGATATCGTAAGCTAGGACGAGGTCGCCTTCGCGAAATGAGCGAAGGTTAACATGTCTATCAAAGGTAGCCTTGGATCATTTTTTAGCTGCCTCGTTGTTCTGTAATGAAGATCGACGATCTCCATCCAGAGACTCTAAGTTCAGCAAGCACTGCTCCATTGGAGAAGTGTCTAGTAACAACTCAATTGCGGTGCGTAAGGTGGGAATTTCGCACTCGATGGGAAGAGTGGCCTCAACCCCATGGACTAGATGAAACGGTGTGAAACCGGTAGCTGTTTTCACAGCCGTCCAGTAAGCCCATAGCGCAGAAAATAACATATGATGCCAATTGGTTTTATGTCTATTAACCGTGCAATGTAACATGGTCTTGAGTACCTTGATAACAGCTTCGACTTGTCCATTAGACTGAGGGTAATATGGTGAGGCAAACTCGTGGGAGAATCCTAACCGAGATGAGAGTTCGATGAAGATCTCATTCTCGAAGTGTTTCCCGTGATTGGAAACAAGTTGGAGTGGTACTCCAAAGCGGGATATGACGTGGTTAAAGAAAAAATGTGTTGTAGTGTCAGCGGTGTTGTTGAAGGTGGGCATAGATTCTACCCATTTGGTGAAGTAATCGACGGCGACAATAATGTATTTGTGACCATTGCTGGAGGGGGGATTACAAGTCATGAAGTCGATGCCCCATTTACAAAAAGGGTCGGCAGTGATGACGGGATGAAGAAGAGCGGGGGGAGATTGGGCTTTATTGGCATAGAGCTGACATTCCTCACATCATTTCGCGGCATGAATGAAATTGTGAAACAAGGTAGGCCAAAAGTAACCGGCTCGGATAATCTTTTGAGCAGTGGATATGCCTGAAAGATAGCCCCCACATACGCCACCGTGGCAGTCGTGTAAGACTCTATCAGCCTCATCAATAGTCAGGCATCGAAGAAGAATCATATCGACTCCCCATCGGTATAGGATGTCTCCGATGAGGAGGTAGTGGGGGGCCTGATGGAGAATACGACGACGATCATCTCGTGACAGGTGGTTACCAAACTTTTGAGTTCAGAGGTAGACAAGGAGGTCGTCGTACCAAGGATCATCAGAAGTGATGTAAAATAGGTGTTTGTCGGGAAAGTCAGTGTTGACGGGGGTACTGGTGGTATCATAGGGGAGGGCCATGACAAGTTCGGCGAGAACGAGGGCCTTCTTACTCTTAGGTGTTGAGAAATCGAGGTCGTACTTCTGAAGGATAACGATCCATCGAGCAATTTTTTTGTTAATTTTTCGACGACTGAGAAAGTACTACATAGGGTTGAATCTGCGAAGACCTTTGTCATGCGAAGCAGAATGTAGTGGCGTAGTTTTTGGACTGCGAGGACGACTACAAGAGCAAGTTTCTCTTCATTTTTATACTTCAAGGGTGGCCCTGAGAGGTTTTTACTAACGTAATAAATGACATGCTCACGATTGTCATCACCGAACTGGACGAGAACTCCTCCTACTGATACAGTTGATGTTGATACATAGAAGATATAGTCACGATTGTAGTCAAGTGCACTAATTAAAGGTGCGTTCGAGAGTGTTGTTTTAAGATCGTCAAATGACTATTGGGCATGGTTGTCCCAGTGAAATGGGATGTCCTGACATAGTAAGCAAAGGAAACCATGTGCATGTATGGATTATTCTGAGAAAAATCATCGTAGAAAGTTATCCTTGCCTTGTAGGCTCTGAAGTTGACATAAATTATGGGGAGGTGGAATTTCGGTGATAGCTTGGACTTTGAGGGGGTCCATAGTAATACCGCTTTGGAAAATGATAAAGCCGAGGAGGCGCCCTGCGGTGACATAGAACACACACTTGAGCAGATTCAAGCGGATATTGTATTGACGACACCGTTGAAAGATGATTCGTAAATCATCAATATGTTGGGTGTGTTTGTTGGATTGAGCTGTGAGGTCGTCCAAGTAGGCAAGGATGATATGAGCCAGATCGTGAAAGATGTATGTCATAGCCCGCTGGAAAGTTGCGCTGACATTATTTAAGCCAAAAGGCATGACACAATATGCAAAAGTACCCCAAGGGGTAGTGAATGCGGTATTATACTAATCGGCGGGATGAATTTGAATTTGATTATAGCCAGAGAATCCATCCATAAAGGATATAGCCTTGTGGCTTGTGCAGTCGTCGATAATTTGATCGATGAAAAGCGTTGGAAAGTTGTCTTTGGGACATGCATGATTGAGATCGTGAATGTCTATGCAAACGCGGATAGTGCCCTATTTTTTGTTAACGGGTACAGGGTTGGAAACCCATGAGGTATAGGCAATGGGGTAAATGAACCCGACAGCACGTAATTTGTCAATTTCGGCTTTGATGGCCATGGCCTTGGATGGGTGTAGTGGTTGTTGTTTTTGACAAACTGGTGTAATGTTGGGCCAGGTGTTGATGTGATGTTCGACGATAGAGGGATCCAAGCTAGGCATTTTCATGTATGACCAGGAAAAAATATCCCGATATTCTCGGAAGAGGGCTTTATATGCGGTGATTTCCTGAGGAGTGCAAGCAGCTCCAATGGTGATTTCTTCGATGATGCCATTTTTTATGGAAATGTCAATTTTAATGGTTGGGGAAAGGTTGGCCATGTTGCCTTCTTCAAAAGAATCAGGGGCAGGAATGGGGTTTTTGAACCAGTCGATAGACCCTGATGGGATAAAATCCTTGGTTTCGACTGCGTAAATGGGGTGTTGGTTAGGAGGCATGGGGGTTTCCTGTGGAAAGAAGAGTGCATGGTGGTGTAGCGCATCCCAAGGGAATTCTCGATGGTTTAACTCTTCGAGTATTTCTTCATCGCATTGAAAGTGACGGGAATACAAGGGGTCATGAGGAGTGATATTGGTGACCGGTGTCATGTGGTTTCCTTCTGGTGAGAAAGATACAGGGGGAACAACGCTAGGAGATGGTGAGGGTTCACTTGTCATAAACTAGATATTGAAGTATTGAGGAGGACCCGTGGTAATTGGGTGTAAAATTTCCATAGGGGAATGAGCGAGAGAGTTGGGGGGATTGGGGGGTGAATCCTCAGATAAGTCATCTAAGAACCAGGGAGGCATTGGAAGGGCCTTAGGTGTGGGATAAATGACATGGAGATCCTCTAGTGACGAAGTAATGTCAATTATCAACTCTATGGGGCATTGGAGCAGGGTCAATTGGCATTGCCTGTATTCAAGGATCATAGGACACTGGTATGTAAATTGAGCTAATGAGTCGCAGAGAGAGAAAGGGCATCTCATACATTCATTGAATAAAGTGGTGACATAACGGATGTCAATGATATTTGTGGAGGAGAATGTAGCAGGACTGGGGTTTCTCTAGAAGCTCTGGCGTACTACGGCTAATGTCTTTTGAAAGCATGGCAGTGTTGGACAATGGTCGGTATAATGGGCATATTTTGAACATATAGTGCAAGCAAATTTGGTTCGCAACCCTTTACTACTGGAATGGGGGGTGGTAGTGGCAGGACTGGCTATAGTGGCGAGTGTTGGGGGAGTGTGAATGAGTGGAATCAAATTCTGTAACTCTGGTAGAGATGGGCAGTTATTGGTTTGGTGTCACTCTTTCTCACATAGTGTGCAAGGAGGTGGGATGCATGGAGGAAGTGGAGCTGTGGGTTCCTTCTTCTTTCTCCTGCCCCCAGTTGTGGTAGGGGGTTAGTGAGTGGGGGTGTGGTGGGATTAAGTATGGGAATCATCATGGGGATTCCTTCTTTTTTGGGGGGGAGGGATGGTCGAGGGACCATCTCTGGTGGGTGTATATACCAAACTGGGATTTCTAACACCATATTATGTAGGGTGAGCGTTGCAGCAACCTGAAAAGCTTCGATCCTTGGTGGAGGGTAAAAGAAGGGAATTTGGGTGATGGCTTGGGGAACTGTCTCCCAAACTGGGATATGTCCTTGGGGAGAGGTGGAATTGTGGACTGGTGGGGTCGAAGAGTGTGTAGGAGGTTCTTATGGGGGGAGTGTTGTGACAAGTGGGACATCAAATATGATAGAAACCTCGGTAGGAGGAAGGGTATCCTCTGTGTGAGTTTCATTAGATGATACGATGCATACTTGATTGGAAGGATGAAGGAGTGGTGGTGATCCATGGTAAGTTCCTAACAAGGATGGATCTTTGAAAATTCCAGGACCCATCTCGACGAGTGGGTATGCATCGTGGCTTGTGTGGATGAGAGGAAGAATGTTATCGATGTTGGCAGATGGATTAGGCTCGTAATATGAGACTTGGTCAATAGTAACAATCTTACCATTGTGAGGGAACATCATTTTCCGAAAGAAGGAAGAGGCCACTGCCTTCATAGCGTACATGTAGCTATGACCGAACAGGATATTATAATCGAGTGGGGCATCGATAACTTTGATGTCGATGAGAATAGTCTTGCCCCCGAGTTCGACGAGCACATTTTGGAAGAGCCCTTCAGGAGAAGATGGTCACCCATCATAAGATCATAAGGTGATGGCAGAGGGTATGAGTTCAGGGGAACCAAGTTTCTGCCATACCATTTTGGACATAATGCATGTAGATGCACCTTCGTCGATGATACACCGATGAAATGTGATGTTCCGTATTTTTACTGGTATTTGAAAAGCGATCAAGGTGGGAAGGCAAGGTTCTCCGCTATTAAGATCAAAGGTAATGAGTCGGGTATCTATGGGGTCGACTTCCCCCAAGGCAGAAAGTAATGATTTTCACTGAGTAGGACAAGTCTGGAGGACCTCCAAAACTAACATGGTAGCCGAGGATTGTGCTAAGTCGTCTACCAAACTATAGTTATGAGCTTCCCTAGCCTATGGGTTGTGGACATTCCTGCACAATGGGATGCGAGGGACGTGAAGTGGTGGCTCGGTGGAAGGGAAAGGAATCACTAACGGGGGTCCCATCAGTGTAGGGTTTGTCTCTGGAGGGATAGGAGGAGACTCAGTGGGTGCATGATACTAATGATTACATGTCTGTAGAAGGATTTCTTCCTCACTAGTGAGGAGAATTGTACGATCGGCTAGATTGTTGGGGTTGAGGTATTGTCCCACCTGAGGAGGAGGATGTTGTGTGTCCTGTTGGGTGTTGATCACACCTTGATGTGGGATGGGATTCTATAGTACGGTAGGAGGGGGTTGTTGTACGTATTGTTTTGGTACCTGCTGAGGGGCAGACGGTGCTGGAGGATGGGGAAGACTACCAGAGTCTTTCAACCATTTGAAATCAACAATTTGGGGGCAATGATGGGTGTAATGGCCGAACTCACCATAAAGGGCACAAGGGAAGTTGGTTTTAACATTATTGTTATTTCTCCCTTGGCGTCTATTACTATTTCACCCCTGGGGGTTTTGATTCCCTTGGTTCTGGTTGCCCCCAGTGGATTAGTTCTGCTGAGGTTGATTCCCGCCTTGACCTGGGTTGTTGTTGTTCCTGTTTTTTCCTTTCTTCTTGGCATTGTTTGACGGATGGGTTGGATTGGATGTATTCAGCTGTTCAAAATTTTGGTATTGCTGAACGACAGAGGGTTGAACAAAATTCACCCCCGCATGAGGATGTGGGGGAGCCATGGGTTGTGGGGCACCAGGAAATGGGAAGTATGGATTCTGTGGTGGTAATGATCCATAAGGTACATAGGAAGGCATAGTGCTTTCTCTAGTACTATAAGCTGAGGTAGAAGGGGTACCAGAGTTCGTTTGAATAGGTGGATGTATGGGAGGTGCCAGCGGTGGTCCACTGATGGGTGGAGGTATCGCAACAGGGTATGGTTGTTGATAAGGGGGTGGGGGGTAATAAGAAGTTCCCCCGTATGTCGGAAGGTATTGAAGTGTTCCATACATCGGTGGTGGTTGGGGTTGTGGACCGTGGTGAGTGGTGGTACCAATCAGTCCATATGTTGAGTGAGACATCCCAGGTTTGTCTTGGCCAAATGGCATAGGTTTGGGAAGATCAGGAAGTACAGTGTATAAGTACCCTGACTGTGCATAGATGAGGTTATATTGTTGGGCCTTACTGATGGCTTCCTCTTTAGATTGAGGGAAGGTGGAAGCTACATCCTTACCGAGGAGAGAGACAAGTGATCTAAAAAACCAGTCAAGACATTATTGCTTAGTGGTTTGTGCTTTGCACAAACTATGTCGCCTATGCCACTCGTGAATGTGGTTAGCGATATGTGTGGCTGAGGTTTGTTTGAAATTAGAAAGTATTTCTAGACCATTGTCATGGAAGATGGGTAATTGGAAGAAGGTCAAGAATTCTTTGGCCAAGGACTCAAAAGTTGCGTAGGACCCTAATTTTTCTTCTACATACCATTTGGCCGATGGGCCAATGAGTGTATGTTGAAATAATTGCAGTCTGATGGAGTCATCCATAATGTTATTGGAAGAGAACCATAGGTGAAAGGTCATGACATGGTTGGTAGGGTCATCACTTGCCTTTCCTTCGAACTTTGGTATGTCCAAAGGTAATTTGGTGGGCATTGCAGGCCATGTGGGAGCATGCAAGATAGGATCATTGGTAAGTGTTTTGAGATCCGGTATGTTGAGAGAGGCCAAAAATGGCATTTGCAGTGGGGGGGGAGGATTAGCTTCGGCCATGGTGTGAGTGTGTTGTGAACCTGACCCTTGAGGGGGGCTAGGTGGGTTGGTGCTTCCTCCTTGAAAGGAAGTTGGTCCCCCACTTCCGTGTAAAGGAGAGTGAGTGAATGGATGACCTTGGGAAGTGGACCCAAGTAATGTAGAACCAAGCAAAGCTGATCCTAAAACAGTAGCACTCACAGGAGTGTGTGAAGGGGGTGTTGATGACTGGGCAAGACCAGACACTCCCCCTAAGATAGGAGGGAGGTTTAGCAAGCGTATTGAACGATGGGGGATATTTGGGTCCCCTATGATGTCTGACTAGCTATGTGAATGTGTGCAAATAGTGGTGAGAGTAATATAGAAACAAGAGATTTTGCGTTGAATTTTACACAATATATATTTCCAAATCAAACTGTAATCAGAGGGGCATCATACGTAAAATGTTTTTTGAAAAAGAAGCATATATGTGGGTAAGTGGGTTTTGTCCGTGTGGGGAATCAAAAGAAAATAAATGCTCGTTTCCTAGAAGACGTAACATCCTTCCTCTCAAAATAGCACTGGACCTTCCAATAGTACTCAACAGTGGGGTCTAAAGTCACTGGAAGAGAAACTAGTGAAGGATGAAATAATTGGTTATAATGAGGGGTAAAGGGGGCATCTCCCGAAAGAGATGGAGATATTTCCCAATAGCCACACAAAATCCAATCAAGGTGCAATTGCATCCCACAATTTCCACTTGGGTAGATGTCCTAAAATTTGGTCACTAGGTACCTCGGTCAAAGTGCGACATTTAGATTTCCGGCCTAAGAAATGGGTCACGGGCTGGATCCCATCCAAGAGGTGGGTGCCTCAAGGGGGGATGCACAGCACAACTGGACCTCGGCCTTCAACCCTTCACGGGTATCTCCCTGCCTTATGGTGTTAGGAACACTTGACTTGGAGGATTTTCAGTTCCCTATTTGACAACTTCTATGGTTTTGACAATGTGAGAACCAGATAACGGGGAGTTATTTGGATGCCTATCCCCAAAATCCTACCTAGACTAAAAAATTTCTTTTGGCACCTCCTATGGAGGAAAACTTAGAGATTTTTTAGAAAGATTTTAGGTGTAGTTGTTTTTGGAGGTTGGGGGTGCAAACCAACCTCGTTGATTAAAAATGGGAGTGGATAGTTTCGTCAAGAAAAGGGTGGGGTGTTTTCGGAATCCCTTTGGAGGAAACTTACTTTGCCCTCCAGGTTTCAAGAAGAAGCTATGTGAGTGGATTTTGTGTGTGAGTGAAAGTGTGCCAATTTTTAGTGAATTAGATGTCACCTTGCTGCATGTGGACTTCGCTTGGTCCTTACAAGTGTTTGATTACCTAATTAACTAAGTGCCTTTGGTACAACCTTGCGTAATTCAAAAGTCCCTAGGAAGCTACCATGTGGACATGTGGGTCCGTTACTATCCATTTAACTCCCTATTGTGATGTAATCTAAGAAAATATTTGAAACTATCCTAGATTGATCATGTCGGCATGTATGGGCCCGTTACAAAACCTTTAAACTTCCTGTTATAACCCTAAAATGCACTACACAGGTTTACCTGGCATCAGGCCAACTCATGCCTCTTCCTAGTCAAAGCCATGCTGAATAAAACCTTGAAAAACCACTTAAAACAAGCGATCTGTGCCCTAACCTCTCACTGGGCGCGGGGGACCGCTTGCTGACCTTCTACTGCACACGGGTATCCGCGGGCTAACCCACTACAGCCCGCGTGTACCTAACAAAACAAAAAATTAGGAAAGTTTCCGCCGAGACACGAGGCTTTTTGTCAGTTAAATGGAACTCTTCGCCATGCATGGCCGAGAGTTCACCTAAAACCCTAGCTCCTTCTAGCCTATAAAAGGAGGGGTAGGGGTACTATTCAAAAGGGGAAAAAATCATAGAAAAGAAACTCTGCCAAATTGCCAAGTCCATTATTGTCCCAACCCTTTAGCTTTGCCTCAAGCTTCAGGAGAAATTCATGCTGCAGCAGTTGGAGGACAAAAGAAGAGGAGGAGCCCAGGATCAGGATC
>ML779382.1:302596-315728 GCA_009831015.1 Picea engelmannii
TCCCCACATCTCAACAACTTTACAATGTGACTTTTTGCACAGATACGCGAGTCTCAGTGAAGACAGAGGCACATAGAGCGCATGTGCGTGAATAGAGAAAAGTCAACAAGCGCATGTGCGCAGAACAGAGCTGTGATTTAGGCGCATGTGCGCACGATGCGCGTCTATGGGCCTAAAAACCCGTGCATATATGACACATGGTCGAGAATGGTCGAGAATGCATCGTTTCTCAGGTGCACGGATTTTTGCGATAATAGTTGTGCATCGTGCGCATGTGCGCAATTTCTGCATTCATGTTCCACGCATGTGCACGCACGCTCAGTGTCTTCATAGCGCCCTTCAATTTTTCACTACTTTGTATAGTTTTTTATCCTTTATGAATGCTTTGGTGTTAATTCAGGTCCATGGATGACTTCATCACTTTTTGACGATGATGATTTCTTGTAACCATGTGCAGAAGAAATTTTAGTGATAACAATCAGCCTTATTTTACATCTTGGTAAATGGCTCTTCCTCCTCCACCTTCAAGACTTATAGGGGAATCTATCAGGGATACCCCCTATCGTCTTTCCTCTTTATCATCATGGTTGAGGGATTAGGAAGACACTTAGTTGTTTCCATCCAATATGGGAAAATCAAAGGCCTATCAATACATCAAATAAACCCTCCCTTGTCTCACAACTAGTTTGTATATGACACTATGATTATGGGAACCCCAATATTTTGGGAGGATCAAACCATCAAGAGAGTGCTTACAGACTTCATGGAAGCCTCTGGCACCTCCATAAACGAAAAAAAATCCTATTTTTTATTTTTCAACATGCCTCTTTGCATTCAATCGAACATAGCCCACATCCTTGGATTCCAATGCAGTCTCTTTGCATTCAATCAAGCATAGCCCACATCCTTGGATTCCCTCTAAATATCTCGACATTCCTCTTACCCAAAAACTCTCTTCGACAGACAAACTAGCAAGATCTCCTTTCAAGCCTTGAATCTCGCTTGACCTATTGGAATTTTTCATTCCTTAAACCTGGAAGCAAGATTAGTTCTCCTTAAATCAGTGTTTCATTACATTCCCATCTACCTCTTCTTTTCTCTAGTTGCCCCTAATATTATTCTAAAAAAAATTAGAAATATACAGACAAATTTTCTATGGAAGGGAACGGGAACTGGCAAGAAATGGGCTCTCATATATTGGGAAACCTTATGTCTCCCCAAGGAACATAGGGGCCTTAGTCTCTGTGACCGAAAATACCTATGTGATGTCCTCAAGGCCAAAATATGGTGGAGGTGGTTGAAAAACAATCACAATCTATGGGCACATTTTTGGAAGGTACAGTATGTTGCATCCATGTATTTTCAAAATCTCATTGGCATGACAGACTCGGCCAGAGGATCAACAATATGGAATCTAGATCGTAAGAAAAACAACTTGATCTAGGAACATTGATTTTGGGAATTGCAAGATAGCTCAAAAACCCGCGTTTGGACTGCTTCTTGGCATCAGTTTCCCAAAATGAAATCTCTACCAAATCTAGAAAAAATTAAAACCGATCTTCTCCATACCTCCTCTTTGTTGGGTATGTTATATTCTTTTCATGAGTAGTAGCGTCTGAGCATATCTATCAGGCATGTAGGGGGGTTCGAGGGAAGGTGTAGGGGGGGGAATGCCCCCCTCGTAGGGGTTCGAGGGCAGCGCCCCTGAGAAAAAAAAAATCCTTGGAAAACATGTCACATATTTTAGGTGGTTTTTCGACACATGGTTTCTTTGCCGATGGTTTTCTATTTTCGTTTAAGGAATTAGGGTTGTTGACTAATCCAGGTCATTGGGTTATGGTTTTGGATGCCACTGGCTCCTATATGTATATTGTATTGTAAACAATGAATGAATACATAATATGTTGGTTTTCCCGGTTTGGGTTTCCAAGGGAAAAATCTTTGTGTAATGTTTGCATTTTCCATTGTATCTTTTATGTTCTTTTACTTAACATTTGTTTGCAGTAGATATTGTAAAAGGTTAAAATATACACTCTTGAACTACTGCATATTTTTGGAATAATAATGCACCACAAAACCAATGGAGGCAATGGATCTCCTCAACATCATAAATTGGCATGAACTCCTCAATTTATCTAAATCCTCTCTTAGATGAGCTCACGTAAAGACAAATCATGATTCAAGTAGGTCCAGACGTATTGCGATGGGGATACTCTTCCACTGGATCATCTCAGTGAAAGAGGCCTATCACCTTTGTGAAAATCACCAAACGCTTCATAAAGATGAAGTCTGGAATAGAATATGGAGCTCAAACCATTGGCCAAAAATAATGCTTTTTAAGTGGAAAGTAGTCCATGTGAAAATTCTAACATGGGATAACTTAAGAAAACATGGATACATTGTCCCATCAATTTTCCATCTCTGAAATCTTCAGGAGGAAACCATGTGTCATGTTCTAAGAACATGTCCATACAACACTTCTCTATGGGACCTGTTGGCATCAGAATTCACTCCTGGATTGCAGTAGGAGTAAGCCTTATGCCCATCAGTTTATGTCACTATTTGTTGATAAAGGGTGATGAATGGAAGTAAACTCAGAACAATATCGTTCTAACTCAGAAACTAGGCCAGGAATGCACAAGCAGATGAGGTCTTCATTTAACTTCAGACAGTAAATTGTAATAACGGTGAGTAGGAGGAAGACTTCTGTGAGGAAAAGCGAAGGGATGTTGTAGGCATTGAGCTTCTAACAGCCTGTAGAAGAAAAACTTGAACACAAGAACCTCTTATATTCAAGAGAAGAAACACTAAAAGAACATAACAGCATTATAATAAATCCTTTATCATAACACAGGCATGACAATTTGTGTGAATCAATCAATCATGAACCCTTTTAGTATGAGATCGAAACCAGATGAAAAAGAGAGATGCCTTACATTAAACAAGAAAATTTCATATGCAGATACAAAGCCAGGAAAATCAGTGTTTCATTAAAACATTATAGTCTAGAGCTCTGCTCTACCATCCCCCCTTACGAAAATACAAAAACTGAGTATATATACTCAGAGAAATTCACCCCCTTGGAAACAGGAGGGTAGCTGAAACATTAAAGTCCAATTTAGCATGTGCAGGCTCCTCTGATCAGACAAGGCCATCATATCAGGATGGATCTTTTAGGAAAACCTGGACATAGGACGATCTTGGGTAGACTGCCTGCCAGAACCTCCATGCCTTACATTCATGGCTTGATCCGAGGTTTCAGCTACCTGCTCAATTTTCATTAATTACCTTCCTCCACGGCAGGTGGTCGAGACTTTGAGCACAAGGAACGACCACGCACTTGCTTCCTAGGGCTCAGAGGCTAGCCTCCTTTTATTTTGGCTCCGCCCTTAATGTAACCCATGGCCATGACCTGGTGCCTCTCTCTAGAGGCGCTTCAACACTTCTCCTTTTAGGAGATTCCACCATTCTAGTGTCCACGATCCTTGGTGACTAAAAATGTGAAATGGCCCTCCATATCAGTGGTTGGATCTAGCTTCAAAATCAATGGACATGATCCATTTTCCCTTGAACACATTGGCTCTGCACCCCTCATCTACTTTGTCCCCTTTCCATACGACCCTGTGCTATGACCATGGGCCCACACCCAAAGGCACCTTCGCATCTCGCATATCATGGATGGAAGGGAGTCAACCCTTGTATTTCAAAGTCACGATAGCTAAGATGGAGACCGGACTTAATCAGGCGTGACGTGTCCCGACTGGATCGGACGACCACGATCATTTCATGACTTTGGCCCTAAGGGATGAGCCCATGCACTAAAAATCTTGCAACTCTGTGGCTCTGGCTTACCCAATGACCGTTGATCTGCTCCATCAATGGATCCTTGCCGCTGAAAACAAAAATGCCCACTCGCTTGATTTTAATCCGAAAATGGACTTCTTCTGTGTGTTGTGCTTGATGCTCATGAATGCGGCCTTTGAATAAAATGCATTTGATGGGTTTTTTAAAACCCATTTATTCATGTTTTACACCAAGGGCCTGAAATCGGAGAGAAACACCCCCCTTGAAAGAATTGGTGTTAACATTAAGCTCCATGGGGGATAGAGTCATCCCTGTGATTCTCTAAGAACTTCTTTGCAGTTTCATTGCCTTGTTGTTGGGCTATGGAGTCATTTATTAAGATGAAAATAAACAGAAAAACAATATTTACAAAAATAGAGGAGTTGTATATGGCTCAAGCAAAACATTTCTTTAGGAAATGCCCATTTACTGGGCTGTTAAAAAATTCTTCACACTCCAAACCCTGCAACTTGTACATGTTATTTAAGAGTACTTCAAATATTTTGAAGGGCCCAATCCAGAGGGCATCAAAATTGTTGTGTTTGCCCCTATCCTACCTGGGTGCATCCCACTTAAGCACCAAATATCCCAACTCAAATTCCTCCTTCCTGACCTTCCTGTCAAAGGCCTAATTGATCTTATGCTAATGACTATGAGTTGTGTCCATTACCTGCTTCCTGATCTGTTGCACCTCCACCACTTGATGAATTCTTCTGACCATATGGTCTGGCTCTCCTTCATGATCTTGAAAGAATTTCGCTACAGGTAAAGCGAGCTGAGTGGGAAACACAACCTCTGTCCCATAAACAAGTTGAAAAGGTGAGGTTCCCAGGGACTTCTTTGTTTTCACTCAATCGGCCCATAGAGCGAATTTGAGCTGTGAATCCCAGGCCCTCTTATTGTCTTCCAATAATCTTTTAATGAGTTTGATTAGACTTTTATTGGAAGATTCTGCCAGTCCATTTCCTTGAGGATAATAGGGAGTGGAGTGAATTAGTGAGATCTCGAACTGCTCACAGAACTTAACCAGAGGCTCAGACTTGAAAGAAGTAGCATTATCAGTGACAATTATGTTGGGACAGCCAAATATGGCTATGATATCCTCCAGGAAGATGATAATTACCTTGTGTGAAGCACTCCTGGTGGGGGAAACCTCTATCCACTTGGCGAAATAGTTTGTTGCAGTTAGGATCCATCTGTGTTGGCCACTTGAAGGAGGATGAATTTCTCCAATGAAGTCCAACCCCCACTATCGAAATGGTGTTGAAGATACTATAGGCTTTAGTGGCAGATATTTGAGATTCTTCTTTCCTAAGAACCTTTGGCATTTGATGCATGCTCTGACTTCTCTGCAGACATCAATGAATAAGGTGGGCCAGTAGTACCCAGCCTTGAGAATTTTTTGAGTTGTGGTCTTCCAAAAATGATTCCCTCCACAAAGGCCACTACGGAGATCAAACATAACTTTCTGGGCTTCCTGTGGGTTCAGACACCTCAGAAACACCCCTAGAGGGTCTCTCTAGTACAAAACTTGGTCAATAAGGAAATATCTCACCGCCTTGAGCTTTAAATCTCTTGCCTTACTTTTTCCCATTCCATCAGGAGGCTTCAACTCTTACAGAAAGTAAAAAATGTATTTGTACCAGGTGCATTATGCTAGTGATAAGCCACCCTCAGAGATTTTGTTGGACGACTTAGCTTGCTGATTTTCTGATCAAGCATTGATGAAGATAACCCCCAATGCCTTGCAATTAGATTCATCCAACATCTTGTCTAAATACTACCCTTTAACCAACTTGGTGGGATTTATCTCTAGGTCAAACTCAAGGATCTTGGCAATCCATTTACTTCTTCTCCCATCTATGTCAGGCTATCTAAGGATGTCTTTCACAGAGGCTGAAGGAACGTATGCAGTCACTCTTTAGTGCAAGACATAGACTCTGAAAGATTTGAGAGATTTCACCAAGGCATAGGCTTGTTTCTTCATGATCTAATACCTGATTTTTGCATCTCTTAATGCCTTACTGAAGAAGGAAATGGGTTGTTCTCTCCCTTACTCATTTTTCTGCAATAAGACTGCTGGTACTGTATCAAAAGAAGCAAAAGAGAAAACTAGGAAATACTTGGAATAATTAGGACTGATCAGTACAGGTGCCTCAGTCAATGCCTTCTTTATCTGGAAAAAATATTCCCTGGGTTCAACAGTCCATTTTACTTCATTGCCCTTTCTAAGCATGGCTATGATGTGTTTCACCAACTCAACAAAATTTGAGACAAACCTCCTCAGAAAGTTAATCTTCCCTAAAAAACCTGGACTTCCTTTCTAGACCTAGGAAGTGACAGGGTTTGAATTGCCTCTACCCTATTGTGGGATCAATTCTCACTCCCTCTGTTGATACTATATGGCCTAACAGCTTCCCCTCCTTCATAGCAAACAAATATTTATTAGGATTTAAGGAAAGGCCAAACCTCCGGCATTTCAAGAAAACTTTCCTCAAGTGACAGTAGTGCTCTTTATCAAACCTAGAGAAGACTTTGGTAGAGGTATCAAGGTTCTTCTCCATCTCTTCCATCCTCTTTTTGAACATCTGGACTTTCTCTTTCAAGTGATCATTCTCCTCATGAAGCTAAGCATTGTTGGACCTTAAGTATTCCAACTTTTCTTTGATTTCCTTACCCATGTTGATTTCTACAATGTTCTCTTCAAATTTCTAGCAGTTGTCATGATCAAGGATGAAATTTATTTCATACCATCTGATACATAAACGATATTCCTATGGATTTTCTATCTTACCAACACAGATCCTTTATTCTTCTTTGTCTGCTCATTGTTCTTTTGATGGATGCAAGGTCTATTCTCTAGTTGTAACTTTCACACCAAAACCACTAGATACTAATAAGTGAGATCAATAACCAACAAGGCTTGGAAAATACTTTGAATCTTTGTTCTATCAACTAATTCAAGGGCCATTGTTTTGGATTCTCTAGTTTTCATACACCAATGTCACTCTTCCATTGAACCAGGAGGATCCTCAGGTCCAGAAAATGCTCAAAAATAAAAGTTCTTGAATCGAATGAAAAAAATTCCATTGCGTCCATCTCATAGCATTGATTCTGACCATATATTTACTTCCTCAAACAGACACCATATGTGAAAGTTATTTCACTCTGATCAAATTCCCAAACAGGCAAAAAGTCAATGGTGACATTAGCATGACATCATGATGACGACATCATGCTGATGTGGCATCTTCTGGAGGTGACACGTGGAATCTGATTGTACAATGATGTGGTAGAGGATTGGATTGTTGACTGGGTAGGTGTGGCAAACATGGTCCAATCAGTGCTTGACAAGTGTCACCTGGTGGATGAATTAAATGGTGCCACATGGCCCAATCATGGGCTGCCATGTGGCACCTGTTCATTGATTCGTTGTGGTAAATGTTATTTGGACTCCACCAGAGTCGAACCCGTGACCTTCGGGCATGGGAAGCATCTTGGCAGGGTCGGGCTACCATCCCGCCCACTATGGTGCTTATTAACCAAATTCCAAAGTATATGTTTAAGGTTTATTTGAGTTTTGGGTAGAGGAGGAAAGAGTTGGGGCCTAGCCCCAGCCCACGGTCTTGTGCATACACCACCACATACTTTCCAGCCCCGACACTTATCCACCACATGAAAAGACTATGGGAAAGGCACCGTACCAGGTGTCATACAGCATAGAACCAAGGGCATAACCAGTGGAGAGGGCCGATCGGTGGGGGGCTTATCCCATCCGACCGGGCCCTAGGTCCTGTGAAATCGTCGAAAGACCAGGAGCTAATGAAGGAGGGTCCATCGCGTAGCACCATTATGGGCTAGAGCATGGCCATATGGACTCATACAACCCTGGAAAAGGGGCATGCACCTAGCCTTGGGGGCCTAATTTGATTTTTGATATTAAAATGGTTATTTTGTTATAGTTTTTTCCTATATTGGGCCTTTTTGGAGATTTCTTGGCCATTTGCAGGGGGATTTGATCCCAAAAAGAGGCCAGATCTTTGTGGGAAGTTGGGCTTCCATAAATTAGCCTAAAAACTATATAAACCATACCCTTTGAGATTGTGAGGGTACTTTTGTATTGCAGGGAATGTGAAGAGCAACTTGAGCTAATGGCCCATTTCTCATGTTTTGAGGGGCATTGAGTCATGTTTTGAGAGGAGATAGTTGATGCATGTGTGCATCTGCACAAGGAGGTCTTGTACATCATATTAGAAGCCTGCTTGTAACAGCAAAGAACAATTGTAAAGAGAACTTGAACATTAAATATCAATAAAGCAGTCCTCCACTTGGAAGCGGGCCCGGAGATGTAGCCACACATTGGTGAACTTCATTAACAAGTTATTTGTGTCTATTTATCTTTCTTATTGTTGTTATATTCTCTTATTTGCAGCATGTTTAATGATGGATGAACTCTTAAATGATTCATGAGCATCAAGTTAATGTCATTTTGTTATTAAAACCTTTCATTTTTGGATCAAGTATTTTGGTATCAGAGATTTTGGTTGCATTAGAAGGTTTATAAGTGCAGGATTGGATGCTCACAAGATCCAAATCTAAGAGAGGAGAAGGATCATTGGTTGAATTCATTTTAGAGATATAATGAGTGTTGAGGAAGAAAAGAATGACAACCGAAGAAGAGAATTGTAAATGTTAATAAAAGATATTTACTATTGGTCGTAAAAGCTAAAGACAATGTCGGAATTGATACTTTTCAAGATTGTGATACAAAGTTGAAATATGAATTGGTTAGAATTGTTTTTTACTATGATGATATTTTTCAATTCCTGAAAGGATTACCTCCAAAATGACAAGTTGAACATGATATACAATTGCAACAGGATGTTCCTCTTCCTAACATTGGAATGTACAGGTTATCAGTTTTGGAAAATGTTGAGATAAATAAATAGGCACAAGAGTTGATTGAACAAGGGGTCATCAAACCAAGTTCTTCTCCATGTGGTTCACCTATCATCCTGGTGCCAAAGAAAGATGGCACATGGCACATGTGCGTGGACTTCCAAGCCTTGAACAAGATCACGGTAAAAAATCGTTACCCTCTTCCTCGCATTGATGACTTATTAGATCAATTAAAAAATGAGGTATATTTTACTAATTTAAACTTAAGAAGTGGTTATCATCAAATCGGAGTTGTTGAACAAGATATATGGAAAACTTCTTTTAAAACAAAACATGGATTATTTGAATGGTTAGTGATGCCATTTGGGCTTACTAATGCACCTGCTACTTTTATGTGGGTAATGAACGATGTATTCAGGCCACTCATTGATGATTTTGTAATAGTATACTTATATGATATTCTTATTTTTAGTAGGACCAGGGAAGAGCATGTCCAGCATGTTAGGCATATATTTTTTGTGTTGCAGAGAGAGAAACTTTTTGTAAAGTTGTCAAAATGTGAATTTGGAAAAACATCTCTTATATATTTGGGTTACATTGTAGGGGGTGGAGAACTCAAGATTGATCCCTCCAAAGTTTAGGTCATTGTAAATTGGCCAAAGCCTACAAATGTAACTGAAGTAAGAAGCTTCATGGGGGAAACACGGCATTGGAGGAAGTTTATTGCAAACTTCTCTCTAATTGCAGCTCTGTTACATGCGTTGACAAGTGTGAAAAGGGGATTCCAGTGCGGAGGTAGCCAACAAAAGGCTTTCGACACTTTGAAAGTGAATATTAGTACAACTCATGTTTTGGCATTGCCATATCTCCAACAATCTTTTGAAATTGAAACCAATGCAAGTGACTATGCCATGGGGGCAGTGTTGATGCAACACAAAAATCCCATATGCTATCATTCTGAGACCTTCACTACAACAGTAATTAACTATCCAACCTATGATAAAGAATTGTATGATTTAGTACAAAGTGTTAAAAAGTGGAAACATTACTCAATGGGAAAGAAACAATAATACATATTGATCACCAACCATTGCAGTATCTACAATCACAAACTAAGCTACAAAAATCAAGGCATTTTAGATGGATGTGATTTTTACAGCAATTTCATTTGGTCATCAGATATAACAAGGGCATTCATAATAAAGTTGTTGATATGTTATCAAGGCCTCCTAGTACAATTGCTAAAATCCTTAAGCACAATTTAATTACTCATGAAAGTTATATTGAACAATATGTTGAGGACAAAGATTTTAAAGAATTCTATGCAACTTTAAGTCATGGTAAAAGAGCAGAAGAATTGAATTATCATATAAAAGACAAACTTTTGTATCATTTGAGCAAGTTATGTATTCCAGAAAGTGAAAGATTCCATGTAATCAGGGAGGCACATACTTCTCTTATAGCAGGACATTTTGGTGTAGACAAAACAATTGCTCAGTTACAAAGGTTTTTTTATTGGCCTCGAATGAAATAAATTGTGTCCAAGTATGTAAAAGAATGTACTATGTGTGCAATAAGAAAAACAAGTAACAAAAATCTAGGATTGTACACTCCACTTCCTATTCCTTCTAGACCATGGGAAAGTATATCTATGGATTTTGTGGGGGGATTGCCTATGTCTAGGAAAGGTCATGATTACTTGTATGTAGTTGTGGATAGGTTCAGCAAGATGTGTGTTCTAATTCCTTGTAAAAAGTAAGTCACAGTGGAAAAAATAGTGCAAATGTTCTGTGAAAATGTATGGGTTATTTTGGGTTACCTACTTCTATTGTATTTGATCGAGACTCCAGGTTCATGGGGAAATTTTGGTCAAGCTTGTGGGAACTTATGGACACCAGACTAAAGAAGAGCACATCATTTCATCCACAAACTAACAACATAGGTGGTGAACAGAACAGTAGTGCATCTGCTTCAGGCATATTGCAACAAACATCCTAATCTTTGGGATGAACATTTGTGTTATGTGCAACATGCATATAATCAAGCCAAGCATTCTTCTACTCAGAGATCTTCATTTGAAACATGTTTTGGATACTTGCCAAAATCTCCTTTGGATTTTTTCTTTGTAAAAGATATTGCAGTAGACATACATAGTGATGTAGACAAGGCTACAAAGTTCATTGAACGGATCCGGTTGATTCATCAGCCGGTACAGGAATAGTTGGAGAAAAGTCAAGCCAAATACAAGGCGAGACATGACATGCATCGAGTTGATCATTAGTTTAGTGTGGGATATCAATTCTAGTTATACATCAGCAAGGAAATATTTCAAGGAGAAGCTAAAAAGCTAAAACCAATTCGTTATGGTCCTTTCAAAATTTTAGACAAGATTGGTTCTAATGCTTCCCGGTTAGAATTGCCTCCATATATGCAAATTTATTCAGTTGTAAATGTGGAAAACTTGAGATTGTATGAGCCTCCTATGATCAAGGATCAAGGAGAGGATGTTCACATCCCTTCCATAGAATATGTTTCTCCTGAGTATATGAATGAGATGCAGGAAGACACCATTTTGGACAAAAGAGCTCGTACTTCTTACAGGGGCAATGTGCAGTATCTTCGAGTAGGATTGAAGGGAAAAAATCCAAGTCAGGCCAAGTGGATGGAGACAGTTAAAGTGAGGGCTCAATATCCTCACTTATTTACCAACTCATACCAAAATTTTGGTGGTCCAAAAGCTTCCAAGTGGGGAGGATTGATCCAGGAGGATCCTCAAGTCCAGAAAATGCTCAAAAATAAAAGTTCTTGGAATCGTATGAAACCAATTCCATTGCGTCTGTCTCATATCTCTAATTTTTTACATATATTTACTTCCTCAAATGGACACCATATGCGAAAGCTATCGCACTCTGATCAAATTCCCAAACAGGCAAAAAGTCAACAGGAAAAAATCAACGGTGACATTAGCATGATGTCATCATGCTGACATGGAATCATATGGAGGTGACATGTGGTAGCTGATCATACAGTGACATGGCAAAGGATTGGCTTTCTAACTAGGCAAGTGTGGCAGACGTGGTCCAGTCAGCGCTTAACAAGTGTCACCTGGTGGGAAAATTAAATGGTGCCACGTGGAAGGCATGGGAAGCATATTGGCAAGGTCGGGTTACCAGCCTGCCCACTATGGTGCTTATTAACCAAATTCCAAAGTATATATTTAAGGTTGCTTTGAGTTTTGGGCGGAGGAGGAAAGGGCTACGGCCTAGCCCTAGCCCACGGTCTTGCACATACACCACCACATACTTTTCGTCCCTAACACTTATCCACCACACGACAAGAATATGAGTGGGAAACCAAACCAGGGATTATACACCACAGAACCAGGGTCGTAACCAGCGGAGAGGGTCGATCGACTGGGGGCTTATCTCGTCTAATCGGGCCCTAGGTCCTATGAACTCACCAAAATAACAGGAGCTAATGAATGAGGGGCCAGCGTGTAGCACCATTATAGGATGGATCTTGGACATATGGATTCATACGACCCTGGAAAAGGGGTGTGCACCCAGCCTTGGGGGGCTAATTTGATTTTTTATATCATAATGGTTATTTTTTTATAGTTTTTTCCCAGATTGAGCCTTTTTGGAGATTTCTTAGCCATTTGGAGGGGGATTTGATCCCCAAAAGAGGCCAAATCTTTGTGGGAAGTTGGGCTTCCATAAATGAGCCTAAAAACTATATAAACTAGGCCCTTCGAGCTTGTGAGGGTACTTTTGTATTGCAGGGAATGTGAAGAGAAGTTTGTTGGTTGTGGAGCCTGATTATCTTCCTGATTTAGAGGTCTTTTACTTTCAGCCGTGTTTATACCCCATGAAGTATTTACACCCCATAAGTATGTACACTCTTCTACGTGGGGGAGTGCAGAGGGGGGGTACCCCCTCTACGGGGTCCGGGGGGGCTATCCCCTCGGCTAGGGGGTCTGGGGCCAAGCAGGCCCCCAGCGGGGGTTCGGGGGCGAATCCCCCCAAGAAAAAATTGCCTTGTAAAAGTATATTGTAATTTCATTGTAAATCTGGACCATTCATTATAAGGTTGTAGATCTAACGATAGAGATTATGTTAGGGTTTTTTGCCCTAGAAGGAAACCCTCTTTTATGAGGGAAATGTATTGCAGCTATGTATGTTAGTGAGTATTGTATTCTGAGAGAGGAGACTGTGAGAGAAAGAAGAGGAAGTTATAGTGGGTTTTGTTGTAGGTTGTATCCCTTCATTTTGCTGGATAATAATAAAGAAAGGACCTGGCAATTTCTCTAGTGGATGTAGCCCACACTGGGTGAACCACGTAAATCTGTGTCTCTCTTGTATTGTGTATCTTTTGTGTTTTGTTTCCGCAT
>ML779382.1:361422-374104 GCA_009831015.1 Picea engelmannii
TTTTAATTATTATGATTTTTTTTTTTTTTTTAAGGGGGTTTATTCATTTTTGGTTGTAGTTTTTTTGTTTATTGTTTTGATGATTATTTTGATTATGGATTTTTAATGGGTATTGTATGGTTGTGATGTTTTGGTTTTTCCATTGTAATATTTTAAATTTAGATTATCTTTTGTTTGTTGTTTTTAAAAATTATATTGAGTTTATATTAATAATAATTTAAATTTAAATTAATTTTCAAAAACATATACAAAAATTTAATTTGAATTAACCAATTTCAAGGTAAAAATCATTAAAAGGTTATGAGTTTAAGTCTAATACCTATTGACTAGAAGTATTTGTATTCTCACCCTATTTATAATAATTTAAATGTTATGAAAGTATACATACTTTGTCTTACAATTTTCCAACTTTTACCTAAAAATCATTGAAAGGTTATGAGTTTAAGTCTAGTACCTATTGACTAGAAGTACTTGTATTCTCACCTCATTTACAATAATTTAAATGCTATGAAAGTGTACATACTTTGTCTTACAATTCTCCAACTTCTACCTAATATTTGGCAGTGTATCTTTTAAACACAAATTAATAAAAAATGTAACACAAACTTCCTATTCTATAACAAATCCAAACATAAATCAATGTTAACTCATATTATTATTATTACATTATATATTTTTTACATCAATTATTTTAATAAAATTTTCAAAAATATGCCACGTCCAACAAAATTCTTATAAGGCCCTTTCACCCCCACGTTTCTTTCAAAACCTATTCATATAATTTTCAACTATTACATCAAATATCAACGAAAGCATGATTCAATACAAAAGCATATAATTCTAGACCCAGCCACCAACACACGCAACATTAAATTAGTTTAATGTCATCATCAATATTGACAAAATAGAAAGCATCCAATTGACACACATATCCCATAATCCCACACGCAAGAAGGACATTGACACACATATCCCATAATCCCACAGGCAAGAAGGACATTTTGGAAAGAAAATATATTTGATTATACCCCTTTACGAATCATACAATGACAAGTCGAAGAACTCAATTGATTAATTGATTAAAATGGAATACAATTATAATCATGTTGTTATAAGTTGAAATAAACTATTCTTTTTCATATCAAAATGGAAAATATATATGAAAAATGAAAAAAAAAAAAAAATCACCGACAAAAAATGGACTGCGATTGAATAATTTCCAAATGATTTCATCTACGTGGATCATCTATCACATAATGAATTGATATATTATCAACTTATTATCTAATCAACTCAACTAGTCATGAAATGAATGGACAGATTCATGTTCTAAAATCATTATTTTATAACTCATTACTTGTAAAAAAAATTAAGTCTTAATTTATTATTCTCCAAACATAACTTCTTAATCATCAAATTAAATTCAAATAATTTGCACAACTTTAATTTTTGTTAATTAAATATATATAATTATGATAATTAACAAAAATTAAAGTTACCATAATAAGTAATTAATAACTCTCAAGGACTTGTGCTCTAGCATAGGCATGCGTGTGAACACTGACAAAACAAAGGTTATGATAATTAAATCCAAAAGGATCACCTACAATACTTTTGTTTATGACAACAATAGCTTGGAGGAAGTGTCTAAAAATTCACCCATAAAATTATTATTTTATAACCCATTCATTGTAAAAAAAAATTAAGTCTTAACTTATTATTCTCCAAACATAACTTCTTAATCATCAAAATAAATTCAAATAATTTTGCACAACTTTAAATTTTGTTAACTAAATACATATAATTATGATAATTAACAAAAAATAAAGTTATCATAATAAGGAATTAATAACCCTCAAGGACTTGTGCTCTAGCATAGGCATGAGTATGAACACTGACAAAACTAAGGTTATGATAATTAAATCCAAAAGGATCACCTACGATACTTTTGTTTATGACAACAATAGCTTGGAGGAAGTGTCTTCATATAAGTATCTTGGAATCGATATACATCACAAGCTCAATTGGAACTATAGCATTGAAAAAAGGATAAATTGTTGGATAGTTTGTGTCATTTATGTCAACACTGTAGGGGGAGTTTGTCTAACTGATTATTTGACAGCGTCATTGATGACAAGTTGTTTGTGACAGGATGACAACATTGGTATGCTCACATCATATGATTGTGGATGAGACTGTGATGACATCTACTGACATGACAATGTTAGAAATTGAGGTTATGATTATCAAAATATAGTCAGAGGTGTGCAAAAACATCAAGTACTATTCAGGCTCAGAATAAACGTTTAACTCTTAAGGATCTTGAGAATTCATGGAGTAGAGATACTTTTTTCATTAATAATCTCTCTCAAAGAAAATAAATACACATTGGCCTTTGACAAAAAAGTTAGATGGTGCACACAAACTGTATTAAGGTTTGAAGTAGAATCCAAAGTGTCATTACAGGTTCCCGAGTACAGTTAGATCTTACCATAATCAAATAAGAAGATCAACAAATTGACGTGAACAATCAAGGAATAAACCTCCTTGATAATCAACAGTAGAGATTCATTGATAGGGCAAAGGGAATGACTTAATATAGATCGATGATGGTTAGATCGTCGAGGATAGATCTGATGACTCCTGTTCAACGAGGTCATTGGTGGATATTTCGTTGGGCCAAAAGATGAATTGACGGTGGGGATTAAATCATGTGCATAGATCGAGAGTGGTTCAAGTTTGATTTCAATAGTGGAGAAGTCATAATCTAATTATTCATCCAGAAAGGAGATCAACAGTCCTTGTAAAATTGTGGGTGCCTAACCAACAAACGAATTAACATAAATCCCCCCCCCCCCAATTTAGACATGCGATGGAATGGAAAGACATGTGTCAGTGTATTGTTTATTTCGGTCCCCTCTTGCATCGAGTTTTGAATCAAGGGTCTATCCCCCAACAATAAATCATGTGATCCCATGCGCTTGGTTTTATGCCCATTGGGCTAACTCGAGTAATGAAGGACAATAAGCCCCAGGGGTTTATTTTCTATGTGAACATTTGAATGGCGCTCTCAATGATATGGTCATCTCCAAGGATGAATTGGGTCCACACTCAATTCCAATTTAGTCCACATATGCTCGATTGATCTATATACATATACTTACGATGATGAGAATGTGGAGTGAGAAAAGATGTGAGATTTGAGATAACCTGTTCGAGATTGCAGAGATCGTGGAAGAGCACTTTGTGATGGTGAAGGAAATTTTCTAAACATTTTGAGGGTATGATAATTGCAGGGATACGATGTTTGAAAGGATACGATATTTGCAGGAGATAATAATGGTGATTTAAGGAATTATGAGAAGATGTTCTCAGGTCCGCAGAAGAAAGACGATGCTCTCAAGACTACAAAGGAATATGAACGTTGCAATAATATGAACTGAAGGATCATTTGTTTAGCAACAAGAATGCAGAGGAGTACATTGTAGAAGATATGGTACAACTATGAGAACTCTATTCTAGAAGTTCTTGAAACAATGTTAAACTGAATGCATCATAACAGATTCTTGTGAACAAATACAAAATAAGGGTGGCAGGGTGGAGCAAGGAAAGACTGAGTTGGAGCTCTATTTGTAGGTTGGTGCCTACAAAGGATTGGTGTCCTCATCTATTTGCAGGTTGGTGCATGTTTGTAGGTTGGTGTCTATAGAGGATTGTTGTCCTCATTCATTTGTAGGTTGGTGCCTATAGAGGATTGTTGTCCTCATCCATTTGTAGGTTGTTTCATGTTTGTAGGTTGGTTCCTATAGAGGATTGGTTTCCTCATTGATGGTTATTCTTACATGAATTAATATTCATTTATAAATATTTGTAAGGTATTAACAATTTGGGTTTCCACTTTTATATGTGTAAATGTGTTGAACATTGTCTGTGATTATGATGAGTACATTTCTGGTATAACTGATTGCCAGTATAAATCCTAACTGTGTTTTAAAATCATATCAGAATAAAAGGTATTAAAAGTATACAGTATTGATTCAACCCCCCCGCCGCCCTCCCTTAGTACTATCAAGAATTTCAACAATTGGTTTCAGAGCAGGTTCCTTCAACAATAGTCTAACCACTGGAAGGCAGATCCCAAGAGATCACATGGATAAACATGAGAGACTATCCTTAAGCAGATATCCATACTTTGACAGAACATATTATTCTTTTTGGTGCATCAGAATGAGAGTATATCTGCAGTCACTAGGATATGATGTCTGGGAACCAATCAATAATGGTTATGAAACTCCGACAAATTCACTTTTTGATGTAGGCGCAAAGAAGCTTAGTGAAAATAAATCAAAGGCCATGAATGCAATTCTGGAAGGATTATCAAAATCATAATTCACCAAATTTATGCACTGAAAATCTACAAAGGAGATGTGGGATAAACTGAAGAACACTTATGAAAGAGATGATAAAGTCAAGCATGCAAAACTATAAACTCATAGGAGTCAATTTGAAAGCTTGAAGAGGAATGATAAAGAAAACATTGCAACATATATTCTTCGTGTGGATGGAATTGTTAACATAATCAGAGGCTTAGAAGAAACAATTGATGAAAAAATTATTTTGCAAAAAGTACTCATGTCACTTCCTATGAGATTCAATCCTAAGATATCAGCTCTTGAAGATAGAAAATATTTGGAAAAATTAACAATGAATGATTTGCATGGAATTCCTACAACCTATGAGATGCGAATAGGACAAGAAGAAGTACCTAAAAAGGAAGAAACATTCAAAGCCTCAAAGAAGACTAACAGAAGAATCAAGTGACAACTCAAATGATGATTTTGATACATAAGAAGACATCTTTGTAAGAAGGCTCTAGAGAGGAACTGGAAAAAATAAAGGCATGATTCCTTTCAAATGTTTTAATTATGGTGGAGTTGGATAGTTTGCTGCCAAATGTCCTCATAATAAGTGACCCAGGAGGATCTGAAACACTCACATGGATCCAGAAAGGGTAAAAAAAGATCAAAATTTGACAGTCTCGAAAGTTTGAGAAAAGGACATCATTGTGAATAGCTCATTGTCATCTTTCCAATGGTGCAAATGAAAAGTCAAACAGAGTCTGTATGCAAAAGTTATGGTTGGTCAAAGTTCAAGTCAGCCATGACAAAAGTCAACCTTGAAGAGACATGTGGCAAGCTCAGAGAGAGACATGTGGAAGGCTCACAGTTTGACAAGTGGTAGCTCCAGGGTGACATGTGGCATCATATAGGTGACATGGAAGCAACTGATTTGGAATTTGTACCTCTAGGTGGACGAATGACAAGTTGACAAGTGGCAAACAATTGGTTCAATCAAATGTTAACACATGGCATTAGGTAGCCAATGAGAAGTTTCCACGTGGCAGTTTCCCATTGGCCTATATGGTTTATGTGTTATAAAAGTATTATTTAGTCTAAGAGAATTGACCCCATGACCACCAAAGCTTTAACAAATCCCCCATTGCCAACACACCACACGATGTACTTAACCATACTATGGAAATGTTTGTATTTAAATTTATGTAAGATTTCATTTAGGGGGAGAAAAGGGTCGAGGGTACTCTCTGAGAGGCTAATAAATATGTGCATGAGATTTTTATTATACCACGCATATATATATATATATATATATATATATATATATATAACATTTTAACCATGTAACAAACTATTGCCAATGGATTTGGTTATTTTCATAACCATAAAACTAATATAAATGCCATGGAAGCAGATGGAACCCATGACCTCTACTATATTTAGCGAACGTTTTAACCATTGTACCATCCAACCATATTTAGTGGAGATTCCTCTAATTTTAGAATAAATTTCCACAAAATTTGGATTTGCTTATAGAACCAAACAAATCGCATTTAATGCATGCCACAAAATTTGGGATTTTGTTAAGAGGGGTGCCCTATTTAATGGGCATGCACCCTAATGTTGTACACACATTTCAAGGCTTGGTACACACATTTCTATGTAGGTTTAGTCTCGTAAAGCATGCCAAGAGTACAAAGGGTACGAGGCTACACCGTAAAGCATGTTAGGAGTCACCTTGACATAATTTCAAGTATTTTATATCAATTTTGCACGATTTTTCCCCAGGAATTCAATGGTGCACTATGTTTATGCATTTAAGCAAATAAACAAAAATATCATTGTATTATTTTGCATGCCAATGGGATTATGGGGCACTGTAAGCAGAATATAACCGACTTTATACTCACTTTTCTCAGTTTTTTGAGAGGAATGCAAGGGTGATGTTTTTTTTTGCGTCAGAGCAGTGTATTTGAAAGGCATATTCAATTCTTGTATTGAAAATTCATTTTATTATACTTAAATAATTTCATCATTAATAAGGTGATTCCACATTTGTTTATGTAAGATGGATTATGCAAGTTATGATCATCAGTTTAAGTGTTTGTTTGAGTAAGATAAATCAATTCTATGCTATAAGCATTGTCAATAAAAGATCTTTGAATAAGAAAGTGGTGTGGAACTTAGTGATATTTTTCGATCAAGTGTTGTATAGGTTCTATCCATTTTCGGATCAATAAGAACAAGGTTAACAAAGATCAAGATAAATTTAACCCTAATGAAAGAAGGAAGGGTAATAGTCAAAGGAACAAATACCTACATAAGCAAAAGAAGAACCTTTATTCCAAAGTGGAATACTACTCATCTTCTGAAAGTAATGAAGAAGTTGGAGATAATGTTCTCTTCATGGCCCAAGAAACAGAGTCCAATGAAGATGAAGACAATAACAACATCCCAGATATTGGAGAAAATGATGACGTGGATGTTGATCTTGAAGGAGAATAACTTTGTGCCCTAGATGAAATAGAAAGGCTCAGAAGAAAAAATAGAGAATTTAAAGAAAATTTGTCATATAATTTTGATCTGGATTCTCAACTAGAAGAACAAAAGAAAGTTGAAGAGGAAATAATGAGTCAATTGTAGAACAAACAAGAAGATTGTGGGAAGCTTGAAAAGGAAAACACTGCCCTAATTAAGGAAATCAATGTACTTATGGCTAAGTTGAAACAGAATAAAAAAATTGAACAAAGTTCCATGATGTTAGACAATATACTCAATAATCAAATATCACCATTCGACAGAACTGAACTTGGTCACAATCCCAACCCTGCATTACAGAGAACCAAGGAAGAACCCAAGAACTATGCTATGCAATGAAAATTCCCACTGAACAAAATGAGAACACCAATGAATCAAACCTTGATCAACATGAGCCAATTGTGCTTCACAGGAATAATGAATTCAGAAAGGTGATGACACCAAGAAGGCCTACTATGAACAAGTATGGATATCTCTTTCTTGGTAAGTGTTTTTCATGCAACAATTTTGGACATAAGGCCATATACCGAAGAACATATCCAAGAAATGACCAAAGAAGAAATGGAGGCATGTACAATGCTCCAAGAAATAATTATGTGAATAAAAAAGTCAAAAATCATGTTGACAATAGAAACATGAATTCATTTGCTCCACTTTTTAACTATGGTATTGAATGTTATAAATTCCATAATTTCGTCACAAAGATTAGGATTGAAAAAGTTGGATACATGCCCCTATTTACAAACAAGTTGTTGTCAACAATACCATCAAAGTCTAGAGGAAGAAACAAGAGAAGAGTTCTCAAGAAGAATGTGATTTAGCAATGCATGCTCAAAACAAAGAAAGTTATTGGTACATAGAAAGTGGATGTTCAAGACATATGACTAGTGACAAAAACAAATTTCTTATGCTAAAGAGAGAGAAGGGAGGAAGTGATCCAGGTGGATGTTGGTGGCCACCCACCTATTCCAACTGGCTCCTCTTATCTGTTTTTGTTCAGCACGTTCTTTTGTACTCCTTTGTA
Source organism: Picea engelmannii (assembly GCA_009831015.1). NCBI lineage: Eukaryota > Viridiplantae > Streptophyta > Pinopsida > Pinales > Pinaceae > Picea > Picea engelmannii. The sequence continues at coordinate 369,340 of ML779382.1, forward strand.
ATTGTGGGTTCTACACTTCTGGGGTTGTCTGAAGCCCCACACATCCTCCAGGTGGATACTAGTGGCCTCTCACCTAATCCAACTGGATTATTTTGTATGTTTTCATGTCATCACATCTTGTTGTACTTCCAGGGTCATTTTGGGGCCCTAAACATTGTTTTTTTGGCTCTCCGTAGTCAAATTGTAGACGGAGGCAAATTTTGATGGTGGAATGTGTAGTTATCTGAAAGACCTTTCCAACGGGCTATCACACACCTAAAATGGAGGTCGTATACAAAAGTTATGACCCTGGGAAGTTGATGTACCAACTTACACCAACTTACCCATAGGGGCCCACATGACTTTTGGCATTTCACCTTCTAGGGTTAGGTTTTTGGATGTCTAGGTTTTTGGAATTCATGAGTAATATCAAAAAGGCCTCTGGAGCCTCATGGTAATCCATTCTTCTCAGACGGATGCACGTAGTAGCCACATCTCTTCTTAGAGATAACTACCACCATTCGAGCAAGTGTTTCAGTTTTGCAGTTTTAAACTTTCAGCCTATTTCATTATTTAATAAAATATATTGTTCACTAGATATTTGTGTTATTATTCATATCTCTGTGTTTATTGTATTCAGTATGTTAATCAATTCATTCCTCTCCTAAATCTGGATCAGTGGTATCGGAGCGGTTTGATCTTCATTTATTTTTATTCATGCATGTCCCTGACAAGATTTGGGTACAAGAAGTTGGGGCTCGAACCAATTGAGCCATTGCAAGATCGGTTGTGTCGAGCCTAACAAAAGGCCATGGGGGAAAAAAATAAACATGATGGAGCAAGAGATCTTATTAAAACGTTGCTCTATGAAGCCCTCGCGTGACAAAGGAACAAAATGATGGACAAGTTCACGCAGATCCTTCGACCTCTTCCCACAAGAGAGGCATCTTCATCAAGCGGCCATGCAATCCCCTTCAAGGTATAGGTAAATTTTGATATTCCATTATTTGAAGGACTGATAGATGCAGATGTTGTAGATAAATGGTTGAATCTGCTCAAAGGGTATTTTTCAATACACAATTTTTATGATAGAGAAAAGATCACTTTTGCACTCCTCAAGGTCATTCCCCATGTTAAAGACTGGAGGGATACATACTCTGAGGAAAGGGTCGTAGAGGAATATGCAATGTTTGTGGTGGCCCCTACATGAGATTCCTTATGGGATTCCATTAAAGAACAATACTACCTTGTTGGAAGCTATGAGGGACAATACACTAGATGGACCACCCTACATCAAGAAAGGGACCATACAATACCATATTTCACCAATATTTTCCATACCCTGTGCACCAAATTGGGTATCAAAGACTCTGAGCGTCATCTGATGCTCAAATACCGCGACTATTTGCATAGATACATTCAAACATAAATGGATTTTTTGGACATCGCCTCATTGGGCACGACTTATAGATACGCGATCAAGATCGAGAATAAATTTAAGCAAAAAAGGCGATAGTTTGGATCTACAAACCCCTCACAGCCGAAGTAGGGAAAATTCATCCCCAACCCACACAGCAAGGGACCAAGTCGAGATGGTTTCCCTCAGGACAACCAGTCCAAGCCACAACACAAGAAGGGAAATGAGAAGATGAACAAGGACACGGGAAAATGGTGTGAGTACCATAAACTCCTTTAGCACAACACCGAAGAATGCCGCTCCAAACAATCACTCATGGATGAACTGAAGGATTCCAAGTTAAAGGTCAATTATGATTCTGAATCAAATCCTAAAGGAGGGAAGCATATTATCGATGTTGAACTCAGTACCATTTTCGCTACCACCAAAGTCCGACCAAGCGAACCAGAAGAACCAGAGGAAGGAGAATGCCTATTTCACTCGCAGATGTGGGTAAAGGGGGCTCCACTTCATTTCATTGTCAATAGTGGGAGTCATAAGAACATGATTTCAGCAGAGGTCATCAAGAGACTAGACATGCCAATGACACCGCACCCACAACCCTACACCATTGGTTGGATTTTCCAAGGAAGAGATATCTGTGTCAGCCAATAGTGTCGTCTACCCTACGACATCAAGCCTTTCAAAGATGAGGTACTGTGTGATATTGCTCCCCTTGAAGTTTGTGATGTTCTTTTAGGAAAACCATATCTGTGGAAACGTCATGTTGTGTATGATTCTAGACCCCTCAGTTTCATTATTACTTTGGGTAAACAATTGTACAGGGTACTAGAGGTAGCACCGTCTATTGTTATTTCTTTGATCTCTGTTAAGCAATGCAGTAAGGTCATCTCATAGACTGAGATGTTCATCTTCTTTGTGATCTGTGCTCACAGTAAGTAGAAGGTAACCACCACATATATGGCCTCTACACAAAGTATCTCTTTGCAACAGAAGCAAGTGGACGAGATCATGGAAGAATATAGAGACATATTCTCCTCACCTGCAGGGGTACCGACACATTGCCAAGTCAAGCATCCAGTTGATATGACCCCCGATGCACCTCTACCTAATGGACCAGTATATTGTCACCATTGATGGAAAATGATGAAATCATGAGACATATCCAAGAGATACTTCAAAAGGGGCGCATCACACCCAACTCCTCCCCTTGCAGAAGCCTGATTGTACTAGTGCAGAAGAAGGATGGGACATGGCGACTCTGCGTTGATTACAGAGCCTTAAACAAAATCAAAGTTAGGAACTAGTACCTCATTCCCAGGATTGATGACCTTCTTGACAAACTCAAGGGGGAAACATTCTTCAACAATATTGACCTAAATTCTGGCTACCACCAAGTTCCCATCGAACCAACTAATGTATGGAAGACAACCTTGAAATATAAAGAAGGTCTCTTCAAATGGCTAGTCATTCCCTTTGGCTTAACAAATGCACTAGCCACTTTCATGAGGTTTATGGATGATGTGTTGAGACCCTTCACCAACACCTTTTTAGTGGTAAATTTGGAGGAAATCCTCATATTCAACAGAACGTGGGAGGAGCACATGCAACATATTCAATATTGTTTTAGCACTTTGTTGCAACACAAACAATATGCCAACTTGGAAAAATGCTCTTTTGGCATGAACAATGTTGAATACTTGGGATACATTGTTTATGAGCATGGGGTACATGTTGATCTAGCTCAGATCCAAGTCATTCGTGACTGGACAACCCCGACCACACTGACCGAGATTAAGAGCTTCTTGGGACTAGCCAACTTCTACCGACGGTTCATGTTGGGATTCTCCCATATTGCATGGGGCCTCAGCTAGGTGACTAAGGGAGGTGGTAGGGACAAGTTCATGTGGGGGAAGGAGTAGTAATGAGCATTTGATGATCTGAAGGATTTCTTGTGCTCAGCTCCAGTACTCTCTTTTCCCGATTTGCAACAATCGTTCAAGATTGAGACTGATGCATCTGACTATGTTGTGGGTTCAGTTCTCACTCAGCATGGGAATCTGGTGGCATACCATAGTGAGACACTCTCCGATACTGTCCAGAAATACCCCACCTATGACAAGGAAATGTATTCCATTGTACAAGCCTGTCGTCAATGGAAACATTACATCCTGGGAAAAGAGATGATCATACACACTTATCACAAGCCTCTGTAGTTCATATAGACACAGGGGAAATTTCACAACGATTGCCATCGAAAGTGGTCCACCTATCTGCAATAGTTCCATCTCAACATCAAGTATAAGACATGTATCTCCAATCATGTTGCTGACTACCTCAGTCGGCCTCTTTTGGTTGCACTCACCACTGTGCTCCATTCCTGTGGACATGAAGCATTTGAGTGGCCCAACTTTATCAACGAGATCTAGACTTCACAACCACCTATCAACTCTTGGGTACATGCACAACTGTTACTGATTTTCACATTTAGGAAATACTCTTATGCCACCTAGTCCATCTCTGTGTTCCTACAAGCGAGCGTGCAAAGCTGATTTGGGAAGCCCACTACAGTCGAGTGGCAGGAAATTTTGGCATCGAGAAAACTGTGTTCGTTCTTCAGAAACATTTTTATTGGCACAAACTTTGACAGGACGTCAAAAAGTATATAATATCTTGCACTTCATGTGCCATTTCCAAGCCAACCATCAAGAATCAAGACTTATACACCCCTCTTACTATTCCCGATAGGACTTGGGAATCCATCTCAATGGATTACATGTCTGTCTTGTCATCAACCAAGCAAGGAAATGATTGTGCATTTGTGGTCGTTGATCAGTTTTCAAAGATGGCCATCCTCACAGCCTGGAAGAATACTATCACAGCGACAGATATTTCCAAGATCTTCTTCGAACGAGTGTGGGTCCACTTTGGGATACCACAGACCATCATCTCTAACCGGGACACCAAGTTCCTCAACACATTTTGGTCGAGTCTCTGGTCTCTATTGGACACCAAGATCACACAATCCACTACTTTCTGTTGGATCATGTTGTCATTGATGCCAATGGTTTGATTGATTGACGTCAAGTGATTGATTGATGTCAAAGGATTGAATGATTGATGATTGATGTAATATTATATGTATTTTCCTTGATGAGAATGCATATATGAAGATGGATCAATGAGTTGTCATTGATACATGATGAAGATGGATCGATGTGGTTTCATTGGTATCAGAGCGGGCCTTCACTAAAAGCCTTAACAAGCTTGAAGGAGATCCATAGACACACAAATGGATGATGAAGTTCCAATCCTTGATGAGGAAAACTATTCTACTTGGAGAATAGAGATGAGAGTGTATTTGAAGAC
>ML779382.1:374646-398306 GCA_009831015.1 Picea engelmannii
AGTATAAATAAGATAGCAATGGTCTCTTGTAGATCATCCTTTTTGTGGATCAATGGAGAGCTTCTTGTGGGAATATATTTTGGAGTATTGATGGAGAGCTTCTTGAGCATTTTTGGTATGGAACACTTGAGGATATTGAAGATATATAGGTGACTGAGGTAACCAAGGATATCTAAGCCGAAATTCTGAGGAAATTGAAGAAAAGAAGGCCGAAATGCAAGGAAAGATAAATTCTTTTGATGGTGCTTTCTAAGGTATGTTATTTTTAGGTCATCTCACCATTTTCGCTATATTTTTTTTTATATAATTATTAAGATCCTAAAATTTCTATGCAAGTGAGAAAACATAGCCAAGTATCTGTGGTTAAAAATTCAGCTTGTGGGTCGTTGTATTTTGAGAGTTACACTCCATGGAAAATAGGGTTTGTGGCTAGTCCTAAAACTAGTCAAGATTAGGTGTTTCGGGTAAAAACGTCATAACTTCTTCATAACAGATCCAAATTCAGTGAGACAAAATGTGTCAATTAGGTTACAGTCTATAGTATTCCCTTTAATAGTTTTATATGATTTCATAAATATTTTGTGCAGGGCACGCTCTAAAAGGTCGCTCTCTAGAATAAGCTAGAATTCAACAAGGTATGCCATTTTTGCTATAAATCCTTTTCTAAGAGGTTCCAAGTAGTGCCACTTGGAGGAATTGCATAAAACACACCGATGAACATTTTTTATTAGTTTCAAATCTTTATTCAGTACAAGTACAAAGTTATGATTATTTCAAGTTAGGATTGTTAACTAATCCAAAACTAGTCATGGTTGAGACAAACAGTTGATGAGTTGGCACATACATGAGGTGTATAGTTGATGATGTTGGTACATATTGATGAGTTATTGTTGATGAGTAGTTGACACATGATTTGTATATACTTGGTACATGGTTGGATGCACTTATGGTACAAGTTGATTACAGGTTGTTTGGCACAGGTTGGTGCATGGTTGATGCTCTTGTTTATGGTACAGATTGATATATGTTGAGGATTGTTGCCTCATCTCAGTTGGTGCTAATAATGTAAGTTGATTCTTACATATAGAGATGGTGCTCTTGTAGAGTTGCACTCTATTCAGTTGTTGCTGAAAAACCCCCGGATTGAAGTCCATAATAAAAAGAAAAATTGTACATACATCTTGTGTTCCTTGTGTTCCTTGTGGAGATGATTTGTTGATGATATATTGTTGATATATGTTGTTGATATGTATTCACATCTAACTGATTGTTAAGGAAAACAATGAGTAATGAGTAAATGTCAAATTCTAACTAATGAGTTTTGTGTAAGAGGGAAGTTTTGGGAAAAACATCCCCACACTCATTCACGCCCCCCTCTAAGTGTGGTAGGTGTGTCAAACACTTTCCACCCCCAAACCGACGACCAAACAAAGGTCATCAATCAGATGATTGTGCACATCCTGTGCATGTACAATTCTAAGCATCCACGTACATGGGATGAGAGTATCCCCTATGTTCAACACAGTTACAACAGGGCTCTCCATATCTCCACCATCCATAGCCCATTTCAGGTGAGTTTGGGATTCCAACCCTTGGGATCCATTTATGTTGCACTTCTTCTTGCCACCGCATAGATAGACACTTCTCATGATCAGTCTACGATCAAAAAAGCCACCAGATTCATTGAGCGGATTCAGTACATCCGCCAATAGGTCCAAGATCTTTTGCAGAAATCCAATGCTAAGTACAAGCAGTGCCATGATCAACACAGGGTACCACACCAGTTTCAGGTTGGAGACAAAGTTTGGTTACATTTGCAGAAGGAGCATCTCACGGGGCCCCATCGAAATCTTATCCCACTTCGTTATGGGCCTTGCACTATCACCAAGGCTGTGGGTAGCAATGATTTTGAGCTCAACACTCCACCCTTCCTTGGCCTGCATCCAGTGTTCAATGTGGACCTCCTTTGGACATATTTTCCGCCATTATTGGACACCTCAGAGATCACAGAACAACTAACACCAATAGAGCTCAACCCTAACTGCATGGAACAAGAATCCACTGATCATATAGTTGACACCCAAGTCAAGGGCACTCGCCAACAGAGTATCCAACTTTATCGGGTTGTCAAGGCATGACAACTCTTACACCAAGGAAAGTGGCTCACCCGGGGCCAAATCTAGCATAATTTTCCTCACCTGATGGGGGAACTCAATGAAATGGAGACCATTACTTCCTAAGGGAGGAGGATTGATCTAGGTGGATGTTGGTGGCCAACCACCTATTACAACTGGCTCCTCTTGTTCATTTTTGTTCAACACGTTCTTCTGTACTCCTTTGTAATTGTGGGTTCTACAATTTTGGGGTTGTCTGAAGCCCCACACTTCCTCCAGTTGGATACTGGTGTCCTCTCACCTAATCCAATTGGATTATTTTGTATCTTTTCATGTCAACACATCTTGTTGTACTTCTAGGGCCATTTTGGGGCCCTAAATGTTGTTTTTTTGGCTCACCACAGTCAAAATGTAGATGGATTTATAGTTTGACAGTGAAGTGTGTAGCTCTCTCAAATACCTTTCCAATTGGCTATCATGCACCTAAAACGTAGGTCATATGCAAAAGTTATGACGCTGGGAAGTTGAGGTACCAACTTACACCAACTTACCCATAGGGGCCCACATGACTTTTGGTGATTCACCTTCTAGGGTTAGGTTTTTGGATGTCTAGGGTTTTGGCATTCATGAGTAATATAAAAAATTCCTATGGATCCTCATGGTAATCCATTTTACTTAGACAGATGCACGTAGAAACCACATCTCTTCCCAGAGATAGCTACCACAATTTGAGCAAGTGTTTCAGTTCTATAGTTTTACAGTTTCAGCCTATTTCATTATTTAATAGAAGATATTGTTCACTGGATATCTGTGTTATTATTCATATCTCTTTGTTTATTGTATTCAATATATTAATAAGTTAGTTCCCCTCCTAAATCTGGATCAGGAAGTGTTTCATTTGGACATAGTAAATCTGCCAAGATTATTAGGAAAGGTACAGTCATCCTTGGAGGTCAGAAGGCCACAACAAAAAACGTTATTCTAGTTGAAGATTTAAAGAACAACCTTCTAAGTGTTATCCAAATTTGTGACCATGGACACACACTTCTATTTAACTCTCATGAATGCAGAATAAGAAAAGAATACACTGGAAAATTGGTAGCAACAATAATCAAAACTCCAAACAATGTATATATTCTAAATAAAATTGGAAGAGAAGTATGTTGTGTGGGATAGACAAATGAAATTTGGTTATGGCATAAGAGAATGGGACATTTAATCTTTGAAAAGTTAGTCAAGGTTAGTAATAACCAGGCAATAAGAAGTATGCCAAAAATTATCAGGCACCTCAAACCTAATATGTAAACATTGTCAACATGGGAAAAAAACAAGAGTGAGATTCATAACCAAGGAATATTCAACATCAAGACCATTGGAACTCATCCACACTGATCTCTATGGACCAACCAAATCACAAAGTCTGCAAGGTAATCGTTACTTCATATTGTTCATTGATGATTACACAAGAATGACTTGGGTAGCCTTTCTCAAGCATAAATCATAAGCTTTTGGGAAGTTTAAAGCATTCAAAGCATTAGTTGAAAATGAAATAGATTTGAATATCAAATTCCCAAGGTCATATAATGGAAGAGAATTCACCTCAGATGAGTTTAATGAATTTTGTGAAGATCATGGAATAAGAAGACACTTCTCAGCTGCAAGAACTCCTCAACAAAATGGAGTGGCTGAAAGGAAAAACAAGCATGTGCAAGAAATGGCCAGAACCATGCTGAATCAAGATAAACTGCCAGATATATTTTGGAGGGAGGTAGTGTACACAACTGTCTATATTCTAAATAGAGCACAAATATGAGCTAACAGTGACAAAATTCTATATGAATTATGGAAATGCATGCCAACAAATGTCAAACACCTTAAGTTTTTTGGAAGCAAATGATACATAAAAAGAGATGATAAAAACGTTGGCAAGTTTGACTCCAGATGTGATGAATTTATTTTCCATAGGTACTCCTCTCAAAGAAAATCTTACAGGTGTTTAAATTTGAGATTTGAAAAAATTGTTGAAAGTGAAAATGTAAGAGTGGATGATGAAAATCCTGGAGGGATTAAGATGTAACCAAATGACCAACTAATAATAAACAACTATAGTGAAGAATAAAAATACAATGAGGAAGATAATGTAGATGAAGAAGAAGAAGAAGAGAAAGACAATGAGGAAGATAATGCAGAAGAAGAATAAGAGGAATATCTTAGACAAGACACAAATACCCCCTCGAGATATGTTCAAAAGAACCACCATGGGTAAAATTGATTCTTATAGAGAACAACAAAGGTGACCAAACAAGAATACAATTGATAAGATCACCAGAACATGTAAATCTGTCTTTACTATCTAAAATAGAACCCAAGAAATTCGAGGAAGATAGTAGAGATAAAAATTGGGTTAATGCTATGATTGAAGAATTAGATCTAATTGAGAAAAATGAAACTTGGGAGCTAGTTCCTAGAACAAAAGACAAGAATTTAATTGGCACCAAGTAGGTTTTTAGGAACAAATTGAATGAGGATGGACAAGTAGAGAGAAATAAGGAAAGGATTGTATCTAAATGATATGCTCAAGTTGAAGGGGTAGAATTTGATGAAAATTTTTCTCCAGTATCCAGACTAGAAACCATTAGAATCTTCCTAGAATTTGCAAGCTACAAGAGTATCAAATTCTATCAAATGGATGTTAAATTTGCATTTCTAAATGGAAATTTGGAAGAGGAAGTATTCATTGAACAACCTGAAGGATTTTAGCTTTCAGAAAATCAAGACTATGTGTGCAAATTGAAGAAATCCCTCTATGGTCTAAAACAAGGACCTAGAGATTGGTACTCAAGGCTTGATAAGTACCTACAATAGCAACAATTCAAGAGAGGAACTACATAAAGTAATATTTACATCAAAGAAGAAAATGGAAATATTATTATCATTGTGGTATATGTAGATGATAACATCTTTGGAAGCGACTTTGATGATCTAAGTCAAAGAATCTCAAAGAACATGCAAAAGGAATTTGAGATGTTCATGCTAGGTGAGTTGTCCTTCTTTCTAGGTCTGCAAATCTCTCAATCATATAAAGTCATATTCATTTCTCAAACAAAATGCATGAAGGAGATGTTTAAAAAGTTCAAGATGGAAGATTGCAAGCCTGTCAATACTCCTATGATAATAGGTTGCAAGCTAGGTAAGGATGATGAATCACCAGAGGTAGATCACACCATGTATAGATCAATGATAGGTAGCCTTTTATATGTAACTACATCAAGGCTTGATTTCATGCAATTTGTTGGATTGGTTGCAAGATTTCAATCTACACCAAAAGAATCACATGTGATGGCAGTCAAAATAATTCTCAAATACTTGAAGGGCACAATGGATTTTGGACTATGGTATCCAAAAGGAGAGAATTTTACTCTAACAACATACACTGATGCAAATTGTTCATGAAGTGTTGATGAAAGGAAAATAACAAGTGGTGGAGCATTCTTTGTGGGAAGTTGTTTAGTATCCTGGTTAAGCAAGAAACAATCCTCAATTTCCTTATCCACAACAGAATCATAGTACATTGTAGCAACATCTTGTTGTACACAAATCCTTTGGATGAAACAAGACCTACAAGACATTAAAGTATAGTACGAGAAACCAACTTATATACTATGTGACAACTCCAGTGCCATAAGTATTTCCAAGAACCTAGTGATGCACTTGAGTAAAAAACATATCCCTATCAAATATCATTTTCTGAGGGAACAGGTGAATGATAAGACTGTCAAGTTGGAGTATGTTCCTACCAAGAAACAAATTGAAGATATGTTTACCAAACCGATACCTAGAGATAGATTTGAGTATGTTTGAGAAAAGATGGGAGTCATTCCCATTTCTCAGTAAATAATTTAGCTTAAAGTTGTTGGGAGCTCAACATAGCCAAAATCTCAGGGGGAGAGTGCATATGATTGCATATTGAAAAAACAAAAATATTTGAAGATCAATACTGAGAAGCACTATCCTAGGGGGAGTCTACATGGAGATAAGAGAACTATGGTTAGGCCTTGATCATTTGGATCAACAACAATAAAAGTATAAGAAGGGCCTCCCTAGATCAATGGTAAATATATTACAAATAGTGACCGTGTATAAAGTTTTACTGGTAACACTTTTGAAGCAGCCCCTTGAAATACAAAAGAGAAAATTTATAGTTCTCAGGGGGAGAGTTATTGACACGGTGGTTTACAGAATGGTAGAGAAGATTAAAGGGATCCTTGTTATTGTTGTCAAAAGGGGAGAGAATGCAGTAAAACATCAATCAACAAAATTGTACAATGGAGTGACACATGGAGGAGTAAATGAAGAAATAAAATGAACTATGGCCCATGATTAAGTCACATTACCAACATACCCACTGGGGGAGTAAGAGGTGTTTTACTCATTGGTTTCCATCAATGAAAAGGGGGATACGGTTGGATAGTTTGTGTCATTGATATCAACATTGTAGGAGGAGTTTGTTCGACTAATTATTTTATAGTGTCATTGATGACAATTTGTTTGTGACAGGATGAAAACAATGGTATGAACAGATCATGTGATTGTGGATGAGAATGTGTTGTAGGAAAATCTCCCTACGAACAGGTAGATCTCCTCTTGAGAGATAGACTCTTAACTCTTAAGACAGAAGATGCTTATCATGGAAACTGACTTCCTATTAGACCTAGATAAACTAATGTGTGAGGAGGAAGGAGAAAAGAAGTACCTTTTACCGGTGTTTGTCCCTGCACGGTCCAAGTTGAGCTCCAATCTTAAACTCCTCGATAATCCCTATAGACAAACGAAAGTACAAACAACTTCCTACTCTAATGAGATTAGTTCAAAATAGATCTATATATTAGAGACAAATTCATGTGAGATCAAACACATATTTGAAAGAAACAGGCCAAGCATATTATATTAAAGAGAACAACAACGAAGAATACTTACAACCATAGATGTGAGTGTAGAAGCTTTGTCAAGCCCTCTTTGTCTGAACCCTTGCTCAAGTAGTCCACACACCGAATGATGATGTTCTGAGAGAGACCTTCTTCATGAGATCATAGGTTAGATGCTTCACAATTCTTTCCATTCTCTCTTCACCATGAAAAGGCTTGTTTAAATAGGCTTGGAGAGGTCCAACTACTTGAGATATATTTGGGGTAAGTTGAGGATTTTCCTCCTCCAGTTATGGATCTACCCTAAGATCATGTCTTGACCAAGGATTCGAAACCAACCACCTTCATATATTGAGGGGATGTTTCCCTCAATCTTCTCAACAAACCAAATTTCGCCCGAAATAGGTAGCGCTCCTCCAAATCTGTCGACTTCAACACATTATCCAGTCACAGACACAGAGATGTAATTGGTAGATCAAATGAACATGGACTGACACGGGTATTGAAAAAAGATATTTTTGATGGTTGACTCTTGAGGTGGATACTTCCCTTGAACACTGAGGCACGACAGCAGAAACATGACATGGACCAAAACTTGATGATGCAGTGGATGCTGTGACTTACGTCGGGTGACCCAAAGGAGTAAAAGAAACTCAAAGGATTGGATCAGCGCAGAGGTTCAGTGGATTAAAATGCATGCAAAGACAAGTTGTCGTGTTCAAGGGTGACCATAAGAGTTACTTGGTAATGTTCTCAAAAACTGCTTGGCTTACTTCTTTCAATTTTTCCCCCACCCAGATAGATGAGTACCTCTTTTTGATTTAACGAGCTCGAGGAGGGTAACACATGCTCGATATAACTTACCTTCCATAAGTCCCTCTTCCTTTGTTTAACAAACTGGAAGAAGTAAGGGTTCAGTCCCATATGGGCCTGTCGATGTTTGTTTAAGGAGTCCAAAGACAGAAAACTCGAAGGTTTTTCATGATTATAGAGTCTAGAAAAACACTTAAAAGAGAACTCTCTTAGTTCCTTTTTCATAAAGTTAGTCTCACAAGGCCGAAAAAGAGACAAACTACCACTCAAAAGATTCCCTTTCGAACCTTTTAACGAGTGTGAAAGGAAGCAAGATCACTCAACAATATTTTCATGTTTAGAGAGTCTGAAAAGAGTTTAAAAATGACTCCAAGGGGTTCTTTTTTCGTGTATCCATACAGGTCCGAAAAAGAGATAAAGTTTACCCTGATGCATTCTCATGTATTTACGAGCACGAGAAAGAACAAAGACTAAGCTCGGTATGCCACCAACTTGAAAAGATAGTGGCTTAACTCCATAATGATCATCAAAGGCTGGAGACATGCCCTCCAAGATTCAATTCATTCACCGACTTTGAGGTTGTCACCAATTTCTCTACTAGATGAGAAAAAGGAGAAGGGTGGATGAAAACAAGGTTCAAGAGAGGTGACTATTTCATTTTTTTGCGAGCTTGACACAGGAAAAGAACTATGCTCATGGCCTCTGTTTCATTTTTTAACGAGCTTGCTACAGAGAAGAGAAACTATGCTCGTAACTGCTTCTTGATCATGGCTTCCAAGAGAATAACGCTCTGGAAGGATACCATGTCAAGGGACAAAACTCGGTCATGGCTTCCAGGAGATCTTCGCTGGATGGAAGATAATCACTCGGGAAAGAACACATGTCGAGGGTCACAATAGGAGTAAGGAGATCATGCTCCAATAACCCTACCGAAGAAATCACCATGTCAACTACTGGATCCAAATAATCAGAAGTCGAAGGCATGGGAGATGATGGAAAATCAACATCAGGAGGGGAGATAGAGTGTATATATTCTCGAATTTCTTCATGAGGGGGAAGAAAAGAGGATCGGTGACGGTTATTATCCCGAGGTAACTTGTCAATGAGAAGCATTTCTAGAATAGATTCATCAAAAGGAAAAATTGGGGAAATGCAGTCGATTGTAGACGACAAGGAACTCAACCGAGATTGCATCGAGGAACTGTCAGGTGCCATAGATGTTGGTCATTCAACGAGGGAGAAGAAGATTGGATAGAAACTTATGATGGTTCGGCTAAACCAAGTGGCATAGTGTCATCTAGTGCATCGAATTCCAATGGATGAGGTACAATCCAAGGGTTAGATGATTCCAAAGATTGAAAAGTCGCGGTCGAAATCATATCGATGGTGGCAATATGATGTGTAGCTAGTGGAACTAGTGTAGGGAAGGTACCCATGAGGCTAGAATATTTCAGTAAGCCAACACCAATGCTTTCATATGTGATCTTGTGGTCTCCCAAGAAAGGAATATTGTTGGTAGCAGGAGCGCGGGCATCAGTCATGCAGAAATCCAACTGATCAACAGTGATAATTTTTCCTTGATGAGGAAATTGGACACATCGAAAAATAGACGAGGCAACGAAAGTCATAGCATAAAACCAACTTCTTCCAAGTAACAAGTTGTAATCGAGGGGAGCATCGACCACCTCGACATCAACGGTAACAGTTTTTCCACCCAATTGGATGGGCAGGGACTATAAAAGCCCATGGGGATGAAAAACTCGCCCATAGAAGGTGCGTAACATCATTGGGGATTTTTTAAGTGCAGGTGATTTTAAACCTTTCCAACACTCTAAAGACATGACACAAGTTGAGGCTCCCTCATCCAGAATAGTTCGGTGGATTTGCTGATTATGAACAACAACATCAACTTGAAAAGCAAGTTGGTGAGAGAGTCGAGATGCATAATTGTCTAGGTTAAACATGATATGGTTGGATGACTTAGGATCAACAGTGCCAATAGTGACCAAGAGCGTTCTACGTTGACTGGGGCAGTGTTGTAGAACTTCTAACGCAGACATAGCACACAGTGCTTGAGCCAAATCTTCAACAATGTTGTAGTTCTGGGAGGCATGTAAACTAGGATTAAAGGTATATTTGCGGATAGTGCTCTTAGGAGGGTGTAAGATAGAGTCGAACGTGGGTTTCTCAATCTAAAGTACCGGTACCGTTAATGTATTTTCCTTTGTCAAGGTTACCTGGTGTGTCGTATGTCTTAGAGAGAGTGGTCAAATTAATCCCATTAAACATATAAATATGTCCACTCGACGAGGCCTCATCATTAGGATGGCTAGAACTGCCCCTAGGAGATGGGGTTTCAGCAACCATGGATTGCTGCTGTGGAAAAGGCTGAGTAAGCACAACAGGTTGTGAATTTCCTTGGAAAATTTTGGCCACTTCATTGTGAAGTGGATAGTCTCGAGTGTAGTTATCATCACCACAAATGATACAAGGGAATTTCAGTTTCCGTTGTGTTTACTTTTCGGTAGCAGGTGTTTGATTTTTTGGTTGTTCATTGTTATTTTTTGATTTATTCTTTGTCTTATTCTTACCTCTGGATTGTTGTGAAGGGGAAGATTGAACTGCATTCACCTCAAAGATCTGAGTTTGGGGGGGAGGTAGAGGAGAGTGTGCTTGATTGGGAAAAAGATTGAGTTTTCACAGAACCGATAACACCATCTGCATGAGATGAGGATGACGACTTAGATGGATCGATATTAGCTTGAGCAGCATTTGAAAGAAAATCATACAAAGTACCAGATTGGGAATAAACCAAATCTAAATACTGAGCCCGAGCGATGGCTTCTTCCTCTGTGACCGCACCACCCATAGCGACATCGCGAGCGATCGAGGGTAAAAGTGATTTAGTAAACCATTCCACCAATAATATGTCAGGAATGATTACCTTGATCATCCTTCATTGTCTCCTCCACTCATGAATATGGTAAGAGATATGCACAGAGTTAGTTTGATGAAGGGAGGTCAAGAGTTCAGTACCCGTCTCATAGCAAATAGGTTGTTGAAAGTGCGTGAGGAAAGATATGGCGAGGGAATTGAAATCATGAAAAGAAGCACGTGGTAGTTCAATATACCACTTTACTGCTGAGCCTGTAAGTGTTCGCTGGAAAAGACGCAAACGTACAGAATCATCCATGGGGGAGTTTGATGAACACCACAAATGGAAATTCATCACATGGTTGTTTGGATCTTCGCCAGATTTTCCGTCGAATTTTGAAATATCAGAAGGAAGTTTAGCTGGAATGACTGGCCAAACTGGTGAATGAAAAATAGGATCATTAGTTAACCGAGACAAGTCTGGGAGATCCAGAGTCACAAGGAAAGGTAGCTGTCAGTTAATTTGTAGATGATACTGGTGTGACATAAGAACACCAATAGGACCATAAACTAGGTTAGGTGGATAGTTGTAACCAGTAGGTCCTCCTACATATGGTTGTTGCTAGCCAGTCTAAACACGATTCGATGATGGATGATAAACATTTGCATAACCGGGTGGGGTCTGAGCATTATAGGACAGGTGATTTATTTTCCCATGAGGAGGATAAAAATTTTTCCCTTGAGAATGGTAAGGAGTAGATCCCAGAGGTGGATACACATTAGACCCATGAGGAGGATAAGACTGTGGTCCCGAAGAACTCCAGGTGGTGTTTTGGATGCCACCTGGATAAGATTGTCCGTAAGATGTTCTGGAAGGAACATGATTTGATACCCCTCCTAGTGGATTATGAGATGAGTGCCCCCCAACATGGGGTTGAATTAAAGTGCCTCCTAAAGATACTCCCGAGGATTGTGAAGGGTTTCCAGCAAACAAAGGTTGCCCCCCTGCCAGCGGTGGATTAACGACCGGGGAATGAATAGAAAATGGAGGTTTCCCCCTAGGAGAAGCATGAAAAGGGGGTTGTCCCCCAGGAGGGGTAGGCCCTCCATGGAAAGGTAGTCCTCCAGGAGGGAAAGGTTCATTAGATGGTGGTTTCCCTCCCGCCAATTATGTTTTTCCAGCAGGGGTCGGCATTCTCGGGTGAGAAGATGTCCCAGCAGAATCGTGTGGAACATGTGGAGCTGTAGAGTAAAATCTTGTAGAAACAGGGGTAGAGATTGAAGTGTCTTGGATATGATTAGAGGTGATGAGTCCAACATTAGGATGGACTTGTGCTAGTGTAACAGTAGGGTTAATAACCTGATCGACTGGGTGATTCATGGTTTGACCATATGGTCTTGTTTCACTAGGAGGGTCATGAGGATGAAAGGGATGTCGAAAGGATTCTAAATGTTCATAGAGATCACGTCCTGATGAATTCCTCCATACAGAACGAGCAGGTGTGGGATTGGTATCTAATGCGGTGCTAGGACGAACATGAGTTCTATACTGATCAACAAAGATTGGTTCTGTGGATCGCATATATGTTTCGGTAAAAGTCATCTCCGGTAATCGTGGGACTTCTTCATCTATGATGTTCTCAAGGGAGTCTAAATGAACTAAAATTGGTTCAAGAGGGGTTACCGACACAGATGTAGTGGGATTTTCAACCGTAACCAAAGCGCCTTCTGAGTTATCTAACAAAGGAGAAATAACACTTCCATCATCGAATTGATTTTCTACCTCTCTACGATAACTGTCTTCTGAAGGGTTAGGAGGTAAGGATTGATAGCCTTTCGAAGGAATCCCTTTCATCCTACATGATCGACGAAGACCTTTATTGTCTACAGGCTCAATTGTGGAGAATGACTGAACACACTAAAAAACTAGGGCCAACTAACAAAAAGAAACAACATACGCTAATAAAATCTAGGAATCAACCAAGCAAACAAAACTTCTCTCGATGATCATACTAGTTGGTGATGAAATCCAACGTCGCGTGATCAAGTCAAGAAGGGGCTAGGATATGGTGGAATAGTTATAATGGTGACCTACTTAACAAACTTTCACCTTGGTGCAAGCTTCCACGCAGTAATTGTGGATTTACCCTCCAAGGAGCCTGAGTGAGTTTGACCAATGTCTATTCCAGGTACAATGAGACTTCCCTTCACCATCACCTTGTGTAAGTACCTAAAGATTATGGCAACTAAAGACACCAATTCGCAGTGAGTCTCTGGGCGGGTACAATTGACAGCCCGATCCGAAACATATGGGTAGGATAACAAGTCCGAAATYAACCTGAGAGGCTCCCACACATAATCGTGGGTATACCTTCAAGTGACCCCTAATATACGATCCGACCACTACAAACAGTTGAACCACGAAGGGATAATCTCCGTAATTCGCCCGAATGCGACCTCGTGCGTAACCCCTGTGTGAGAGGGGGATCCCAGAAAACCAATACGACAATTGGATTTGACTCTCCCTAGCTCAGGATGCTAATGTTTGTTTTGAAAACTTTGGAGAGTTTTACTCACAGCCTAATCCAAAGTGCTAACCCTGGTCTACTGTTGATGGAAGATCCTAAAAACAAAAAATGTTTTAGATAATTTTTAATTAGCGTTCAGTTTACAACTGTTCTTTACTCAAAGGGTGTATGAAAGTGAAACTGATGGAATGATGACTCAATTCCCAAAAAGATGCATAAAAGATGATAATAAATCATTTATTTTCAATGAACGCCTATTTAAGGGAAAGAGAAAGAGTCGTTTTCACTATCAAACACTAATATGGAATGTCCTCAATCAATTGTTTCTCAATCGAATCCAATGAAATGCTAAAACATTTCAGAAATGCCTTCTAATATGAAAACCAATCACTAAGATGTATCTTTGTCGTTTGTATGCGAATAATGATTAATTCAATGCAAAAACTTCTTCTGCCAACTACCCTTTCAAATCAAGGAGATTCAGACAAGCATAAGCAGATTTCGCACAAACAACACACCCTCTTGCTATGATTGAAACAAGAAGCAAAAAGAAAACAAAAGATAACAAAGAAAGTCAAACAATTCAGACAAAAGAGATATGTTTAAGAATAATGACCTCAAAGAACCAAATGAGATGATTCACAGATTTTTGATGCCCTTCACCAGAGTTCCCACTCAGTCGGATAAGAGAGAAGAAAGCGGTGGATTGATCCCAAGTTCTTAACAACAAAAAAAATCAAAATAAGGAAGAAGGTCACAAAATCTAAACAAAAAAGTGCTTGTTTCTCAGAAGGAAGGGTGTCAAAGGCCAATAGGAAAAAGCATTGAAGCACAAAGAAGTTGAGCAAAGGGAAAACAAAGATTGGATCTCAGAAAATACAATTCTGGAAAAGGTTTTTTTTTTGCAAAGAAAGGATGGTGCTCTAGTGTAAGGGGCACCAGAGTGTTATAATGCTTTGTCTAAGACCTTTAGGGGGCACTGGCACTCTGATAACAAGGTAGGGGAGTGCTGGTGTCCTAAAACTCAGAAAATTGTCCAAAAAACCGTAAAACTCAGTTGAACTTTGGAATTCAGAGTGTATGTGATGGAATAAGGATTCAATCAACATATGAAATCAAACATATGGGGTGAACAAGGTCTAAAAATAAAAAAGGGTAAGACAAGGTCTGTGAGGAAAACCAAAACTAAAAATTTTCGATTCGTCCCCAGTGGAGTCGCCAATTTCTGTTGTAGGAAAATCTCCCTGCGGACAGGTAGATCTCCTATTGAGAGCTAGACTCTTAACTCTTAAGACAGAAGATGCTTATCATGGACACTGACTTCCTTTTAGACCTAGATAAACTAATGTGTGAGGAGGAAGGAGAAAAGAAGTACCTTTTACCGGTGTTTGTCCCTGCACAGTCCGAGTTGAGCTCCTATCTTAAACTCCTCGATAATCCCTGTAGACAAACGAAAGTACAAACAACTTCCTACTCTACTGAGATTAGTTCAAAATATATCTATCTATTAGAGACAAATTCATGTGAGATCAAACACAGATTTGAAAGAAACAAACCAAGCATATTATATTAAAGAGAACAACAACGAAGAATACTTACAACCATAGATGTGAGTGTAGTAGCTTCATCAATCCCTCTTTGTCCGAACCCTTTCTCAAACAGTCCACACACCAAATGCTAATGTTTCGAGAGACACCTTATTCATGAGATCATAGGTTAGATGCTTCACAATTCTTTCCATCCTCTCTTCACCATGAAAAGGCTTGTTTAAATAGGCTTGGAGAGGTCCAACTACTTGAGATATCTTTGGGGTAAGTTGAGGATTTTCCTCCTCTAGTTATGGATTTTCCCTAAGATCATGGCTTGACCAAGGATTCAAAACCAACCACCTTTATATATTGAGGGGATATTTCCCTCAATATTCTCAACAAACCAAATTTCACCCCAAATAGGTAGCGCTCCTCCAAAAAGTACATCAGATCGTTATTGCGCTCCTTGAAAGAAGAACAACAAGCACTGGTGCTCCTAATAGTGGAAGCTCTCCACATAAAGGGCATCAAGGAATTATAACACTCCCTGACAGTATATGGAGGAGCGCTCTCCCCTGAAACTCATTTTTAGTGGTTCTCTCAATGGCAAGAAGGTTTATAAACTCTGTTAACCCATTCCTCTTCTTCCAAATCAATTGTTTGAGGTGTTTCAAGTGTCCTTCCAATGTCATTATAGGCACGACATAGACATTATGGCAGTATGATTTTTCTGACACTTGCGACACTTGTGACCAAAATGTGACACTTGCGACACTTGTAATGATGACACTTGAGACACTATCAAAATGAGTAATTTTGAAGTGTAACAGAATGTGATGACATATACTGACATGGAATTGTTAGAAATTGAGGCTCTGATTATAAAAATACAGTCAGAGGTGTGCAAAATCATCAAGTACTATTCAGGCTCAGAATAAACGTTTAACTCTTAAGTATCTTGAGAATTCATGGGACAAAGATAATTTTCACATTAATAATCTCTCTCAAAGAGAATAAATGCACACTGGCCTTTAACAAAAAGTTAGATGGTGCACAAAAATTGTATTAATGTCTGAACTAGAATCCAAAGTGTCATTACAGGTTTCCAAGTACAGTTGGATCTGACCATAATCAAACAAGAAGATCATTAAATTGACATGAACATTCAAAGGCAAAAACCTCCTTGATAATCAACGATAGAGATTCATTGATAGAGAAAAGGGAATGAATTAATATAGATTGACGATGGTTATATCGTCGAGCACATATCTGACGACTTCTGTTCAACAAGGTCATTGGTGGATATTTCATTGGGCCAAAAGATGAATCGATGATGGGGATTAAGTCATGTGCATAGATCGACAGTGGTTCAAGTTTGAGTTTAATAGTGGAGAAGTTACAATCTAACCATTCACTCAAAAAGGATATCAACGGTCCTTGTAAAATTTTGGTTTCCTAACCAACACATGGGTTAACATAAAGCACCCCCCCCACCCCCCCTTCACAATTTAGACATGTGATGGAATGGAAAGACACTTGTCAGTGTATTATTTATTGTGGTCCCCGTTTGCATCAAGATTCGAGCCAAGGGTATATCTCCCCACAATAAAGCCCGTCGTCCCACGCGCTTGGTTCTATGCCCATTCAGATAACTCAAGTAATGAAGGAAAATAATCCTTGGGGGATTATACGCTATGCGAACATTTGAATGGCATTCTTGATTATCTGGATAGCTCCAAGGATGAATTGGGTCCACACTCGTCCACATATGCTCGATTGATCCATATACATATACATAGGATGATGAGAATGTGGAGTGAGAAAATATGTGAGTCTTGAGACAACCTATTTGGGCTTGCAAATATCATGGAAGAGAACTCTCTGATGCTAAAGAAAATTTTCTGAACATTCTGAGGATATGATAATTGCATGGATACTGTGTTTGTAGGGATACAATATTTGCAGGAGATAATAATGGTGATGTAAGGAATACTCAGAAGATGTTCCTAGGTTTGTATAAGAAATATGGTGCCCTCAAGGCTACATAGGAATATGAACATTGTAGTAATATGAACTAAAGGATCATTTGTTTAGAAAGAAGAATGAAACATAATACATTGTAGAATATGTAACACACCCGACCCCTGAATAACTTTCCTAGGGATGGGGCATAAAAAATACACTCTCCTTAACATCTCATATCCTTTGTTTGAGGTATTTATTCTCTTCTACTCACTCGTAGCATTCTAATGACTGCTACCAGGCTCAAATCTGAGCTTTGGATTGCAAGGTATGGCTTCCCAAAGTTCTTTGGGCATTCATTGGTTGAGGGCCACGTGGCGCCCATGCGGATACACCTCACATGTGTTGCTTCTAAGTTCCTTCCTCCACAGTTAAAGACCATCCAGTGTCCAATCCCATGAATGGACTTAATATATTTCTCATATATCAGCTATGGAGGAATTCAGTGCTTCATGCCTCTTTGCTATCTACGCATGAGACCACCCTTCGATTTGTTCGGTCTCTCTACCATACTACAACCCAAACCCTTCGGAGTCTAAATTCCTGAAGTCCTAGACTCCTGATCACTTCACCAACCCTTTTGGCTAGGCGGGCATGTACCATGATATGACATGTGGAAGGGCTAGGAGTGACACGCGCCCTCATCAGGGGTGACACGTATCACGTTCCAGTGGTTATATAGGGTATGTGATACACATGGGTCTGGGTAACACGTGGCACTTCAAACTAAGGTCCACATGTCCCTGGGTGACATCACTGTGCCATGTCACCCCCGACTGACAACCTTCTAACATCCCTCAGATCTCATGGTCGAGATTCAGCCATGCAGATCCATAGATCTATGACTCTTGTTACTTTGGGAGTTTGGCATTCAAGAGTTTGGCGGTGCAAACTCCTCTTTTCTCCCAAAGTTGGTCAATGTCGAGTTAACCATAGCCTAGATCTGACAGCTAGGAAAATTCCCGAAGAATCGTCAAATCGACGACTCTCTTCACTTTGGGGATTTAGCATTTGGGAGATTTTTGATGCAAAATCCCCCTTTATCTCGAAGTTGGTCAGCATCGGGCTAACCATAGCCTAGATCTGATGGTTAGGAAGAGTCCCAAAGCGTCCTCAAATTGATGACTCTTGTCACTTTGGGCTTCAACATTCAAGAGTTTTGCGATGAAAACTCATCTTTTCTCCTGAATTTTGTCAGCGTCAGGCTAACCATAGCCTAGATCTGACAGTTAGGAAGAGTCCCGAAGCATCCTCAAATTGACGAATCTTTCTACTTCAGGCTTTGGCATTTGGGGGTTTCATTCTATAGAATTATCCTTTCTCCCGAAGTAGTAAATGCTGAATTGACCATGGGGTATATCCAACGATTAGGGAGGGATCCAACATGCCCTCAAATCAACAATTCCCATCACTTCATTGTTTCGGCCTTTGGATATTTTGACGTTACAACGTTGAGGTCCTCTTGAAGCAGTCAACATTGGCCTGACTTCATCATAGATCCGATGGATAGGAGATAGCCCAAAGGATCCCTAGATCAATGGTCCTGGTCACTTTGCGGCTCTGACCTTTGGAGGTTTTGGATTCACTGCCACCCCATTTTCTCAAAGTGGGACTTTGTCGATGTACCATGTGCGGGTCCCTTCTCCTAAAAGATCAGATGGTAGGTGGGGCTCCTAACGATCTCCCCCAAATATATGTCTCTCCTTCACTTTTTAAATTCGACGTTCGAGGAGTTTGATGCTATAGCATCTCCATTCTTCCGAGGTGGAACTTCGCCGGGGTACTATACATGAAGCCTTCCACTGGATGATCGGATGGTCGAGAAGGGGCCCCAATGGACTCCCCAGATAAATGACTCACAACCTTTCGTGACTCTGGCATTAAGATGTTTTTGACAGTTATGAAGTTTGACATCCTAGGGATTCAAGCTCATGAATCTCCGAAGTCATCAACAATTAGCTCATTTCAGGCTTAGTGTAGGGTTCCTAGATCCTGTTCATATGGACCCTCTGGTGAATCTTGGGATATAATCTCTACTCTTAGCCAATATTTGGTTAAGGTCATGGGCATGAGCCTAAGGTCTCTTAGGCTACTGGTTTGAAGGAAACACCTTCCTAGCTCGTAGAACTTTAAGTTCTAAAATAGGGCAGGGTAATCTCATGGAAATATCGAGATGATAGCAATGGCAAGAGGCTTTATCTGACTCTGGAACTGTGAGGTAACTCCCTGGGGAAAACACCTTTGAGGGTTAAACTGGAGCATATAGAAAATCAAGCAGAAGCATAAGTCCTCAAGGATACAAATACATACACATCACTCAATCAATCAATACATAGGCCAATCTTAAATGTATACATACATGCATTCATTCATTATTCCATTTCAAAGAACAAAGCATGAAAACACTTATCATAACTAAAAGAAGTGATGTGACTGCTAAAAGGGGTGATCGTTTCCACCCAACAATAGACTCAGTCACTCCTAACAGATTTACCACTGGCCACCCCCAAGCTAGGCCACGATGCTTTGATATTAAATATTTTCTTCTGGCTCAACGAAAGTTAGGGACAAAGGTTACTCTCCTTCTCTCGGCTCAGTAATGGATAGGGACGAAGGTTTCTCTCCTTATCCCAACTCGGTAATAGATAGGGATGAAGGTTACTCTCCTTCTCCCATGATCAAAATACGCTCCTTTTTCAGTTCTTCCTTTAACTTGAGCTTAGTCTCTCTTCTATGTTCTCTTCACAGGTCTTTCTCCCAAATTCCTAGTCTATGGTTAGGTATGGAAGACTTACATATGGTCGATATTCCTCATTAAATCTTGAGGAGGTCTTCCCACCTACCATCCTGACTGTAATTCATTCCTAGGTCAGAGGGTTGTTATGATCCCGAGCAATTAAATCCAAAAAAGTATTGTTTTGGTGGAGGTTAACGCAACCATTCCTGGTCCCCTTCACCATCTCTTTCATAGCATTCATGGTCTCTCTTAGCACACCCCCTTTCTAGAAGTCATGCAACACTTATCCATTTTCTAGTAAATAAAAAAATTTACATTTATGGACCTTTTATACAAAGGTCCATCAAATCAAACATTCACACATATTGAGTTTTCCATAGTCTCTTGGCCAATATAGTTATATTTACAAACTGGGGGAAACATGGTGTTACAATTTCCTCCCCCTTAAAGGAAAATTTCCCTTGATGTTTTATATTTCAACATTCTCTATATATACATAAGTAAACAAAAATGGATATGCATGTCTCATGGAATCCTCCATTTCCCATGTAGCCTCATCTGGGACAAAGTGTTTCGACTGCAACTTGAACTATGCAATGGTTTATTTCCTAAGTGAGGTTTCCTTCATGTCTATTATGAATTGAGGTTTTGGCAAGAATTCTCCCTCCATATCCACCTAGATCACATACCAGTCAATTATATGATTAGAATCATGTACATATTTCTTCAATAATGAAACATGAAAAACATTATGTTCCTTTACTATGGGAGGGAGTGCTAGCCTATAGGCTATAGGTCCCACTCTATCTAATACTTCAAAGGGTCCACAATACTAAGGTGCTAGCTTGACAAAAGCTCCCATTCTCAGGGAACTCTTCCTAGGCCTAACTCTAAGATAGACATGGTCTCCTGTCTTAAACTCTCTGGGTGTTCTCTTTCTATTGGCTAACTCTTCTGTCTATCCTAAACAATTTTTAGATTTTGCTTTATCTGAATCACTTGTTGTTCCATTCCTTTTAGCATGTTGGGTCTGATTGTAATTCTATCCACTGAATTACTCCAACTGATGGAATTTTTCACTGTTTACCATAGAGGGCTTCAAAAGGGCTCATCTTCAGTGACTCTTGATAAGGGAAAATTCTACCAATGGAAGGTATTCTTCCCACTTCTTAGACTAATGCATTACATGCATCCTTAACATGTCTTCTAATATTTGGTTTACTCTTTCTGTATTTCCATCAGTTTGAGGGTGATAGGTTGTGCTAAACAACAATTTAGTCTCAAAACCAACCATTAAGGACTTCCATAACCTTGAAGTAAATTTTGTGTCTCTGTCAGATATAATATCCCTAAGCATGCCATGCAGTATAAATATATCCTTCATGAAGATGTTGGCGATATCTATTTCCTTGCAAGTTGACTTGACAGGAACGAAGTGAACAGACTTGCTCAATTTGTCCACCACTACCATGACGGTGTCATTTTTATTGGTCGATTTTGGTAATCTGGTGATAAAATCCATGGAAATGGTTTCCCATTTCCATTCTAGAATTGGTAGGAGCTGTAAAAACCCTGGTGGATGCCATTGTTCTGCCTTAACTTGCTATCATTCTAGACACTTAGCTAAATAATCAACTATGTCCCTTTTCAATCCAAGCCAATAGAATTGTTTTCTAGTGGCCGTAATCATTTTCTGATAACCTGAATGAACAATATATGGTCTCTTGTGTAGTTCGTTCATTATGAACCTATTCAATTAGTCACAACTTGGGATATACAATATGTTTCTGTAAGTCAGGAGACCTTCATCCATCATCTGATAGCCTTCATACTTTAGCCCTGTGGGATCTTGCTTTAGGTATGATGTCACAGTCTTGAAGAATGCATTTGTTTCATGTGCATTCCAGACTCTCTCCCTGACATCCATTTTATAGGTTAGCATTCATTCCAGGTGAATCATTTTCACACTTCTACTAAGGGCATCGACGACCCTATTTTCCTTTCCTTTGATGTGTTTGATTTCGAAATCAAACTCACTAAGGAGAGCCATCCACCTAGCTTGCCTGGAATTGAGTTTTGGTTGATCAAACAGGTGCCTCAACCCATAATGGTCTATTATAAGTACAAATCTCCTACACAGGAGGTAATTCCCCCACATTTTTAGAGCGTGCACTATGACAACCAACTCTAGATCATGGGTCACATAATTGATTTCATTCTCATTCAATTTTCTAGATTCATAGCAAATTACACTTCCTTCTTGCATAAGGACTCCTTCGAGTCCTTCCTTACAAGCATCTATACACACAAGGAATTCATTATCAGGGTCTTCAATATTCAACATGGGTGCATGGGTCAGAAGGTATTTCAGTTCCTGAAATCTTTCTTCACATTATGATGTCCAAGTGAATTTAACCCCCTTTTTCTGAAGGGCAATGATTGGACAACTAATCTTGGAAAATCCTTTTACGAACCTTCTATTGTATCCTGCTAATCCCATAAAAGATATGATATCGAATACAACCTTCAGGGTAGGTCATTCCATGATAGATCTAATCTTGTCAGGGTCTATTGCCACTCCTTCTTCAGAAATAACATGGCCTAAGTAATGGACTTGCTTTTGGAAAAAGTCACACTAGCTAAATTTAGCATAGAACTGATGCTCTCTTAGTACTTGTAGCACTAATTTAAGATGTTTTTCATGCTCCTCTCTGTTCGTGGATTATATTAGGATATCATAAATGAAAACCAATACAAATCTGTCTAGGAATTTGCTGGGTCAATTATTCATCAAGCACATAAAAGTGGTGGGGGAATTAGTTAATCCAAATGGCACCACCACAAATTCATAGTGACCATACCTCGTCCTAAAGGATGTTTTGTGGATGTATTCATACTTTATTCGGACTTGATGGTATCCATACCTTAAGTCAATCTTTGAGAAAATGGAAGCACCCCTTAATTGGTCGAACAAGTCATCGATTCTTGGTAAGTGATACGTGTTCTTTATGGTTGTCTTGTTGAGTTGTCTATAGTCTATGCACAGTTGGAGTGTGCCATATTTCTTTTTCACAAACAAGGCTGGTGCTCCCCATGGAGACACGTTGAGTCAGATGTATTCTTTTTCCATCATATCCTTTATTTGTAGCTTGAGCTCAATTAGCTTTGGTGTACTCATCGTATAGGGTGTCCTGGACATTGGCACTACTCCTGGTGCAAGTTCTATCGAGAAGTCAATGTCTCTTCTCGGAGGTAGACCCAGTACCTCTTTTGGGAACACTTCTTTATACTCTCTTAATATGGGGTGGTCCTCTAGGTTTGGTTTTTCTTCCTCAATAGATTCCAAAACCTGTATTGCATATAGAGGACATCCATTTATGAAATACTTTTTCATTTTAAGGGTTGATATTCGTCTCACTAAGATATGCTTCTGAATCCCTTAGAGGGTTATCTTTCTCCCTTCTTCATTTACACATTCTAAATTTTTATGGTAATAGTACAACTTAGTTTTATAAGTAGCTAACCAGTCCATACCAATCAATAGGTCATAAGATCATAGGGTAAGTATTTTAAGGGTCGCATGGGTGGGAAATCCATCCATAATGAATTGACAAGATGGTATGACCTATGCTACTTTTATTTTGGTCCTAGTGGCTAGTTGTGTTGACTAAGGTTGCTTGTCATTGATGTCAACCCTTGAAGAAAGACCTGTAGCACAAAGGTTTGGGTAGTGGACCCAATAGTGTTTGATGTAAATATGACTCATTATTTTTTTGTCATGGTTGATAAGAAGTAAATATGGATGAACTCCAAAGTGGTCCCCTTATGGTGAAAGCCCTCACGGGAAGATGCTTTGTGGAGTAAGAGAACCCATGCTTAATTGTGGAATAATGAGATGAAGGAAAATGAATTTGTCAGGGAAAATATCCTAGATGGATAGTTCTTTTCATGTCATTTCCGGTGGTACGTGGAACATCACATAATTCCTCACGGTTAGAGAGTTATGGCCATGAGAAGTTGGAGACCCCAGGTTTGGGTAATGGACCCAAGTTTGTTTGATGGGTAACGGTATGCATTATGATATATTTTTAGATAATACTATTCTATATGGATAGTAC
>ML779382.1:398450-436322 GCA_009831015.1 Picea engelmannii
GTGTATTATAATTCAAAGTGAATACAAAATAAATTATTTCAATAATAATTTTAATGGATAAATTAGAAGTGGACCCAACACTAAAATAAGGAAAGTGGGGCCAAGTGACCTAGAAGATGTTTTTAAGGAAGCTACTTGGAGAGGATAAATAAGAGGCAAGGCTCTCTCATTTAAAAAACACTTGAGCATATTGAAAATCTATAGGTTTATTAGGTATAAAAATTATATCTAAGCCGAAATTCTGAGGAAAGTGAAGAAAAGAAGGCAGAAATGCAAGGAAGGATAAATTCTTTTGATGGTGCTTTCTAAGGTATGTTATTTTCAGGTCATCTCACCTTTTTCACTATAACTTTGTTTCTATAATGATTCAGATCTTGAAATTTCTATGCAAGTGAGAAAACATATCCAAGTATCTGTGGTTAAAAATTCATATTTTGGGTCGTTTTATTTTGGGAGTTACACTCTGTGGAAAATAGGGTTTGTGGCCAGTCCTGAAAGTAGTCAAAATCAGGTGTTTTGGGTAAAAACGTCATAACGTCTTCATAAAAGATCCAAATTCAGTGAGACCAATTTTTTTGGTTAGGGTATAGTATGTAGTATGATGTGTAATATTTTCATATCATTTCATCAAATATTTTGTGTGGGTAACGCTCTACAAGGTTGCTCTCTAGAATAAGACAGAATTCAGCAAGGTATGCCATTTTTGCTATAACTCCTTTTCTGAGAGACTCCAAGTAGTGCCACTTGGAGGAATTGCATAAAACACTCTAAATAACATTGTATATCAGTTTCAGATATTTATACATTACAGGTTCAAAGTTATGATTACTTCAAGTTAGGGTTGTTGACTAATCCAAAACTAAGCATGTGAGAC
Source organism: Picea engelmannii (assembly GCA_009831015.1). NCBI lineage: Eukaryota > Viridiplantae > Streptophyta > Pinopsida > Pinales > Pinaceae > Picea > Picea engelmannii. The sequence continues at coordinate 399,325 of ML779382.1, forward strand.
TAAAGAAAAGTTTGATGAAAATGCTAGTCTCTTGTTTTGAAAGTTAAGGAAGGTTTGCAGGAATGTGATCATATACACCAGGTCTATTATAGAGCTACAAATCAGATTTGGATGATGAAATTGATGAGGGCTTTTGGTTGAGGTACATGTTGAGTACATGGTTGAGACAAGTAGTTGATGAGTTGGCGCACATACATGAGGTGTATATTTGATGATGTTGGTACATATTGATGATTAATAGTTGATGAGTAGTTGACACATTATTGGTACATACTTGGCACATGGATGGACGCACTTGTTTATGGTACAATTTGATTACAGGTTGGTGCATGGTTGATGCACTTGTTTATGGTACAGGTTGATTACAGGTTGGTGCATGGTTGATGCACTTGTTTATGGTACATGTTGATTACAGGTTGGTGCATGGTTTGTGCACTTTTTTTGGTACAGGTTGATTACAGGTTGAGGTACAGGTTGATGCATGGTTGATGCATGGTTCAGATTTATTAGTACAAGTTTACAGTGGTATATCTCACAGTGATAGTGTGACAGTGGTTCCATCATTCTACTTCTACTTCAGGGTGGCAGGACGGGGCAAGGACAGGTGGTTGTAGCCACCTCCCAATTGTAGCCAGAGAACATTGGGGGTTGTAGCCTCCTTTTGTTTGTAGCTAGATATTTGGGGAGTTGGAGCTTCCCTCAGGTTGTAGCCTAAGAAACTAGGGGGTTGGATCCTCTTTCCAGTTGCAGCTGGAAAACAAAGGAAGTTGGTGCTTCCAATGAACGTAATTCTTCAAGACATATAAGAAAAATCATTCTGTGGTTTTCTCCCGATTTGGGTTTCCACGTAAAACACTGGTGTACTATGTATGTGTGTGATTGTTTATTTATTATTGCTCATTATTGGATAATAATTCTACATTGATATAACATTTGAAGAAAAAGGATTATAATTACGTTATTACTGATTCACCCCCCCTCTCAGTAATCCAACAAGTTGTATCGACCATGGCTTAACATGTCTAACTGGTTGAAGTTTAAACTTGTCAACAGTCTGAGGGGCCACATAACCAGATTAGAACTAGGGTCAATTAAAATAGAAACTAGATGGTTGGTGATCATACCTTCCATATACACCACTGAGGCTTGGTGGTCGACTTGTTTATTATCCAAGGATGCATAAATATGTGGCATTCTCCTAGCCACATCATTGACTGTGGTAGCTTCTTGGATATTGTAGACTCTCCTACTGTTTTGTTGTCTGTGTGGACAATCCATCGTTAGATTCTCTTCTCCACAACCCCAACATTTCAAGGGTTCTCTCTTTGGGTTATCAGGCTTTCCTGGGATTGATCCAAAAGGATTATTTCCACTCTGGGAGGGGAAATTCTGTTGATACACACTTCTAGTAGGAAGGATCATCCTAGAACCCTTTCTAAAGTTATTAAATATTGAGGATTTAAAACCATTCTTCTTGAATCCCATACTACTCTTCTTCTTCCAATCCTCGAGAAGTTCTGTCTGACTCCTGAACTGTTCATAACAATACCTTTCCTTCAGGATAGTCTCTTCTAAGTTCTTTGGCTTGTCAAAATCAATCATGTCCCAGTAGTACTGAGGTAACCCACTAATAAATCACTGCACTTTTACCTTTTCATATTTTATGTAGGGTACATACCTTATCAGCTCAAGGAATTTATTGATATATTCTTCTATGGTGAGATATCCCAACCTGAGTTCATATAACTCCTTAGTCTTCCAATCAAATTATTTCTATGACATATAGTTCTCCTTGAAGTATTTCTCAAATAGTTTCCATGATAAGTCATTCTCATGGATTCCTTTCACATTCCTCAAGTCTTCCCACCAAATGGAAGCCTTTCCATTCAGGTTGAAGATGGCTATTCGAGCCTTCAAGTTTTCATAGTAGTCATGAAATCTGAAGTACTTATTTAAACTAAGCAACCAATCTTCTGCCTCTTCCCCTTTCTTAATATCTCCATCGAAAGACTGTGGTTTGGATTTCTTGAACTCTTCAGGATCATGGATTTTGGAATGCTTTCACTTCTTTCCTTTCCTTTGAGAATGTGAGTTAGTCTTTCTACTAGAAGACCCCTCAGAGTTGCCAGTTTCCTTTCCAGAGGACTCTTACGATGAGTGTCCCCTGTCTCCAGGTTGGGCCTTCCTTGAGGTACTCCTACTAGTGTGGCCACTTATGGGACCACATTTTCATATCTCATGTGGACTTTTAATTCTCTTCATATGTCATCGGTCCACATGACTGGTTGCGGGTCCATGCTGCAGCTTCCTCTGTATGTCAGATAAGCTCTGCAACATGACTGCATTAATTTCTGTTTGTTTTTATTTCTCCTTTATCAATATTTCATTGTCATCCTTGCAGCTCTGTAATTCGACCATGAGGATCCTTACAGTTTTAGCCAGATCCAGTGGGGTCTCCACTGCCCTCCTCTCATCAGATTCTTCGTCTCTATTGTGGGAGCTATCCCCCACTTCCTGGCGCGTCACCATCCTTTATACTTTGTATTTTTCCATGATTCACTGACTCCTTGAGTGCTAACAAAACACTCATTGTTAGCCAATAGTATATTAATTTATGAACAACAAACAATTCATATTTCTTAAATACACACACACAATATAAAGTTTAATTCTTTTCTTCAGTAACATTTTTACCAGACTCTTTTAGGAAAAAGGTAAGATAGGGTGTCACCCTTAAAATTCCTTTGAATATGGTTTTTAATCGATTCGTCCATGAGCCCAAGAAGGCAAAGTGTTGTAACCATGATCTAATACAAATTTGTAACACACCCGACCCCTGAGTAACTTTCCTAGGGATGGGGCATAAAAAATTCACTCTCCTTAACATTGCATATCCTCTGTCCGAGGTATTTATCTTCTTCTACACACCCATATCATTCTAATGGCCACTACCAGGATCAAATCCGAGCTTTGGATTGCAAGTTATGGCTTCCCAAAGTTCTTTGGGCATTCATTGGTTGAGGGACATGTGGCGCCCACGTGGATCCACCTCACACGTGTTGTTTCTAAGTTCCTTCCTCCATGGTGGAAGACCATCCACTGTCTGATCCCATGACTGGACTTAATCTCTTTCTCATATATCAGTTGTGGAGGAATTCAATGCTTTGGCACTTCACACCTCTTTTCTATCTACGCACGAGACCACCCAAAGTTTTTAACTTCTGAAGTCCCGTAAGCTTTCCACGTGGCTTTAGCCTTCGATCTGTTCGGTCTCTCTACCATACTACACCCCAAACTCTCCAAAGTACGAAGTCGTAGAGTCCTAGTCACTTCACCAACCCTTTTGGATAGGCAGACACGTAGCATGAGCTGACACGTGGAAGGGCCAGGTGTGACACACACCCTCATCGGGGGTTACACGTGTCACGTTTCGATAGGTATATAGGGTATGTGATACACACAAATCTAGGTAACAAATGGCACTTCAAGCTGAGGTCCACATGTCCTTGGATGACATCACTGTGTCATGTCACCCCGGATTGACAACCTTGTAACATCCCTCAAATATCATGGTCGAGATCTGGTCACGTAGTTCCATATCTCTACGACTCTTGTTACTTCAGGAGTTCGGGGTTTGGGAGTTTGGCAATGAAAACTCCTCTTTTCTCCCAAATTTGGTCAGTGTCGGGTTGACCATAACCCAGATATGATGGCTAGGAAAAGTCTCGAAGCATCCTTGAATCAATGACTCTCGTCTCTTTGGCGATTCAATGTTTGGGGTTTTTGTGATGAAAACTCTCCCTTTCTCCCAAATTTTGTCAGCATTGAGCTGACCACAACCTAGATCTAACGGTTAGGAAGACTCCCGAAGCATCCTCAAATCAACAACTCTTGTCACTTTGGGCTTCGACGTTTGCGATTTTTGTGATGCAAACTCTTCCTTTCTCTTGAATTTAGTCAACGTCAGGATGACCAAAACCTAGATCTAACGGCTAGGAAAAGTCCCGAAGCATCCTCGAATCAACGACTCTCATCACTTTGGGGATTCAACATTTGGGAGTTTTGCGATGCAAACTTCCCCTTTCTCCCAAAGTTTGTCAGCGTCGAGCTAACCAAAACCTATATCTGATGGTTAGGAAGACTCCCGAAGGGTCCTCAAATCAACGACTCCTGTCACTTTGGGCTTCGACATTCGGGAGTTTTGCGATGAAAACTCCTCCTTTCTCCCGAAGTTTGTTAGTTTCGAGCTGACCACAACCTAGATCTAATGGTTAGGAAGAGTCCCAAACCATCCTCAAATTGACGGCTCTTGTCACTTCGGGCTTCAACGTTCGAGGGTTTCATGCTATAGACTTCTCCTTTCTCCCGAAGTAGTCAATGCCGAATTGACCATGGGGTATATCCAATGATTAGGGAGGGATTCGACATGCCCTCAAATCAACAGTTCCCATCACTTCATTGTTTCAGCCTTTGGGGATCTTGACATTACAATTCCCCAGTCCTCTCGAAGTGCTCAACGTCAGGCTGACTTCGTCGTATATCTGACAGCTAGGAGAGAACCCGAAGGATCCCCAAATCAATGGTCCTAGTCACCTCGCAGATCCGACCTTCGGGGGTTTTGGCTTCACTACCACTCCATTTTCCTGAAGAGGGACTTTGACGAAGTACCATGTGCGGGTCCCATGTGGTAGGTGGGGCTCCTAACGATATCCCCCAAATCTACTGCTCTCCTTCACTTCGTAACTTCGACGTTCAGGGAGTTTGATGCTATAGCATATACATTCTCCCAAGGTGGAACTTCGACGAAGTACCATACGCGAAGCCTTCCACTAGACAATCAAACGGTTGAGAAGGGGCCCCAATGGACTCCCCATATCAACGACTCACAACCTTTCGTGACTCTGGCATTCAAGTATTTTTGACAGTTATGAAGTTTGACATCCTAGGGCTTCAAGCTCCCGAAGCTCTGAAGTCATCAAGATTTATCTCCTTTTAGACTTAGTGCAATGTTCCTAGACCCTGGTCATATGGACCCTTTGATGAATCTCAGGCTATAAGATCTACTCTTAGCCGAGATTTGGTTAAGGCCATGGGCACGAGCCTAAGGTATCTTAGGCTAATAGTTTGAAGGAAGTGCCTTCCTATCTCACACAACTTTAAGTTATGAAACATAGTGGGGTAATCTCTTGGAATTACTAAGACGGTAGCAGTGCCAAGAGGCTTGCTCTGACTCTAGAACTGTGAGGTAACTCCCTGGGGAAAACACCTTCGAGGGTTAAACTAGAGAATATGGAAAATCAAGTAGAACCATAATTCCTCAAGGAGATAATTACATACACATCACTCGATTATTCAATACAGAGGCCAATCTTAAATGTATACATACATGAATTCATTCATTATTCCATTTCAAAGCAAAAAACATGAAAACACTTATCAGAACCAGAAGACGTGATGTGACTACTGAAAGGGGTGCCCGTTTCCACCCAACCATAGGTTCAGTCACTCCTAACAGATTTACTAATGGCCACCCCTAAGCTAGGCCACGATGCTTTGAGATTAAATATTTTCTTCCGACTCAACAAAAATTAGGGACAAAGGTTACTCTCCTTCTCTCGGCTCAGTAATGGATAGGGATGAAGCTTAATCTCCTTCTCCTGAATCAGTAATATATAGGGATGAAGGTTACTCTCCTTCTCCCGTGCTCAAAACACGCTCCTTTTTCAATTCTTCCTCGAACCTGAGCTTAGTCTCTCTTCTTTTCTCTCTTCGTAGGTCTTTCTCTGCCCACCACACCTTTCTTTCTTTCATTCCTCAACAATATTGCGTGTAGCTTGAATTGCCAGTCCATGGTTAGTTCTGGAAGCCTTACATATGGCTGGTCTATCCCATCCCCTCATCAACTCTTGAGGAGGTCTTCCCACCTACTAGCCTGACTGTAATTCATTCCTGGGTAAGAGGGTTGTTATAATCCTGAGAAATTAAATCCAGTAAAGTACTGGTCTGGTGGAGGCTAACACAACCATTCCTGGTCCCCTTCACCATCTCTTTCATAGCATTCATGGTCTCTCTTAGCACACCCCCCTTCCATCAATCATGCAACACTTATCCATTTTCTAGTAAATAATAGAATTTACATTTATCAACCTTTTATACAAAGGTCCATCAAATCAAACATTCACACATATTGATTTTTCCATAGTGTCTTGTCCAATATGGTTATATTTATAAACTGGGGGAAACAGAGTGTTACAGAAGATCTGGTGCAACTATGATAAATATGTTATGGAAGTTCTTGAAACAATGTTAAACTCAATGCAATATAACAGATTCTTGTGAACAAATACAAAATAACAGTGGCAGGGTGGAGCAAGTAAAGATTGAGTTGGAGATCTATTTTCAGGTTGGTGGATGTTTATAGGTTGGTTCCTACATAGGATTGGTGTCCTCGTCTATTTGTAGGTTGGTGCCTATAGAGGATTGGTGTCCTCATTCATTTGTAGGTTGGTGCCTACATAGGATTGGTGTCCTTGTCCATTTGCATGTTGTTGCATGCTTGTAGGTTGGTGCCTTTAGAGGATTGGTTTCCTCATTGACTGGTATTCTCACATGAATTGATATTCATTTATAAATAATTGTAAGGTATTAAAAATTTTGGTTTCCACTTCTATATGTGTAAATGTGTTGAACATTGTCTGTGATTATGATGAGTACATTTTTAGTATAACCGTCTGCGAGTATAAATCCTAATTGTGTTTTAAAATCATAACATAATAAAAGGTATTAAAAGTATACAGTACTAATTCACCCCCCCTCTGAGTACTATCAAACATTTCAACATAAATGGAGGGTGAAAATCTTATCATGGGCTTGAAAAAATTGTAAATCAGCAGACCTTTGGCTTTGGGATTAAAAAAATCTAGTTTCACACTCTCATCACTCCAGTTATCTTATATGGATGTGAATTTTGGGGTTGCAGTATATCTAGAAAATATTGGAGAAAGATAGAACATATCCAAAATAATTTTATAATTTGTAATCTCAAAATTAAGGGTAATACACTCTATCCTATCATCCTCATAGAAGCAATCCTTTCCCACATTAAGAGAATTTCTATGATTAGATACCTAATGTCCAAGAACAAGATAAACAACATGGATGGCAAGAGGCTCCCCAAAATTTCTTCAAACTCTAGTCAAAACCTCCAGCGGCTCAAGCGGGGATGGCATAAAGCTGCCAAATCTTGGCTAAATCATAGGGGAATACAAGAATCCATCATGCATAATATTGATAATATTACAAATATTATCACTTCTAAATTTAAGGAGAATATGTGGTGTGATAAAGAATTAGTGGATCAAAATTACCCTAATTTAGAAGATCAAAATTACCACTCAGTTTTGAAAAGTGCAAAGAACAAAATCAACATTTCTAAAATAAGAACAAACTCTCATGAGCTACATAGTGAAATTGGGCGTTAGAAAAACTCCCAAAACACCATGGGATGAGAGAATTTGTCACATTTGTGACACTAAGCGGGTATAAGTTGAAAAACACTTCTTGGATTTCCCTTCCTATACCCATATTATATCTCAATTTAAAAATATATGCCACATTACCAACCTTCCTGACCTCCTAAGTAATCAAAATTATAGTGATCCTGGAACGCTTCTCTCAATGTTTTTTTAGCATAGAAATACAATTTTAAAGAAATTGAAGTAATTTCTTCCCTTCTTAAGGTCCAATAGACCAATTGGTCCCAGTGGACGTTAATCATTATCATCATCATAATATTTTTACACATCAACATAAAATACATTTAATCATCAAATTAAATTCAAATAATTTGGCACAACTTCAATTGTTTTTAACTAAAGACATATAATTATAATATTTTTACACATCGACATAAAATACTCATTTAAAACCATTACTCAAAATATTGGAAATTAAAAATTTGATTAAAGTATCATGATATCTTAACTTCCTCCACCTAGTGAAAGAGGTCGTGGTGCCTTCATTCATGTCCAAGTTTCATAAACTATGTTCCAAGTTTCTAGACCAAGTCTATATATATATCACCATTTTTTATATGATTGGAATAACCTAATTTGATTTCTAAATTGATTGGAATGACAATTAAAAAAGTTCTCATAAAAAATATAATTGGATCATTATATATCAATTGACATTAAACTAAATTCTTTGTCAATATTTATTGTAAAGTATTGTAATTGAACTATTATATAAAATTTGCATTAGTATGAATTTTTGTTCATATTTATATATGTTAATATTTATTGTAAAGTAAGGGGTGGAAGGAGCAGGCGGGGTTATCTATTCCCCACGGGGACATATTCGAACAACCTTTTTTTCAGTAAGAGAAAAATCTTATATTAGTAAACATAAATATTCTTTTACAAAAACTATCTTCATAAACAATACTTTCAGTTCCTTTTTACTGGACTATAGATAAGTAAAATCTGAGAAAAATACATTTTACTCCAGAAATGCAGAAAACATTTAGGTGCATCCTCTGAAATATAGCCTTTGTTTTTACTTTTCTAGTTACATTACAAAAAACCAGTTCATGACCCTTGCATCAAAGAACTTTTAACTGATGATTAGTCTTTCAAAAAAATTTGAGCCTTCTTCAGTGCCCCCTGCAACATATATACCATCCTCATCCAGTACCAAAGCTTCTTTAGATATCTAGTCAGCTTCCTTGTTATAATCTATATATATATACGTTAAGCTTTGATTTGTTGAAATCTCCCACTCAACACATAGTTTTTTTCCATCCAAGGCTGAAGAGAGACCACATGTAAATTGTTTTCATTAGCAAACCAATCAATAATAACTTTTGAGTCACCCACCAGTTGTAACCTCGTTACATTTTTATAGAAAGAAAAAAGTAAGATGCACCACAAGGCTAGGCGTTCACCCCTAGTATTAGTTCCTCTACCATAATTCATCTTAAGTCTGAAAGTGCCCTTAGATGGAAATTTCAATACAGCTCATGCCCCACATTTATCACCCTTGTCTTGTGAGGCACCATCAAAAAACCCTACTGGAAGATCCCAATCAATTAAAGGAGGCCTATCAACCCTGCTAATCTTAGGAGATTTTGGACTTTTTAGTTCTCCCAAGTGCTGTAAAATCCTATTACAAACTCTGATCAAATTTGGAGGATGATCTTCAAACATAACTAGATTCTTGTGCTTCCAAACCTCCCAGCAAATATAACATGGGATTTCTTTCCAAATTAACTCCTTCCTGATCCAATTTTGTAAAAATTCAGCAATATTTCCTCCTTCCCAATTAGTTTTAAGTCCTTGATAATTGAAAACCATATGTCTTTGGTAAAACTAGATTCCACAAAGAGATGATACATAGTTTCCTCATCATTCCCACACAAAACACATTTGCTAGGCCCATAGATGCCTCTTTTTACCAGATTCTCCCAAGTAAGAATTCTGTGTTCAAGCATTAACCAAATAAAAATTTTGACTTTTAGTGGGAGCTGCCAATTCCAGAGTTCATCATACCAGTAATTTGGTTCTTCATCCACATTCTCTTGCATCTAGACTTCATAAGATTGTTTTGCACTCACCTGTCCACCTTTTGTATCCCAAGACCATAATAAGGTATCTTTATCACTATTTAGTTCAAACTCAGATCCTACTAGCCCCTTAATAAAATTATTCCATTCCTCCTTTTGTTCTCCACCCAGCACTAAAGTCTCATCCTTTTTCCAACTTGTATGACTTGTGTTCTCCAAGTCATTTGTACCAGCATGTGCAAATAATTCTATGCCTTGTGCCTTCAGAGTAGAGATGAGATTCCTTAAAATTTTGTACTAATTATGAGACCCAACCATAGGATCAACTCCAATTCTAATGTCCCTCCAATTTTTGGGTTTCCACAGTAGCCAATCAATTAAGATAGTTATTGAAGAGGTAAGTGCTCTCCAAATATTTGAAGTTTCATTCCAATTTTTCTTTCCTTCCCTGAGCCACTCAGCAATAGTTTTCATCTTAATATACTTTTTCAGTATCACCTCATGCCATAGTCCAAGCACCATAAGACACCTCCAAAATATTTTTTCTGCCAAGGATTTTCCAAAAGAAAAAAAAACATTTTTAATACCCCATCCACCATCCTTTTTTGGTTTTGCAATATTTTTCCAACTGATCAAATGCATCCCTTATTTTAGTTTTTTACCAATCCACAAGAAGTTAAACATCTTGCTTTTGATATTGTTTAGAATGACTTTTGGAATCTTTGACAAAGAAATCCAATACAGAGGTATTCTTTTGGGAACAACTTTAACAAGTGTGAACCTACCCCCTAAAGTAAGCCATATATGGCTCCAGTTTGATATTCGTTTTTCAAATTTGTTCCCTAGCCAAATACAGTGAGCCTTAGTGTAGAAATTTGGTTTTAAAAAACACCCAAGATACTTAAAACCATCATCTACTGGTTTTACTTCAAATGACAATAACTCCTTCAACAGAGAAAGATCCTCAGCTTTCCAACTTGCTTCAAGAAATGAAGACTTTTGAGGGATGAAATCCATCCCTGTCGCCTGGTAGAATAAATCTAGAACTTACTTAAAAATTTCCCATTCATTAATGTTTCCACTCCCAAAAAGAATAACATCATCCACAAACATCAAATGGGTAATTCTAAACCCTCTTTAGCTCAAATGTTTCCATTCCCTGTATGGCTCTGATTAATCCTTCTACAACAAGTAGAAAAAGTAATAGAGATAAGGGGAACCCTTTCCTTAATCCCCTTGTACTCCTAAAATACAGTTTGTAGCTTCTAAACTCAATCCCACCTGTAGCAATACAAGCCTTAGAAACCCCCAGTCCACTCTATCATAAGCCTTAATCAAATCCAGTTTTAGGACCATAGATTTGATATTTTTTACCTTGATATTGTGTAAGGCTTCTTGTACTACACCTATGGCATCAACTATTTGTCTTCCCTCAAGAAATCCAAATTGTTAGATATTCCAAAAGACATACATGATTTTATTCTAGAAGCTGTAATTTTGGTTGTGATCTTATAGACCAAATTACATAATGCAATAGGTCTATACTTTCCAAAGGACTCAGGTTTATCACTCTTAGGTATAAGATAAATGAAGGTAGCATTCAAAGCTCCATTAACCCTACCTTTCCCCCCAAAAAAATCATCTAACTGCCTATTGATGCAGGAGCATCGCCAATACATCAAGCGAGCCAGCGCGGAAGGCAAAAGACAGCTGGACAAGCCAACACAAACTTTGAAAACACTTTGAATTTGATGCGCGAACATTAATGTGGAGATTTAATGAAGTGCACTTGTATATTGTAAATGGACCTTGAGCGGATTTCTCTGGTCCTTAGTAGGTCGGAGGCATTTAAGATAGTTAATGCAAGTAGATAGAATTTAATTCTAGACTAGACAGTTTTAGAGCGCAAGAGGGAAACGGGATATAGACACCCTCATTGTGCATTTGTAACATTATTGGAGTTAGAAGCGTTTGAGCAAGGGAAAGCAGAGAGCTGTGTAAGAACACCCATGTACTAATATTTGAATTAATAAGAGAGTTTGATTCAAATTCATGGTTTTGTGTCTGTTCTCTGTGTATTGTATTGATATGTTCATAAATGTTTGTTTCCTATTATGCATTTTATTTTATATGCTATGTATATGATTTCATGTTTGAATTGAAGTCTGAGAAGAGGAAGGAATGAGTTTCAATTGTTTATCTATTTGAGCCAGAGAATTCCTGCAAGGAGTGCAGTCGAAGTGTCCACAAGGAGTGCGTAGACAAAGGGTTCAGATAGAGGTATCTTTTGTTCTCATTTATCCCAAAAGTCCAGTGGGGCACAGGAGCCATGCAAGGAGTGCGTAGGCCGGGTAAAAGTATCAGGGTTGCGAACCTGAGTGAACCATCGAAGGACTGCTGCTGCAGGTGTGCGCAAAGTCGAGGAGCTTCAACACGTAGACATGGTTGAAGGTTTGCCACAAGGAGTGCGTGCAAGAGTTTCTTTCTGAGGACTTGAAGGTCGTGGAGAAGCTCAGGAAGTATAGAACCTTCGAGAAATCACAAGTGAAGGCATGGGAAGTTTGTGCCGTGGGATGTCCAAGTAAGCGTCGCAAGTTTGCACGCAGGTGGATGAGTTCTGTGGAGGAACACTTAGTCGTTTCGTAGATTTCATCGGGAAGAACGAACAGTCGGAATTCTCTGAGGAGAATCCATGAATTTCCGTGGGCTGTAAGATCTTGCAGAGGTGCAGGGAAGATATGGTGTCATATTCTCTATAGGTTCAAATCTCAGGAGGGGCAGAGCCGTTGATCCAAGCCAGTCAGGGCCGTTGGATTATTCACGAAATCACCTATCAGAATTTCGTGAGAGAAGAGTCAGAGATTTAGTAACGGGAATCGTGAAATCATGACACGCGATATCCCAATGAGTACGTAAATAGTGTGGGGCCACAGCAGAGTCGGCGAGTGGAGGACAGGTGGCACGATCTATTGGAGTTTCGCAGCGAGAAGTCCCGAACTCAATGCATTAGGATTCACGATACCGCGAACTCCGAAGTGTCGATGGAGTGAAGCGGCGATTGAATAGTCCATTCGCACGTGTTTCGGAGTTTCGACGCATCAGGACTCGAGAGTTAGAGAATCGAGTTGCTCAACACCACGAGTACCGAACTCGCGATAGGAGAAGTCTCGACAGGGTAAAGGAAGGGTCAGCGTTGACTCGTATCGGGTCTAGGGGATTTGAGAGCCCTACAATCGACCACTGACCACGTGAAGTCCGATCTTCTGAGGGCGAAAGGGAGATCCGGTGAAGGTTTACTGTGGGTGAAGAATTCCCGATAGGGAAAGAGAGGGATCGGTCAGTGTTCTTTAGGCCGAGGAAAGAGAAGATCCTGTGAGCGGGCGTGCCTGCGGGCGCGATTGCGTCAGTTTGGTATCAGAGCACAGAAAGATTCTTTGCTTTCTATAGCTGAGAATAATAATTCACCATGCCTCCAAGGAGAGATAGAAAGTCACTCGATCCAGAGGATAGGGAAATGCCGAGGAGAAGAGGCAGGCAGGTAACAGATCGAGCCATAGAGAGACAAATGCGAGATCTCCAAGCAAGACTCGAAGATATGGAGATAGCACAAAGACGCACAGCCATTGCAGGGGATCTGAGTGATTCCGAAAGTGAAATAGAGGCTAAACATGAATAAGAAGTTGCAGCTGAAGACGCATCAAACGAATTTTTGATCAAAGCTATTGCCAGGATGGGTGCAAAAGAAAAGATGGACATTCCAGTTTATGAGGGAAACTTGGATGCAGAGGAGCTTCTAGAGTGGGTTAGAGATCTGGATACATACTTCGACTATGAAGATGTCGAAGAAGACAAGAAAGTCAAGAATGTTGTTACACGCTTGAAGGGACATGCATCATTGTGGTGGGATGAGCTACAAGATGACAGACGCTACAAGGGCAAGCAGAAGATTAAGAGCTGGGACATAATGATCACGAAGATGAAGGCGAAATTCATCCCCAAAGACTATCAAATTTCTCTGTTCAGGAGAATGTAGAACTTGAGACAGAAACTGATGACAGTGAAAGAATACACTGAGGAATTCTACAGGCTGAACATTAGAGCAGGTCATCGGGAGAGCGATGATGAAAAAGTTGCCAGATATATGAATGGCCTGAGATATGATATCCAGGATGAGATGAGCATGGTAACCATATGAATGGTGGAAGATGCTTATCAGATGACTCTGAAAGCTGAGGAGAAGCTGAGCCGAAAATAGAGTCAGAGGGGCCGAGGCAGAAGTCAGCCCAGAGGCAAAGCAATTGCCCAGGATAAATTCCAGAAGCCCAAGGAGGAATGGAAGAAACCTCAGACTTGTATTGAGAGAGGTGGAACCTCACAGTGAGGGCAGCCGTATGCAGAACATAGAGGACAACATAATGAGCAGAGAGGAGATTATGCTGACAACAACACTTTTCCTCGTACTAGAGGCAGAGGCAGAGGAAGAGGTGGAGTAATCACATGCTTCACATGTGGAAAAAATGGGCACAAGTCTTACGAGTGTCCAGAGAAAAAGAAAGACATTGGGGAAGCTCACATCACCGAAGAGCAGAGGCGGGATGTTGAAGCAGAAGATGTTGAAGGCGGAAGATCGCTCATGATGCGAAAGGTTCTCTTAACACCAGAGAAGGAGGTGGAGAGTTCAGTCCAAAGGACTAGACTTTTTAGGACTGCTTTCAAGACCAAGGACATGGTATGAAAGGTCATCATAGACAGTGGTAGCATGGATAATCTCATATCTACAGAGATGGTAGAGAAGCTGGAGCTGGAGACGACTGATCATCCAAGCCCATACAGAGTTTCGTGGCTACAGAAAGGACACCAGGTAACTGTCACTAAACAATGTTTAGTTGAATTCAAGATAGGTGGATATAATGATAAGATTTTGTGTGATGTCATTCCTATGGATGTTTGTCATTTATTTCTGGGTAGACCATGGCAATATGACAGAAATGTGATTCATGATGGGCGAATGAACACATACACCCTGGAGAAGAATGGGAGGACACACATGTTGATTCCAATAAAGGATAAGGAGGTGAAGCTGGAGGTAAGAAACATAGTACTTCTCATGAGTGGGAAGGAACTTCTTACAGAGGTTAAGAAGAAGGAGGATCCACAATTCTTTGTGGTCAGAAAACCGAAGATTGTTCTGACTAGCACAAGAGTGGATGATTTGCCAGAGGAAGTTCAGGAACTGCTGGAAGAGTTTGCTGACATCATAGTGGACGAATTACCTCATTCGTTGCCACTGATTAGGAGTGTGAGTCATCATATCGATCTCATACCAGGAGCCATTTTTCCAAACAAAGCCACGTACAGGTTGATGCCACAAGAGAATGAAGAGGTTAAAAGGCAAGTCCAGGATTTGTTGGACAAAGGTTTGGTCAGGGAAAGCTTGAGTCCATGTGTTGTTCCAACATTACTTAGTCTGAAGAAAGACAGAGGCTAGAGGATGTGTACCGAATCAAGGGCGATCAACAAGATAACCATCAGGTACAGATTTCCATTGCTGAGGATGGATGATCTGATGGACTGCTTGGGTGGAGCAAGGTATTTTTCAAAGATTGATTTGAAAAGTGGTTATCATTAGATTCACACGAGAGAAGGTGATGAATGGAAAATAACATTCAAGACAAACGAGGGTTTGTATGAATGGCTTGTTATGCTGTTTGGATTAACAAATGCGCCAAGTACCTTCATGAGGTTGATGAACGAAGTCCTGCGGGAGTTCATCGGGAAATTTGTCATTGTGTATTTGGATGACATACTGGTTTACAGTAAATCAGTGGCAGAACACTTGAAGCATTTGGCTGCAGTGATGCAGAGACTACAACAGGAGAAGTTGTTTATAAATATGAAGAAGTCCTCATTCATGAAGACAGAGCTCATTTACTTGGGGTTTGTTATTTCTGCAAATGAGTTGAGGATGGATCTAGATAAGGTGGAGGTAATAAAAAATTGGCCATCACCGAAGAACATATTTGAGGTGAGAAGTTTTCATGGATTAGCTAGTTTCTACCAAAAGTTCATCAGGAATTTCAGTGGAATTAGCACAATGATGATGGGCACAGTGAAGAAAAGACATAAATATTTTCACTGGAGGGAAGAGGCTGAGAAGAGTTTCAATCTATTGAAACGGAAGAACACAGAACAACCAATTTTGGTATTGCTGGATTTCCTGAAGACATTTCAGGTGAAATGTGATTCCAGTGGATTTGCAATTGGGGCAGTCTCAAGTCAAGAAGACATACCAATCGTATATTTCAGCGAGAAGTTGAATGAAGCGAAATTGAAATACTCCACTTATGATAAGGAGTTCTATTCTATCATACAGGCATTAAAGAAATGGAGGCATTACTTGATCCCGAAAGAGTTTGTATTGTACAGTGACAATCATGCATTGCAGTTTGTGACTCAACAGGAGAAGTTGAATCAGAAACATGTAAAATGTGTTGAGTATATGCAATATTTCACATTTGTGATTAAACATATTTTTTCTACTGCTAACAAAGTGGTTGATGCTTTGAGCAGGAAGTGTTTGTTGTTGTAGGAGTTCAGAGTCAAAATGTTGGGTTTTGATGATCTCAGGGACATGTACGCGAATGACCCAGATTTTAAGGAAGCATATGAAATGACTGAGAATCCAGTTCTTAGAGACAGAAGCCCGTGGATAGAATACATGATCCAGGAAGGATTTTTGTTCAGAGGCAATCAACTGTGTATCCCGAATTGCTCCATGAGGGAGAACCTGCTGAAGGAGAAACACAGTGGAGGATTGGAAGGACATTTCAGTCATGAAAAAAAATTCGCGAAGCTGAGCGAATCATACTTTTGGCCAGGGATGTGATCAGAGGTCAAGATATTTGTAGACAAATGTAGAATTTGCTAGCATTCGAAGGGAAGGAAGCAGAATGTGGGATTCTATCAACCATTGCCCATACCGGAAAGGTCGTGGGATGCGATAAGCATGGATTTTGTATCGGGGTTGGCGAGAACACAAAGAGGTGTTGATTCAATCTTTGTGGTGGTGGATAGATTTTCCAAGATGGCACACTTCATCCCATGCCAGAAGACCAATGATGCGACTCACATCGCGAACCTGTTTTTCAAGGAGGCCATTCGACTTCATGGTTTGCCGAGGAGTATTGTTTCGGATAGAGATACAAAATTCATAGGGCACTTTTGGAGGACCTTATGGAAGAAGTTGGGAACTAACTTGGCATTTAGTTTGGCTTATCATCCTCAGACGGATGGATAGACAGAAGTGGTCAACAGAAGTCTGGGAGACTTGCTGAGAAGCTTGGTGACAGAGCACCATACCCAGTGGGATAACATATTACCACAGGAAGAGTTTGCATATAATGACTCAATGAATCGGAGTACAGGCCAGAGTCCATTTCAAGTTTTTTATGGTATACATCCGAGAGGAATTTCTGAACTGAGGGATTCAGAACAGACTACGACTAGGAGCGCTAGTGCAGAAGAATTTGCAGAAGCGATGAAAGAACTTCACAGCCAGGTGAAGCAACGATTGCTGGAATCAAGTTAGGAGTATAAATGCAGAGAATATCAACATAGGAGACAACTTCAGTTTGAAGTTGGTGATCTGGTTCTAGCACATTTGAGGAAAGAAAGGTTTCTGAGGGAAACATACAATAAATTGAAGATGAAGAAAATCGGGCCATGCAAGGTCTTAAGGAAGTTTGGGACAAATGCTTATGAGATTGAATTACTCGATGGGATTGGAATTTCTCCGATATTCAATATCTCAGATTTATACCCATACAGAGCTGAAGAAACAAAGACTGGAGATGAGCAGCCAGTGATCCAGTGGACGAAGCAGATGCCAGTTGCAGAGAAGCCACAGATGGAATGCATACTGGACAAACGAATTGGTAAGAAGACCAGGAAGAAAGAATACTTTGAGTATCTGGTCAAGTGGAAGAACCATCGAGTTGAAGATGCCAGCTGGGAGACTGAAGTAGAGATACAGAAGCATGGACAGACTGTGCAGGAGCTCATGGACAGGATCCCATGAAAAGTTTCAAGCGAGGGAGTATGATGCAGGAGCATCGCCAATACATCAATCTAGCCAGTGCGAAAGGCAAAAGATAGCTAGACAAGCCAACACAAATTTTGAAAACAATTTGAATTTGATGCACGAACATTAATGTGGAGATTTAATGAAGCGCACTTGTATATTGTAAATGGACCTTGAGCGGATTGCTCTCATCCTTAGTAGGTCGGAGGCATTTAAGATAGTTAATGCAAGTAGATAGAATTTAATTCTAGACTAGACAGTTTTAGAGCGCAAGAGGGAAACAGGATATAAACACCCTCATTATGCATTTGTAACATTATTGGAGTTAGAAGCATTTGAGAAAGGGAAAGCAGAGAGCTGTGTAAGAACACCCATGTACTGATATTTGAATTAATAAGAGAGTTTGATTCAAATTCATGGTTTTGTGTCTGTTCTCTGTGTATTGATGTTGATATGTTCATGAATGTTTGCTTCCTATTATGCATTTGATTTTATATGCTGTGTATATGATTTCATGTTTGAATTGAATTCTGAGAAGAGGAAGGAATGAGTTTCAATTGTTTATCTATTTGAGCCAGAGAATTCCTGCAAGGAGTGCAGTCGAAGTGTCCGCAAGGAATGCGTAGACAGAGGGTTCATATAGAGGTATCTTTTGTTCTCATTCATCCCAAAAGTGCAGTTGGGCACAGGAGCCGTGCAAGGAGTGCACAGGCTGGGTAAAAGTCTCAGGGTTGCGAACCTAAGTGAACCATCGAAGGACTGCTGTTGCAAGTGTGCGCAGAGTCGAGGAGCTTCAACACTTAGATGTGGTTGACAGTTTTCCTCAATAAGTGCATGCAAGAGTTTCTTTCTGAGGACTTGAAGGTTGTGGAGAAGCTCAGGAGGTATAGAAACTTCAAGAAATCACAAGTGAAGGCATGAGAAGTTTGTGCCGTGGGATGTTCAAGTAAGTGTCGCAAGTTTGCACGTAGGTGGATGAGTTCTGTGGAGGAACACTTATTCGTTTCATAGATTTCATCAGGAAGAACGGACAGTCGGAATTCTCCGAGGAGAATCCACGAATTTCCGTGGGACGTAAGATCTCACAGAGGTGCAGGAAATATACGGTGTCATATTCTCTATAGGTTCAAATCTCAGGAGGGGCAGAGCCGTTGATCCAAGCTAGTCAGGGCCGTTGGATTATTCACGAAATAGCCTATCGGGATTTCATGAGAGAAGAGTCAGAGATTTGGTAACGGGAATCGCAAAATCGTGATACGCGATATACCGAAAAGTACGTAAACAGTGTGGGGCCACAATAGAGTCGACGAGTGGAGGACAGGTGGCACGAGCTATCTGAGTTTCATAGTGAGAAGTCATGAACTCACTGCATTAGGATTCGCGATACCGCGAACTCCGAAGTGTCGATGGAGTGAAGCAGCGATTGAATAGTCCATTTGCATGTGTGTCGGAGTTTCGGCGCATCGGGACTCGGGAGTCGAAGAATCAAGTTGCTCAACACCACGAGTACCGAACTCATGATAGGAGAAGTCCCAACAGGGTAAAGGAAGGTTCAACGTTGACTCGTATCGGGTCTCTGGGATTCGAGAGCCCTACACTCGACCACTGACCACGCGAAGCCCGATCTTTCGAGGGAGAAAGGGAGATCCGGTGAAGGTTTACTATGGGTGCAGAATTCCCGATAGGGAAAGAGAGGGACCAGTCAGTTTTCTTCGGGCCGAGGAAAGAGAAGATCATGTGAGAGGGCATGCCTGCGGGTGCGACTGCGTCACCTATTCCGTAACAGATACCTATCTTCCACAACCTCGGTAGAAACAACAACCCTATCCTCAATAGGAAAACCCTCACCCTGATGTTTATAACAACCTCCAATCCTGGTAGGTCCACCCCCTCCACAAAATCACTTGTTTTAGTTACATTTACCATCGAAAGAGGAAAACTCCCCCCTCCCAAAGTACTTCCTAGACCCTTCACTTCCAAAACCCTCCCGTTCCCGAAAGGTGCATCTAAGGACTCTACCTGATCTCCCTCCCCACATAGTTCCCTTGAACTCTTCAAAAAATCAACACAGGCAGGTTTCCCTACATCCCCTAGCCTCTCCTTAGAAATGTTCTCAAATAAAGAAACCTCCTTCCCTAAATCCTTCCTCCAATTAAAATCATTAATAGGCAACGTAGAAATAAAATTAGAACATGATAGGTTTGACTTACCAATCCCAACATCACTATCTGAGCCCGTAGACAACATGGAATCTGTCCAATCTTCAAGAGTTGGGTTCGTGAATGTAGCTTGTATGGATAGTTCAAAATTTTCCATCCTCAACATCCCAATATGGCATCTTTTTCACCTTGATCCCATTTCATTGATACCGCAGGTGCCCCGTTTCCTTACATACTGTGCACCTGAATGAAACCCCCAAATAGTCTAGTCTTTGCTGTATCACATTCCCATGCCAAACAATATCAATTTCAGCTGGAAGACCACCATTTATATCAACTTCCACCAGTAGTTTTCCCATCCTCTTATCAGACCCTGTTAAAATATTTGAATCAACATAAAGGAATTTGTCGATAGCATTCCCAATCTCCTTAAATTCCTCCAACCTCCATATTACAAGTGGACACCCAGGTAGCAAAACCCACAGGTGTTTGTAGAGGATGTGATCCTTCTCCGGATTGAAGGCATCATGCCACTGCTTTAGCATGATACTTCCATGATTCACCAACCATCTCGATTTCAATACCACCTCCACATCCTCTGACGTTTTAAACATAAAACAATACCAACCTTTGGTCAATATAAACACCTCCGACAGATATCCCATAACCGGACCCCATTTATCAGCTACCCAACTATGAACATATCGTGCTGCCAACGCCCAATACCCAAATCTCCTAGCCAACCCCCATGAAAAATAGGCTCCAGCTTCCTGCATCCCAATATCCCAGCCAAGGGTTACTCTGGGTTTGAGTTTTTTCACCCTCCATGATTTTAAACCCGTTCTTGAAAAATCCTCCCCCTTACTTCTAATAAACCCTTTGCTCAAATCAAATGAAACTAAAGTATTTTTCCCTGATGCCACCAACTCCTCTCTATCGCAACCTCCCACAACTTCCTGACAGTTTCTGACTCTCTCAATCTCTGCCACTACCTTCCCAGAACTGTTTAAACCATTCATGTCAATAATTCCCCCCCTAGTTTCTATGGCTAAAGCCTCATGCACCACCCCATTCTCTGTAACAAAAGTTGTTGAATCTTTATCCTCAATTACCATACAGTTGATCTCTCCCTCTTAACCCTTCAATGAATTTAGTGGCATTATATGGGTCGTAAATGTGCATGTTTCCCCTCCTCTTTCTGCTTCCTGAGAAAAAAGGTCATTAATGATTTCAAAGGCTTATTTTCCGTAGAACCACTCACATACTCGCCACCTATCCTAAGAAAAGAACGAACCTCCAGGTCAGACCTGACTTTACCATGTTTCACATCATCTGGAATTAAAGAAATGTGGTACAATATTAACTCTTCTATGTAAGCCTCATCAGATATAAGAAGGAACCCATGGCTCTACCACTGATATTTAGTCTAGCCACCAACTGGGTTCACATCAATTGCCTCCATAAGCCCACAAATATTCTAGGTCAGCTCTAGTAGGTATTAAAACCTAGTCTAAACCCTACCCTCCTACCTGCACACAGGCCATCTAGGCATTGGGTCAGATATTCACCCAAACATCCATTCACATAGGTCCCCAACCTAAGGTGGGATTGTAGTTTTTTACTCATATTTGAAAAACCTTATCTTGGAGTTTGGGCATAGCATCCAATAATCAGGTAGAATCCTATGCTCTTTATAAAGGTCTAAATTTAACAAAGATCCAGGGAATTGAATATTTAATTATTATTGGAGATTTTGGGGTCATCCTTAACCAGTTCAAGAAGAGATCCCTCACAGAAAATATAAAATTCAGAAGTGTCATGGATATATCATTTGTGGAGGAAGAGGCGTTTCAATCTCTACAATGTTTTCATGTACTTAGACTTAACAATGCTGAGGAGGTTTCCTTTGCTAACTTGGCTACTCGAGACTCCTTGGGAACATTAAGAATAGATGGTTAGGTAGCCCATCAATTCATTCCCTAATTATGGTTGGGATGGAAAGAAAAATTGGATTTTTCCCCAATTTGGGGGCCCAATATCTAAGGAGGACATGAAGTATAATAAACACCTTGCAATGTGCACATGTCTAAGGCTAGGATTGACGGGTGGAAAAAAAATATGGAGAATTTTTTGGTTGGTGACGATGACAGGTGGATTCAACATACTTTTAACTCATGCAACTTTGGCCTCATGAGTACTCTCACACAAGCGCTCTTCAATGGTCGTTCTTTCCCAATCAATTCCATAGGTGTTTGTAGGGAATATGTTAATGGCTATGGTACACCTACGTACCCCTCTGGTGTCACTATTCCCTCAGAGTACCTCATCCACATTCTGCAATAATGGATTTTCTTGGCCAGATACTTATCGCATGATTGAAGTTCACTATGGTTGGTGTGGTGGAAAATTGAGGTTAATTCATCGTCCAGGGTGGAAAACCATCGCACAATGCCAGGAAGTTACAAATGATATTAGACAAGAGGAGAGTATTATGAGTTGGGGTGGTGGAGAATTGGGTGTTTCTATAACTGCAGAGCATATAATTTCAACTCTCGATGACCTTTTGTTGACAATGTTCTCTTCATAAGCAAATTGGGAAGGCGGTCAAGATGGTATCATGGAAAATAGGAGGTCGTGAGTAGCGTGATGGAGTTGAGAGATCCAAGAGGAAGAGTAGTAGGCTCTGGTTAACTTGGTCAATTCGTTCCAAATTAGCATGAAAAATTCCTCTTCTCAATGGAAAAATGCAATGGATTTACTCATTGAATAGAGGCGTGGAATCCAATAATTACAGGATGAAGTGGATGCAATTCGCTTGGAGGTGGTGGAGTTGTGCTCTAGACCTGCCCCTCTGCTTTGTCAACTTACAGTCTGACAATCTCTGACACTGCTTCATCTCCTACTCCACCAAGACAGATTCCAGATCTAAATTTGCCACCGGACTGCTCAACTTTGTTCCAATATTTTGATACTTGGTATTTTCTATAGATTTTCTATTCGAATTTTTAGTAGTTTTGAGTCAGTTTTAGGGACTGTAGGTTGGTCTATTTTAGACTGTGATAAACATCAACCTGATTTTGAAGTTTTACAGGCTTATTTTGAACTCTGTAAAGACTGACTCTTCTGTGGCTAGAACACATATTTTTTTAATATAATTTCTACTAGTTTTATTAAAAGTATATATATTTATTGTAAAGTATTGTATTTGAGTCATTATATACAATTTGCATTAGTGTGGATTTTTGTTCATATTGATTTATTCTATTTTAATTAATAAATTTATTTTCAAATTATTTAATTTTAAAAACAATATAATAAAATAAAATATTTATTTTCTTTATTAAAATTCTATAAACTAATATTAATTTTAATAAACCGTAATGTAATGACTTGTATATTAAACACTTATTATTACTCATATTTTAAACTATATCTATTGAACTTAGTTAATACAAATTTTCGTTTAGAAATAAAAAATATTTTCATTGTAGCGATCATTACTTTTTTTAATGAATTATAAATTTATTATTATTGTTATTTTATAAGCTCGACTATAAAATATATATCTACCAAATTCTAATATGTACTCTACACAATGATCACATTAAAATTAATGGATTTCTTTCACTTAATGTATGAGACTCCTTTTTTTGTGGGACAAGGGACACCTCCTAACAGGGGTTTGATTACTAAAGTTCAAATATAAACCTTCTCTGAATTCCAATAAGATATTAACAAGACTCTTTTCCTGCGATAAGTCAACTCCACTATAATTTGATCAATTCTGGCCAAACTAATTGTTTTGTAATGTAAGATAATCACTGATAATCTTTCAAGCCAACAAATTGCTTGAATTTCAAAAGAATCAAAATAATAGCTCAAAACAAACATATTTATAGGGTTGTAGAATAATTGTACAATCCTTGATACCCTTTAATATTTTGGTTTCCCTGATATCCAACTTAGAGATGATGGATATTAATATATAAAACCATTAGGTGGGGACAAGACCAATGGTTGTTTGGCCTTCTTTTGGTGGTTGAGGTTGTTGCAAGTTCAACCCAAAGTGTTGAGCCAGAATCCGATCGACATCCCCAATGTCAATGCCCATATGCACTACTCCTTTTCTGCCATGAAAGACATCTTCCTCTATTTGCATTCGAACATTTGGGGCATTTTGACACTTTCCCATTGTTATGAGAAATATTACTCTGCAGACAGGTTAAGCTCTCCTTTGGAACAAGATCCCTTCTTTGGTCCAAAGATAGAAGTAAACACATGGTTGTTACTTTCCTTATAGATCTAGTTCATTAACCTATAGATAGAAATATGAAGTCACACATGTTTCCCGGATGCTTTCCTCGTTGCTCCCTCCTTTTTCTTCGATGCTCCAATTCCTTTAGCAACCAAAGAGACCTGCAAAACAAGAGGCAATCAAACCTTCCTACTTGTACTAGATTTCATTAGATAAAAACAAGATCTATCTATACCCGATTTGACTTAAGCATAGACATTATCATGAACAACATAATGAAAGGAATAGGCCAAGTTGATATTAAATGGAAATCCAAAAGAAGGCACTCACAAAGCATGTTTGACACTGCAACAATATTCTCCAAGATCTCCTCGTCCAACCCTTGTGCGAAATTATTGAGATCCAAATGATGATACTTGAATGGATTTACCTCTCTCAAGATCAAAGGTTTGACATCTGAAATCATCCCCCCCTTTCACCATGGAAATGCCTTCAATTTATAGGATTGGGAGGCTCAACTACCATGGGATATTTAGGGAAGTGGTTGAGGATATGGCTCCATGAGGTGGGGTGTTATTGGATAAATCCGTAAGTGCGGACACAAACCGATCTCCCTAGATCCACCTGGATCTAGAACAAAGCAAGACAAAATATGACTCTTTCCCTAGATTTTAACTATTGAATTAAATAGGAGGCAAGAACAAAGAACATAACTTATGATCGCTTCCTTTGGTATTTGTTTCTCCCGCTTCACTCCAGTGCTCTCGTACAGTCAATACCAAAACAATACAAACCAACCAAAGTGAAGAAAGCACAATCTATTCAATAGTCAATCTATGTATATGATCAAGGAGTTATACAATAAAGTCAAATTAGCTTTATGGGAAAGGGACATATTACTGTATCATATTAATGGAAAGTAAAGATTACAACCTGAACCTTGATGTTGCAAACTTCCTTTCGATGGCCCTTGGCTCCGACACACACACTTGCTCATTTGCATGAAGAAGATCAACCACCTTTGATAAACTTGTTGGAGTTTCCTAGCTGCTGTAGCTTCAGTCCTTCACACAATCTTTCACCAATTATCCAATGAATCTTTCTTAACCTTGTTTGCTTAACCTTTTCCATGAGAATTCACTCAATATATAGGAGAGAATTAATTGGTTACTTGGATAAGAATGATCCCAAAATATCAAGGAATCCAGTACTAGGATAACCACTCGAATGCCATCTCATCCTTCTAGAAGATTCCCTTCTAGAAGCATCGATAATTCATCTTTTTCCTTGCTTAAGAAAGAGTTCTCACCCTAGTAGTTCAACACAGTGTGAAATTATCACACCCTAGCTTAAGGCAGCCTGCGAGAATCATGCATTCTCACAGGCAAATATACTAGCAGCCTGTGAACAGTCCTCAAAAAATGTGATTTCTGGAAAGAGATGAAGGCAACTTTTCTCAGGAGAAAGTTCCAATGAAGATCCTGAGTACACCATCATCAATACATCATCATGATGACCAAAATCATGGGTAAAATAATCCCCCCCAAAGTATGAGGTTGGAACCAGTGACAGCCAATAGACTTTGTAAGTTGCATGTGTGTGTCGAGAACCAGGAGCACATCTAATCGGAAACCTGCGAACAACCAAGCATCTGCAGAATATCATATATATCAATTCTGAGGTAGGCATTCCCATACTCAGATCATAGACTAATAACATTATAGATATGGGTCATGGCCACCAATCATACACTGTGGATCCATGCCGTCAAAATATAGCATAGCCACCGGAATACACTGTGGATCTATGCGAGAAATTTCAAATCAAGATGACACAGCCACGAGACATACACAGTGGATCTATGTGTCGCAAATTTTACATACTCCATCACAACCTGGATCACAAAGATGATATCCAGGGTCTTCAATCTCGTCGCCTAAAAGTATGAATCTAACCATGTGATTACATGTGTTGAAGTCGAACATGGTAGAAACCACTTGATTACCGGTCATTGATGAAACCGTTAACAAGTGCAAGGGAAAATCACCATTGATGTCAATGACTCCCAAGGTACCATAGTACAATCCATCGAGTGTGAATAAATGAGTTGAAGTTGAACATCTGATGGAATCTTTTGATCAGGGGTCAATGATATAAACTCACTGTCAAAAGCGAGGAAACCTTCCATTGAGGCATGCAAGCTCCAAGGTACTAAATGATTTCTAAGTCTTGTTTCCGGATAATGAGCTGAAGTCGACGGAACAAAACTCGTCACAGGAGGGCCTTGATGAATCCCCCATCAATTACACGAAATGAGTAACAGATTTTGAAGATGAAACAGAGTATGACGCGAATTGGTTTGGACACAGGGAAGGCCGACACAGAGATAATGGATAACTATAGATGGCCGACTCAATATAGGTTTCAGATGGACTTCTCTTGAACATATGAATGACACGACCAATTATTTGGCAGCATTAACTCAAAGACGACACAGGGAATGACCTTGTAGCAAATCGAATGAGAGACAAATGGATTTCTCAAACTGGCTTCAAATGATGAATAGGGGGTGTCATGTTCAAGAGCGACACTTACTGCCAATCAATACAAAGATGAACCATATCCCTTTCCCAAATTTTCCCCCACCATTTCTGGCAAGTACCTCTTTACTTTTACGCAAGCTTGAGGAGGATAACATATGCTTGTTGATGTAAGCTCATCCTTCGGACGAGTCCCTCAGAGTATTTTTAACGAACCCTAAGAAGGAGTGGTTCGGTCCCATCACGGGTCTGTCAATATTTGTTTAACGAGTCCAGAGATAGAAAACTCGAAGGTTTTTCAAGATTATAGAGTTTGGAAAAACACTTAAAAGAGAACTCTCTCAGTTCCTTTTTCGTAAAATAGTCTGGATGAGACCGAAAAAGAGATAAATTATCGCTCACCAGATGCTTATTTCAAATACTTTATCGAGTGTGAAAATAGCAAGGTCCCTCGGTGATCTTTTCATGTATAGAGAGTCTGAAAAGAGCTTAAAGAGGACTCTAGGGGGGTTCCTTTTTCGTATAACCTTGTTGAGCCCGAAAAGTGATAAAAGTATGATTGACCACATTCTCATGTATTTACAAACGCAAGAACGGACAAAAACGACGCTCGAGGTTTTATGTAAAAACCATTAAAAACAATAAAAAACACACAATAACAAAGAAAAACATGCCCATATCCCTGTATTGAATCGTCAAAGTCATCACGCCTGCAAAAGTTACACTCAACATGACATTAGGGATTAGGTTTTAGTCGATAAATAATTATAACAACCCGAAATGATATAGTAAAAGTAAATAAAATGAGTAAATACTCTTTTTTACCACACCATTTTACATTTCCACTATTGAGCTCAAAAAACCCCTCTTTTACCCTCCAAGTTTGGCGTCAATTTGCGGGAGCTACGAGAGACCATTCAACGATTTGTCTATGACATTAAGGTAAGATCTTCGACCTTGACATTTTCATGGTTTAAATTTGTGATTTCATTGGTTAAATGTTTAGTTTTGAGTTGAGTTTTTAAGCCCTACATGCGCGCTGCAATTCTCGCAGGTGGGCCATACGGGGCCTGCGAGAATGAGGCGTTCTCGTAGGTGAGCCTAAGGCCACCTGCGAGGTTCTCGCACTGTGCACACAGGGCACCTACGAGAACCGCAAAGCCCAAAATTTTTTAAAATTTTTAGCCAATGAAAAATATCCAAAGCATGAAAAAAGTTATTAATCCTCTTATTGTGTTCCTTGTGTAGATAATTGGCCATCACCATGGTACTTGAGTGTCGTGAAAGGGAACATGAAGAGGATAATGCAATGGCCGAAAATCATCCACCTACCATATCTTCTTTGAGAGATTGTGGGCTCTTAAAGTACTTTTGTATCCCAAGCATGAGGGCCCAAGTCAGACTATTAGAGTATCTGGTGCATATGTGGGACCCAGATCAGCAGGTTTTTCATGTGGGAGCTCACACACTGTCCATAGACATTGAGGACATTTATTTTTTGACAGGATTGTCCCAACGCGGATACTATGTGAGCCTGACTGGTAGTAGAGGTGGTGGGCTAAAGATGAGTGAGTACTGCAATTTATACTGTGTACCCGAGGCTGAAAGGAAAAAAGGAAAAGTGGCTATCTGGGGGGTACAAGACTTGACCCTTAGTACTATCCTTTTCACTATAGCTCAGATGGCTGGGAGTTCTACTCCTCATATGGAATTACAAAGCTACTTCTAGTACGCCATCGAGTGTACTGAGCCTCGAGTATTCAACTGGGCAGATGCTGTGCTTTGCAGTATCAAAAAGCAATTGACCAAATGTAGGCGAGGTGACCTGAAGCAATTCAAGTATGGATCTTTGTTGGTGTCCTTCTTCCTTGAGAGGGTACCCGTATTTATACTATAGGTTGAGTGGAACATACCGGGTCCTAGGGATCCAAGGATGCTGAGATGGTGTCGGATCATGGCCCGGGACGTAGCAGGACCGATCGTCAAGTATGACGATATTTTCTTTGACTGGATTCAAACCCAGATGTTGATGGTTGATGACTACACTTATGCCGAGTTGGATTTTCGAGGAGATCCAGATTTAGCATTGCCAGAGGATACTCAGTGGGGTGACCTTGGTAAGAAGTACACGCATTTTTTCTTTTCAAATATTTTTGTGAATTTTTATCATATTCAAATGTTTTTGTTTTATATGTTCATCCAAAAAATAATACAAAATTGTTTATTGATAACACATATGTTGGACCGTACAGACCTCCCGACACTTCTCCCATCTAGTGACGAGGAGAGGTAGCGGCAGCACCACAGTATGCTGAGGATTATCAAGTAGTGGAACAGAATCTAGAGGGCCTGACTGCAGACATTCCAGATATGACTCTGGAAGAGGTTCCACGACGCGATCAACGTCATACTGTAGGGGTATCAACAGCTATGAGTCAACTTCTCCGTAGGGTTGTTAGGGCAGTCATGTGTTACCGTGAACGTCATCCATGACGTCACTTTGTGGAAGCTATAAGCTTCAATTTTTGATATTTTGGTCTTCGGACAAACTTTTTGTAAAAACTCTTTTGATCGTTATATATACAGATGGCTTCTGCCGGGTTACTTTATATTGTGTGAATTTTGATGTGTTTGATTTATAAATGATTCAAATGTCTRTCCAATACATAATTAGCCAATGCATCTGTTAATGTATTTAGACATCTAGGAATATGTTGATATTCAATGTGATCAAAATAACGTTCCAAGAGGCGAATTCGCAAATACACCCGTAACAAAGTAGGACTTCGAATAGAGTAGATATTACTTAACTGTAGTACTACAAGTTGCAAGTCAAGTCGCACAACCAAATGACAAATTCCGAGCGAGATAGAATCAACCAATAATTCAATAACGGTGCTATACTCCGCAATGTTGTTGGTCGCACGGCCAAGGCACACACCTCGTAAAGATACAAGTTCGTTTGTTGGGGCATAGATTGCCCACGTAGCGGACGCAAGGTTCCGAGTACTACGGCTAGCTCCATCAGTGAAGCCAATATAGGGTAGTGAAGACTCCGACATCTGGAAATCAAACACAACATCACATAAGGGCAGAGACCAGATAATGACCAAAAGAAAGCTATAGAAACACACACAAAGTATGATACATTAAAATACAAGTACTTGTGCACAGATGATTTATGCATAGTACTTCTTCAAGTACAACCCATTCCTAGGTTCACTCAAAGGGATACCATCGTAATCTACCAGCTCATACACTCCTTTTTCCAAAACTCGGTGAACAACATAAGGACCTCGCCACATGGGTTCGAATTTTGCAACTCCTAACACATCTCGATCCTGTTCATAGAGAAGAACAAGATCACCTTCAGAGAAAACGCGAGGCTTGACATGCTTGTCATATTGTGCCTTGACACGTTTTTTCTAAGCTTCTATTACTAGAGTGGCGTCACGTCGAGTTTCATCTAATCGCATCAGATACAATAGACGTTCTTCTTCAGCAGAAGTGTTAGGTAAGAGTTCGATATAAGTGTTTTTCTAGGCTTCTATTACTAGAGTGGCGTCACGTCGAGTTTCGTCTAATCACATTAGATACAATAGACGTTCTTCTTCAGCAGAAGTGTTGGGTAAGAGTTCGACAGCTAGTTTCAGAGAGGGTATCTCGCATTCTATAGGAAGAATGGCTTCCACACCATAGACTAACCGAAAAGACGTAAACCCAGTAGTGGATTTGAGAGATGTCCGGTATGCCCACAATGTCGAAAACAACATTGTGTGCCAACTTGTTTTATGAATTCCTATCATCCGTCGAAGCATAGTTATGAGAACTTTGTTGATCGATTCGACTTGACCATTAGCTTGTGGATAATAGGGTGTTGAGTTATCATGACGAAGACCCAACTTTTTCGTAAGTTCAGACATCATAAAATTCCTAAAGTGACTACCGTGATCAATGAAGATAGCCTGGGGAACACCAAAACGAGCTATGACGTGATTAAAAAGAAACAACGTTGCGGCCTTTCCAGTATTATAGAATGTCGACATCGCCTCGACCCATTTTGTAAAGTAATCAACAACTACAATGATGTAACCATGCCCCCCGGCCGAGTGAGGGTGACATGTCATGAAATCGATGCCCCATTTCACAAAAGGACCAACTAAGACCACAGGATGAAGAGGAGCAGGATGTGACCAAATTTTCTGATTGTAGGTCTGGCAGGCATGGCATTTCTGAATGGAAATAATGCAGTCGTTAAACAAAAAAGGCCAAAAATACCCTGCACGTAAGATCTTCTGGGCAGTAGCATACCCAGACATATGACCACCACATGCTCCAGAATGGCAGTCATTCAGAGCTTTCTTGGCTTTGTCAAATGTTAAACAACGTCGAAAAACAGAGTCAATTCCCCGACGGTAAAGAGTATCCCCGAGGATAATGTATTGACGAGCTTGATAGCGTATGTGACATCGTTCAGTACTAGACAAAGCAGGCCGGAAAGTCTGGGTTTGGAGATATATAATGATATCCCCATACCAAAGATCATCAGTGCTAATAAGGAAAAGAGATTCATCGGGTAATGAATCTACTGCTACATTTTCCATTGCAGAATGAGGAAAATCGCATATCAACTCAGCAAAAACTAATGACTTCTTGGACTTGGCGCGGTCGAATTCCAAGTCAAAATCCTGGAGTATCACAATCCATTTGGATTATTTTCCCCCTAGCAATTGACGTGTCAAAATATGTTTCATAGGGTTGCAATGAGAAATCACCGTATTCTTACGTGAGAGGATATAGTGCCGGAAGCGTTGGACGGATTGAACGGTAGCCAAAGCCAGTTTTTCGACATGTTGATACTTGATTTCAGTTGGTGTGAGACTTTGACTCAAGTAGTAAACAACATGTTCTTCGTGCGCATCATCCTCTTGGATGAGAACCATGCCAATAGTGTACTCCGAGGCAGCAAGATAAAGGAAATAATCACGATTGTAATCATGAGGAAAGAGAAGCAGAGATCGCGTTAGGGATAACTTTAAAGCTTCAAAATCATTGTTGGAAATGGTATCCCAAACGAACTCTGAATCTTTCTTTAGTAGCCATGTAAAACCACGAGTGATCTCGGCGTAATTAGGGATAAAACGACGAAGAAAGTTTTCTTTCCCCTGCAAACTTTGCAACTGGCGCAATGTAGAAGGAGGAGGGAGATTAAGAATTGCCTCAACCTTAATAGGATCCACTCGGATCCCTTGACGCGAAATGATAAAACCTAGAAGACGGCCGGATTCCATGCAAAAAACGCATTTATGAGGATTTAAACGTATACGATAGAACCGACAGCGAACAAAAATAGCTCTGAGGTGGGTAGGGTGATCGACTCTGCGCATAGAATGAGATGGTAAATCATCCAAATAGGGTTGAACGATATGCTTAATGTCATGAAAATCATAAGACATAGCGCGTTGAAAAGTTGCGCCCGCATTCTTAAGACCAAAAGGGAGTTTCCTATAGGCAAAAGTACCCCAAGGACAAATAAAATAAGTTTTATGTTGATCCTCAGGAGCAATGTTAATTTGATTATAGCCAGAGAAACCATCGATGAGAGAGAATATTTCACTTCCAGCACAATCATCGACAATCTGATCGACGAAGGGGGTAGGAAAGTTGTCTTTGGGACAAGCTTTGTTAATATCCCTATAATCAACACAAACACGAATACTGCCTCCTTTATTGTCAATCGGGATAGGATTGGAAACCCATTCTGTAAGAGCCACTGGATAAATAAAATCATCTTTTAGAAGTTTTTCAACTTTGAGCTTGATAGCATCCACTTTACGTGGGTGAACTAGATGAAGGCGTTGCCGGACAGGTTTATCGCCGGGGTATGTCTTTATCTCATGTACAACAATTGCAGGGTCGATACCTGGCATTTCTTCGTAGCTCCAGGCGAATATGTCACGAAACTCTTTGAAGAGAGACGTATAGGTGACTATTTCGTCGGAAGAACATGAAGCTCCAATATGAACATTTTCAACAATCCCAGGTTTAATGGATATGTCAATGGGAATCGTGGGCGAGATATTACTTAAGTTCCCTTCAGCGAACACATCATGTGTAGTCACGGGAATCGTCGAGATGACAACAACAGTCAATGGAGTCGAAATCCGTTGGTAGTTCTCAAGAGTATGTTGCTCCAGAAAAGTATGGAACAATGATGCCGATCATCCCAAGGGGT
The DNA here is from genome assembly GCA_009831015.1 of Picea engelmannii. Lineage (NCBI taxonomy): Eukaryota > Viridiplantae > Streptophyta > Pinopsida > Pinales > Pinaceae > Picea > Picea engelmannii. The sequence continues at coordinate 432,156 of ML779382.1, forward strand.
GTCCTCCATGACAGACATGATCATCTCGTCAGTGGGAAAAATAACACGGAAAGGATCGGGAGACAACTCATCAAGAGAGGTTGTAGAAGGTGTTGCCAATTGAATGGCCTGATAGGCAGATTCAACCAGACTTAACGGCATGACGTCGCCGAAACGAAGACGATCTCCAGGGTCAGGGACAATCCAAGGGTCCTGTGACACAGGAATTTCGTGAGGCACGGTGGAGATCATGTTGATAAAATTAACTGATGGGTGTGGAACATCGGGCGGTGGAATGGGAAAAGTACCCATTAACGAGGAGTCATTTAAAAGGCCTACACCTACGTTCTCATAACCCGATGGGGTTTTAGCAATAAACGACACGTTGCCAGTACGTGTATTAGAATTGAAAAAGGCAAGTTGGTCAACGGTAACAACCTTTCCTTGATGAGGGAAACGTACTACACAGAAAAGTGTTGACACAATGGCGCACATGGAATCGATCCAGCTACGGCCAAGTAAAATATTATAATCAAGGGGAGCGTCAAATACTTCCACCTCGACTTGGACCGTCTTACCTTCTAATGTAATGGGAAATGAAGGAAGAACACCATAAGGCTTAAAAACAGAGCCATTGAAGGCTTTAAGAGTGTTTTGTGATTCATTAAAGGGAGGAGAGCCAATGGCTTTCCAACAAGCAAAAGACATTACACACATTGAGACACCCTCGTCGATAATAGTTCAGCAAATGTTCTTGTCAGAGACAACAACTTGTATCTAGAACGCGAGTTGCGGGGATAACTGTGGAATGTGATCATCCAAGTCAAAGACTATTAAATTCCTATCTGTCGGGTCAATTCCACCTATATATTTTAACAATGCCTTCCGTTGTGTAGGACAAGACTGAAGGAATTCAAGGGTTGACATCACTGAAGGTGCCTGGGCCAGATCTTCAACAATGTTGTAGTTCTGGGCCGCACGAGCAAGAGGATTGAAAACCGATTTCCTAATGACACCTTTCGGGGGTGGTCGCAAAACTGTATCAAGGCTCGGTCGTTCGAGATGAAGAGGACCGTTAGTAGGTGGAGTCGGGGGAGATGGTTGTACCAAAGCAGGAGGTAAATCGTCAACCTTCTCCTTAGATGGAGTATAATCTTTGGTTCTAGTTGTGAGTGCAACGTTGTTTTTCTTAGAATCACCAGTACACATCAAAACATATGATGTCGTAGAAGAGGAGGGTTGGTCTTGAATGACCAACTGAGCCTGTTGTTGAGACGGGAAGGGTTGGGACAAGACAACTAGTGTAGATGGTTTTGGGGTTCCTTGAAGGAACTTAGTGACCTCGACACGTCGTGGACAATCCTTCATGTAGTGATCGTCACCACATATAAGGCAAGGGTATCATGGTTTACGCTTATCCCGATATTCAACAGGAGTGGTTTTAGTTTGCTCTGCCTGATTATTATTTTTGCCCTCCTTATTCTTGCCTCTCCCCTTTTTAGATTTGTTTTTACCAGCTGGGGTAGATTGGACAACATTGACCTTAGAAGTTTTTTCGGTGGGAGCGGCAGGAGACGGAGCATTTTGAACATTAGAAGAAGAAGATTTAGGGGTTGTACTTGAAACAGAATGTGAGTGGGCTTGGGCAATACCAATCACACCGTCAGCTGCATGCGAGGTAGCTGGAGTAGTTGAAGTGCTGGAAGTACCAGGACGAGGTAATTCAGGTAGAAAATCGTAAAGTGTTCCCATTTGCGAATAAACGAGATCAATATATTGAGCATGACTTATAGCCTGCTCCTCTGCGACAACACCACCCATGGCAATGTCTTTACCAATTTCGTTCACAAAAGATTTTGTAAACCATTCTGCCAGTAATTGATCGGGGAGCTCAAGTTTAATGAGACGTCGTCTCCTTCGCCACTCATGAATATGATCAGATATATGAGTTCCTTTAGTCTGTTTGAGGGAATTCAAAATCTCAGTCCCGGTATCATAACGGATCGGTAACTAGTAATGTGTAAGGAAAGCCATAGCTAGGGTGTTGAAATCAGAGAAGAAACCTCGTGGCAATTCGATATACCACTTCGTAGAAGAACCGGTAAGGGTTCGTTGAAAAAGACGTAAACGAATAGAGTCATCCATCAATGAGTTGGATGAACACCATAGGTGAAAAGTCATAACGTGATTGTTTGGGTCCTCTCCCACTTTGTCGTCGAATTTAGGAATGTTTGATGGAAGCTTGGCTGGAATAAAAGGCCATTGGGGAGAGTGACGAATAGGATCATTTAAAATCCTAGACAAATCGGGCAAATCCAAAGTAGCAAGAAAAGGTAACTATCGATTCACATGTGGGTACTAATGGCTTTGGGGTGGAAGCCCTATCGGAAAACCAGTAGGACCGTAAGCATTCTTCCCATAATGGGAAGACCCAGGCAGATTCGGTGGTGGTTGGAGAGGATAGTAGTTCCAGGGATTGTAACCTTGAGTTTGATTAGGGACCTGAGTTTGAGCATTGTGACCCTAACCCCAAATAGGATTGGGTATACCTAGATATGGTTGGGCTATAGTAGGGACATGCTGCTACCCTCCAATCGTTTGAGGAATATTTTGTATCATCTGATTCCAATATTGGGCCAAAGAGGGAGGTATATTTTTTCCAAAAGGTGGGGTTGGTCCCCCTATCGTAGGTGGTGTTCCAACCGGAAGTTGTGTCCCAAGCAAAGGTTGTGTAGTAATTGGAATATGTCTGGTAAGAGGAAGTTTAGTTGTACCACCTTGTCCACCAATGGGAACCTGCAAGTTTGGTGTAATGGACGGGATAGTGCCACTAGGATTAGGATTTCCAGAAGGAAATTGAGGGAGTGTCGAAATAAAATCGGGAATAGGGTGCCCAGGAAAACAAGGACCACCTGGAGAACCGGTCGGGGTTTGTGGAGGTGTTGGAGCAGAAGCATTCAACAAAGCATTCAATGCATGGTATCCGGGTGGTAGTGTCGGAGTGACATTGGGCGTGCGCTGTGTGTTTATAGGAGCAAGACCAGCTGCAGTGAACCCGGTTGGGACACTCGTAGTGTTCGCGAGATGGGCCATCTCAGCAGGGACAGTAAAGTGATAAGTGGTATTCAACGGTACAGTCTCTGTCTCAGAAAACACCGGAGGGTTTATTTCGAAGACCACAGGCGAACCAGGACCAAAAAGGGTCCTTCGGAAATCACCTGACCAAAAAGGATCTTGGCCTTCTACACTGGGAAAAGGCCCAACGGGTGATCCAGAAGTGGTAACAACTAGTTCTCTGGAAGAATTCAGTCGCATAAAGGGTCATTCAGAACCACGGTGAATTCGAAAATCCTCTCTAGTATTGATAATTCGAAAAGGTTCTAGAGAGTCAGTTGATTCTACTTCTGGTGTGGTGACAACTGCGACTTCACTTTGCTAAGGAGAGCCCTTAGGTGTACCTGTAGGCAAAGGTTGTGAACCATCCAGATGCTCTGGAGATAAACCTTGCATTCTACATGAACGACGTGGAGGAGCTATTGTAAACGAGTGAAAAACTTCACGAAGAAAATCCTAAGGTCAACTTCGAGAAACAAACAACACGCGCTAGTAAAAAAAATCTAGGAAGCAATCACCAGGCAAACAAGACCTTCTAATTTCAAAGCCACTAGTTGGTGATAAAATCCAACATCGCAACAATGAGATGAGAAGGGGCAGGGCTAGGGTGGAAAAGTTACGCTGATGACTTGCTTAACAGATTTACACCCTGGTGCAAGCTCCCACACATAATCGTGGGTATACCCTCCAAGGAGCTCGAGTGATTTTGGTCAACGTCAATTCCAGGTACCGTGAAGACTTTCCCCTCCATAGTCACCTTGGGTAAGAACCTAGAAAGATAGGCCACTAAGGTCACCACCAATAAGAATAAAGCCCGGGGGAACAATCGACAGTCTGATCCACACGCAAGGGCAGGGTATCTAGCCGAAATCAACTCAAAAGGCTTCCACTCATCATTGTGGGTATACCTCCGAGTGATCCCCGTAATACATGCAATCTCTACACTGATATCAACAAAGCAGGGTGAGTAACTCTACCAATACCAATGCGACCTCGTGCTTGACCCTTGTGTGAGAAGGGCTTCCCAGGACAAGATGTTGCAAATGGAATTTAACACTCCCTAACACAAGATGC
>ML779382.1:442000-481235 GCA_009831015.1 Picea engelmannii
TATATGCATTGCTTTACTTCGAAGGTTTAAAACTTACAATAACGCAGTACGAGAACCACTGATTCTCGCAGGTGACCCTTGAGCAGGATGCGAGAACTTCGCACTGAAACCTATGAGCAGAGTGCAAACTCTGCCTATTCTCACAGGCTACAATGAAGTGCAGTGAGATAATTCCTGAACATAATAAAAAATTTGAAAAATGAAGCAAAATTCAAAAAGACTTCTGGACCCATAAGGTCTAACAGGATATCCTGAAGACTCAGAGACTGATAGGACAGAAGAAAAGTGAAACCAGAGCAAATGGCCACAGAAAAATTCCAAAATCCACAAAGAAAATGGGATTGTCCCCAGTGGAGTTGCCAATTTTGTTATTGGATAGATCCGTAAGTGCGGACACAAACCGATCTCCCTATATCCACTTGGATCTAGAACAAAGCAAGACATAATATGACTCTTTCCCTAGATTTTAACTATTGAATTAAATAGGAGGCAAGAACAAAGAACATACCTTATGATCGCTTCCTTTGGTCTTTGTTGCTCCCGCTTCACTCCAGTGATCTCATACAGTCAAGACCAAAACAATACAAACCAACCAAAGTGAAGAAAGCACAATCTATTCAACAGTCAATCTATGTATATGATCAAGGAGTTATACAATAAAGTGAAATTAGATTTATGGGAAAGGGACATATTACTGTATCATATTAATGGAAAGTAAAGATTACAACTTGAGCCTTGATGTTGCAAACTTCCTTTCGATGGACCTTGGCTCCAACACACACACTTGCTCACTTGCATGAAGAAGATCAACCACCTTTGATAAACTTGCTGGAGTTTCCTAGCTGCTATAGCTTCAGTCCTTCACACAATCTTTCACCAATTCTCCAATGAATCTTGCTTAACCTTGTTTTCTTAACCTTTCCATGAGAATTCACTCAATATATAGGAGATAATGAATTGGTTACTTGGATAAGAATGATCCCAAAATATCAGGGAATCTAGTACTAGGATAACCACTCGAATGCCATCTCATCCTTCTAGAAGATTCCCTTCTAGAAGCATCGAGAATTCATATTTTTCCTTGCTTAAGAAATATTTCGCACCCTAGTAGTTCAACACAGTGTGAACTTCTCTCACCCTGGCTTAAGGCAGCCTGCAAGAATCATGCATTCTTGCAGGCAAATATACTAGCAGCCTGCGAACAGTCCTAAAAAAATGTGATTTCTGGAAAGAGATGAAGGTAACTTTTCTCAGGAGAAAGTTCTAATGAAGAGTTTGAGTACACCATCATCAATGCATCATCATGATGACCAAAATATGGGTAACATGGGGTTTTATCCTAAGATAGAGATATAGGATATGATTCGAGAAAAACCAACCTCATTTCTTTAGAGTCTTCCCTTAGGAAAATGTGGGATTCTCCATGTTTTCCTCTAACCAAAGTGGATCTCCCCTTAGTTAGAGACAGGGCACTAGTGGAACTCCCTTAACATGGAAAAGGGAGCACTGAAACTTCCTATACATGGATAGGGGGGCACCACCCTTCATAGATGCCCCAAAAATGGTCGAATTTCCAAGTAAAAAGCATGTTTCTGACCTTGAAATGATGGATGTCTTCCTCCAATATGACTTAGGGATCATGGAAAATATTTTTTATGACGTAAATAAGTTGTGACACTTGGAAAAGTGCATGCGACACTTAGTAAGGTGCATACAACACTTGAAAATTGCATGCAACACTTAACAATGTGCATACAACACTTTGCAACACTTACAACACTCAAGTGTGGCATTTTGATGTGTAACAGATGCCCCCTAAAGTGTGAGGTCAGAAGAGAAATTGATGGCCGAAAAAAATTACAAATTCTTCAATGCAAGGGTGTTGGAGTAACAGAACTTGTCAGAAGCTACAAACAACCATCAAACAATATAAATATATGTTTCATTCCCGAGGAATACATACCTATGCTTGAAATACAAGTTGACTCAAAGCATGGTCATTGACCAATAGACCGTGGATCCATGCAAATACTAACTAAGTATATGTCCACCAATGATACAATGTGGATCCATATCTCCATGACATGAACTGATTGCAACCACAAAAAACACACAGTGAAGCTATGATATGACAAAACATAGCCACGAATCAATACAATGTGGATCTATGTGACAATATATTTATTAGTAATATTTCTAGCATGGTGATTGTATTGAAATATTTTATATTCTCAAAAGATCTCCATCATATCCTGGGAAAAGTACATAATAGAGTGAGCGCTCAGGCCAGGGTCTTTGTCCCTATCCCGAGATGGTACGATTCTAGCCATGTGAATAAATGTCTTGATGTCAAACATGGTACAAACCACTTGATTATCAGTCAATGAGGTATACCATTAACAAGTGTGAGGGAAATCACCAACGATGACAATGATTCCCAAGGTACCTTTAGTACATTCCAGTGAATGTGAATAAATGAGCTGAGGTCGACCATTCATGGAATCATTCAATCAAAGGTCAATAGTATAAACCTATTGTCGGAAGCAAGTAGGCCTACCATTGAGGCATGCAGGTTCTAAGGTATTGATTGGTTTCTAATTCTAATTCTAGGATAATGTGTTGAAGTCGATAGGAATAGACTTGTCGAAGGAGGGCCATGATATATCACACATCATCAACACAACACCGACATAGGAAAGTGATGTGAGATGGTGGATTAAACGAGTATGGACTAACACATGAATGGAAATTGATAATACTGCAGATGATTGGTTTGGAATGAAACTTTCCTTGAACATTGTGAGACATGACAAATGACTTGCAAACATTGACTCGATGAGTACCAAGAACATAATGTAACGGAAATATGAGAACTCTTCGATTGGAATGAAAAAGTCTAATGACACATGGAATTGGTATGATTCAGAGAAAAGAAGATTCCTCAATTGTAAGATAAGACGCAAACATATTACATGTTCTAGGGAGACAACAATAGCTACCATAATGGATTCCAAAAAACTTGACCCACTTCTCTCAATTCCCCCCCCACTGTGATTGGTGAGTACCTCTTTGTTTTTTAATGATATTGAGAAGGATAATAAATGATCGGTATAGTTAATCTTTAATGAGTCCCTCAACATATGTTTAAGGAGTCTGAAGAATGAGTGGTTCTGTCTCATATGGGTTATGGATTTTGGTCTCATATAGGTCCTTCAATGCATAATTTTACGAGCCCAAAGAAGGTAAACTCAGTGGTTTTTCACATTTAGAGAGTCTGAAAAGAACTTAAATACGACTCCAAGGGTGACCTTTTCATAAATATGATGGGGCAGGAGATCCTATTAAAATGTTTCTCTACGAATCCCTCACGTGACAAAGGAATGAAATGATGGACACCTTCACGTAGATCCTTCGATGTCTTCTCACAGGAGAGGCATCTTCATCAAGTGGCTCTGCAACCCCCTTCAAGGTACAAGTAAATTTTTATATTCCATTATTTGAAGAACTAATAGATGCGGATGTTTTAGATAAATGGTTGAATTTTCTCGAAGGGTATTTTTTGATCCACAATTTTTATGATAGGGAAAATATAATTTTTTCACTCCTAAAAGTCGTTCCCCATGTTAAAGACTGGTGGGATACTTACTCTGAGCAAAGGGTCGTAGAGGAATATGCAATTTTTTTGGTGGCCCCTACATGGGATTCCATTAAAGAACAATACTACCTTGTTGGATGCTACAAGGTCTAGTACACTAGATGGACCACCCTACGTCAAGAAAGGGACCATACAGTACCATATTTCACCAATATTTTCCATACCCTGCACACCCAATTGGGTATCAAAGACTCTAAACGTCATCTGGTGCTCAGATACCGTGTCTATTTGCATAGATACATTCAAACAAAAATGGATTTTCTAGACATCGCCTCGTTGGGCATGGCTTATAGATACGCAGTCAAGATCGAGAATAAATTTAAGCAGAACATGTGAGAGTTTGGATCTCCAAACCCCTCACAGCCGAAGTAGGGAAAATTCATCCCCAACCCACACAACAAGGGACCAAGATGATGTTGGATCATGTTGTCATTGATGCCAATGGTTTGATTGATTGATTGATGTCAAGTGATTATTTGATTGATGCCAAAGGATTGATTGATGGATGATTGATGTAATGTAATATGTATTGTCCTTGATGAGAATGCATAGATGAAGATGGATCAATGAGTTTTCATTGATACATGATGCATAGTTGATGTATATGATGCAGTGGTGGATTGATGCAAATATGAATCATTATAGTCTTATCATGGTTGATAAGGTTCACAAATGGATGAACTCCAAAGTGGTCTCCTTATGGTGAAATCCCTCATGGGAAGACGCTTTGTGGATTGAGTTATCCTTGAAGAATGGTTGGAGGACCCATGCTTGTATGTGGAATAATGAGATGAAGATCAATGAATTTGTTGGTGAAACTACCCTAGATGGATAGTGCTTCTCATGCCATTTTTGGTGGTATGTGGAATTTCACATAACTCCTCATGGTTTGAGAGTTATGGCCTTATGAAGTTGGAGGACCCTCACATGTTGGCTTGAAGCCCCAAATGGTCAAAGAAATAAAAGTGACCTAAATGAAGAAATCATTATTTAAATGATAAAGTAAAGTGACAAAGTCAAGGTGGATTATTTAAATAATAAAGAGAAGTGACAAAATCAAGAAAGATTATTTAAATGATAAAGTAAGGTGACAAAATCAATAAGGAATATTTAAATGATAAAGTATTGGAGAAATTTCTATTTATGGAAAGTGGTTAACCCTAAAATAAGAAAAATAGGTTAAGTGACCTAGAAATGGGTTAAGTGACCTAAAAATGGGTTAAGTGACCTAGAGGATGAAAGTATAAATAAGATAGCAATGGTTTCTTGTAGATCATCCTTTTTGTGGATCAATGGAGAGCTTCTTGAGAGAATATCTTTAGGAGTATTGATAGAGAGCTTCTTGTGAGAACATTTTGGTGTGGATCTCTTGAGCATGATTGAATATCTATTCTGAGAAAGAGAGCATGAGGAAGATCTCATGGACACATTTCAGTTTCGACAACTCTAAGATCATGATGACGAAATTCTCGAAATTACAGAAAAACCCTATTTTTTGGTGTGTACGCGGGTTGTCTGTGTATAGGGGGCATATACACAAGTTGTCTATGTACAGGGTGTGTACAGTATGCAGGCTCTCAATGTATAGGGAGCGTACAGTGTATAAACTCATGGAAATTTGTGGTTGAGCTGATGACAAGTTGTTGAAGACTGAAGCAGGTTCCAAATATACATTCTATGAGCTCAAATCCATCACTGAGACACTGGTATGATTACATTCTAGTCTTGATGGATAGTATTTCTTGTTGTGTTGTGAATGCGTACGGAATTCTTGGTATGCTTGCTACGATGAGGTTTATTTTTGTTGATGGAGTGAGCATCACTCTTATGATTCAGTATTGATGTGATGGCTATAGTATGTTGATTGTTTATGCATGGTTAAGTAGAATTCATATTGATTGGTTGTGGAGCATGAGTAAGATATTGGAGATCTTGGATGTATTATGACTGGCTGGTGGTCAGTTTGGACAGTGAGAAATAGAAGAGAATGATAAATTGGTTGCAGAGGATCTGAGTTGATCTTGAAGGATAAACCCTAATAGCTTAGAAGGTATACACAGGCTGTAGTACTATTTGGGAGCGTATACACAGGTTGTAGTACTGCTTGGGCGTGTATACAAGCAAATTGTACTATTGGTAAGGCATGTACACACGCATGTTGCATTACTGACAAGTCGCGTACCTATTGCAGATTGATATCTATTGAGGATTGTTGTCTCATCTCAGTTGATGTTGAGGATGTAAGCTGAGTCTTTCATTATAGAGCTGGTGCTCTTGTAGAGTTGTACTCTATTCATTTGTTGCTGAAAAACCCCAAGGATTGTAGTCCGTAATAGAAAGAAAATTGTACATACATTTTGTGTTCTTTATGTTCCTTGTGGTGAAGACTTGTTGATGATATATTGTTGATATGTGTTCACATGTAATTGGTTATAAATGACAGCAATGAGTAATGAGTAAAATGTTGAATCCTAACTAATGAGTTTTGTGTAAGAGGGAAGTTTTGGGAAAAAGAGCCCCACAGTCAGTCACCCCCCCCCCCTCTAAGTTTGGTAGGTGTGTCCAACAATTGGTATCAAAGTGGACCTTCTCTACAAGCCTTAACAAGCTTGAAGGAGATCCATAGACACACAAATGCATGATTACGTTCCAATCCTTGATGAGGAAAATTATTCTAATTGGAGAATAGAGATGAGAGTACATTTGAAGGAAATGGGAGGAACTATTTGGAAGGCACCCATTGGTGGATTAGTTTCATTGAAGAACAAGTCAAAGTTTGCATCTCAAAGGGAAACAAAGAAGAATGATGCATTAGCTCTCAATACCATTCTTAGTGGACTCTCAATCCCTATCAAAGAGAGCATGGGACAATGCACTTATGCCAAGGATCTATGGCTAAAGCTAGAGGAGACATATCAAAGAAAGAAGGAGAAGGAAGATATTGAAGATCACTCCATCAAGATCATTAAAGGTAAAGAATCTCCAAAAACCCTTGATTGTATTATTTCTAAATGTGATCTTGAAAACATTTCAAGTGAAGATAAATAATCAAGTGATGATAGCACAAAGGAATATCTTGAAGACATTTCAAATGAAAACAAAGAATTAAGTGTTGATGTTGGCAAAAAGGAAGATCACGAAGATATTTCAAATGAAGGTAAAGAACCCTCAAAATCCCTTGATTGCAATGATGATGATGAATTTTTCTCTTCAAGTGAAGAAGAAGATCTATAAACAGTTTGTGTAAAGTTTGATGGTAATTATCCCATGAAAAGAATAGAAGAAAATCTATTAAAAATTACAAAGGAAGTTGAAGAGGGTTTATATAGATATAGAAGTAATCATTATTATATAGACTATAACTATATTTCAAATAACACTAAGAAGTTTCTTAGGAGGAGTCTAAGGCACATCTTGAAATTAAAGGAAATGCTCAAGGAACAAGAAGAGAGAAATAAGACTCAATTAGAAGAAAAGGAAGAAGAGATCACAAGACTAAAGAATATAAAAGAAGATATAAATGTATATTATGAGATTACCAAAAGTTTTGAAACCATTGTCCATCTCAAGACTAAAATTGAAGAAGCCAAAATAATAGAGGAACTATTGAAGAATCAAATAAATGAAAAGGAAGAGTCACGTTGTAAGTTAGAAGATGAAATTGTTGACCTTAGAAAGAAGGTAGAAAAGTCAAACAAATTCTTGAATAGCTCACAAATCTTGGATGAGATCTTGGAAAGTCAAAGATCATCATGTGATAAATTAGGACTTGGATATAAAGAAGAAGCTACACATGTTGAAGCAAGCACCTCAAAGAAGCATGAGGTAAGTCCATCAAAGAAGGAAGACAATGTTGCAAAACAACCATCTACACAAGGAAAATAAAATATCAAAAGAACAAAGCAAGGAAGACATCAAGAAGCTGTTCTTGGGACACCAAAGCAAAGGTATGAAAGTATTTTTCATGGACATTGTTATTCATGTAATGGATTGTTGGATTACTGAGAGGGGGGGTGAATCAGTAATAGAGCAATTTAATCCTTTTTAACCATATAATCCAAGTGTTATATCAATGAAGCATTATCATCCAATAACTGCAGAGTAAATAAGCAATGAACAAACATACACATACACAGTACACCAGTGTTTTACGTGGAAACCCAAATCTGGAGAAAACCACATAATGTTTTTTCTTATATGTCTTGAAGAATTACATTCATTGGAAGCACCAACTTCCTTTGTTTTCCAGCTGCAACTGGAAGGAAGCTCCAACCCCCTATTTTCTCAGGCTACAACATAAGGGAAGCTCCAACTCCCCAATTCTTTGGCTACAACCAGAAGGAGGCTAGAACCCCCTATGTTCTTCGGCTACAATCGGAAGGTGGCTACAACCACCTGTCCTTGCCGCGTCCTACCACCCTGAAGTAGAAGTAGAATTATGGAACCACTGTCAACCTATCACTATGAGATATACCGTTGTAAACCTATACCAATAACTCTGAACCATGCATCAACCTATACCTCAACCTGTAATCAACTTGTACCATAAACAAGTGCATAAACCATGCACCAACCTGTACCAAATAACCTATAATCAACCTGTACCATAAGAAAGTGCATCCAACCATGTACCAAGTATGTACCAATCATGGTTCAACTACTTGTTGATGGGTGAAATAGACCGCTCGTCAACTGGAGGAGTGGATCTGGTTCGGGGTTGTCTAAATAATCCAAGCCGTTTGTTTTAATCCACTCCGACGGGTTTAGCGGCTCCGTTAGCCGATCTAAGTCCTAGGAAAGTAAAAAAAAAACTGAGCTAAAGAGACTAATCTAAGTGAAAAACAACTACTGCAAACTATATACACATGTAAAATATATATACAGTTTACTAACTAATATTATAAAACAATAACTCTATTTATTAAATGTTCAGTTACCAATACAATTAAATCTCAATTATATATACAGTGTTTACAAAATACAAATTTTGATCGAAATTTGCAAAATCATTTGTGAATTGTCTTGTGACAGCGAAGCTATTGTTTTTTATTTTTTATAACTTTTATGAAAAAGAAATAAAAACACAGCTATCTAACAAAGTAAAGAAGATAATAATCTGTACTATAAATCTATCTAAATTACAGAGAATTCTCAAATTGATTGACTATTAAATTGCAAATAACAAGATGACCTGAAGTAGCGTTTCCTATTTGTCTTGTGCATAGTACTCGATTTAGCTGTTTGATGGGGGAAACCCGCACCATATTTTGCATAAAGCTTCTCGTAAACAAGAATCAGCGACGCTCTTGAATACGAATGATAGAAAAAACAAGAGATATAGCAACAACAATTTTATGGTTTACAGATCATCACATTAGGATAAATCCTACTGCGAAGATTTGTACATAACTACTCATTTAACAAAGAAGATTAACCTTCTGTTCATTAAATTAAAACAGGGTAATTGTTGTAAGTAAAATAAGAGACATCAAATATGGACAATACTTAAATCAAATCGCATCAACCTGTAAAAAATATTGATATCTAAAGTAGTCAATAATTTGATTACAAATTAAAATGCACAAGAACTTGAAATAAAAGTATGATATATTTGAAAGCTAAAGTTGTTACAAAACATCCACTTTCATTCCAGTCTGAATCATCAATCCATAGTCTCTGTCTCCAAGCAGCGATGGTTTGTTTACAAAAAATAATAAGTATATAAAGGCCATAGGATGAAACATTCCTTGTGGAAATTATCAAAAATTGTTTGCAAAAAATATGTGAACAATCTCCCAGATTCCTATTTCTACCTAAGACTAACAACCTAATCACAAAACTGTGTAACAAAAAGAATGTTCTGAAATGCCATAATCGATCCAACTCCCATTGAAATCCGTGTGTACCTGTAGATGCACAAAAATAAATGATTTTAGATAGTGTTTAATTGTAAAAATCAATAGAAATTCAAATTTTATGACTAGCTATAGAATCTCACGATTCTATAGCTAGTCATATTTACAAACAAAATCATATTAAATTAATCCAATGGTAATAGAAATGTATGCAATCTATCAAACAAATCCTTTATTACTAATTCAAAGCAAACAAAATTGTTTATGTTAATTCGAAACAAACAGAATCGTTTATGCTAATTCAAAACAAACAGAATCGTTTATGCTAATTCAAAACAAACAAAATCGTTCTAAAATCATTGTTGAAATATCATACCTTGGCTTTAGGGATATGATTTGGTCAGGCTACTTTTGAATTAACAATGGCAGTGGTTGCCTCTACATTTTTGAACACGACGAAGCCTGTGGTATTTTGCCTCTTATCGTTAGCTTGCATTCTGTCATTTTCCTTGGTTAACACAGTCACCCGGTCCTCCAAGGACTTGATTCGAGATTGCAACAGAGGAACATCTATATAGTATCGTTCGAGCCATGAGTTGCATTCATTGCACTGTGGTTGATCAGGCTGAGTCATTACAGGTGAGGAATCTTTTAAATTACTAGGGGTTCTGCTGTCAAACTTGATCCCAGGGAAGTTGGGGTCATCTTTAAGGCACGGCGGGAGGTTGGAGACGTAGTCATAGGGCTTGAGAGAAAAAAGGTCGTGTGAGTATGGGTACTCCTCGGTCAGAAATCGCTCAATTTCAGAATCTGAATCTTCACTCACAACAATTGGTTTCTGATCCGTGTTTTGTTTGGGTTTGTTGCGAGCACACCTTGATACCCAACGTGCAGCCTTCTTACCCTTGCTATTGACATCGATATTACCCTTGCCCTTTTTTCTTGCAGGCCTCCTAACAATCTTAACACTGTCTTTCAAACATGAGTCAGACAGGGTGTCGGGTAGGTCATCGTTCGGGTAGGTCGAGGGTTCAACAGCCGGTAAGAGTGTAGGAGGGGGCTCGATAGGCTCAACAAGGGTTTTGGTAACCACAGTTTTGTCCACTTGACCAAATTCAGGACTGGAAAAGCCATTCCTCAACAAGAAAAATTCCCAACAGTCTCCACTCAACCTCAAATGATGGACTATAACAATTTTAATTAGACATTGGTGGAAGAGGCTAGAGTCGACCTTCTCCCTCTTAAATCGTTTAGCCATTTTATACAAACTGAGAAGAAGGAATGCGGCATATTCAAAGGAAAATCTATGAAATTCATAAGCAGTCATAGGTGGTATAGGAACACTAAACCATATCTACCTTCGCATGTAACGAATTTCTTAATAATGGCCAACAAATCATGCCACCTAGACTTAAGGGTTGTAACCTGCATACCTTTGTCACAACTGATAATTTTCCTTGAGGTAAATAGGAGTGGCCATGGCACTTCATCCACCTTCGAATTATTAAACCATTTCTTCCCCTTAGCTGGAAAACCAGTGGCTGAGCTGAAGAATTCCTCGTTCAATTCGAGTTGAATGTCCCCAAATTTGGCCCTGCATCCATCAAATGTGAGGGAAATTTGTTGAGCGACTGTGAGGTTGAAACCCTCAAATTTTTCAATGAAAACTAACCAGCCGTTCCTCCCCAGGTCCTCTCGGGCGTTATCAAATAACAACAACGTTTGGACGTTGTTGGGTTCTATGCGCACTACAGGATCCATAGTAGATAGCACATAGTCGACATGGTAATTGGTGAGGGGGTTTGACAGGGTAGACACAGGACCAACTTCCCATAGGTTTTCTCAAAACAAGCAGAGGTAGCCCAAGGTGCAAGTTAGACGTTAATGCTTATGTGTGCGAGGGTGGTGGAGTGAGTTGAAACCATGCAAAACTATCATGTTGGCATGTACAATCGACGGCGCCTTGGTAATAGCTTCATTCAAATCACAATCCAAAGCATTGTAAACCAAAATTCAAATGGATTATCACATAATCGCATTACCAAAACTCGATCTAAATGTTTAAATCAACAAAAGCATTCGTATGATTTGAAAGAAACCACTATATCGAACATTGCATCAAGGATTTAATCACAAAGTTAATGCCCTCTATGAAACCATTGCAGCAAGGATTTAATCAAAGACACCAAAAATCATTGCATCACGAACTTATAAATTGAAACCGTATTAACAAAAATGCAAAGTGAATAAAGGTTTGGTGTTTTGACAAATGTATGACCTTTAGTGAGATAGAGGTGAAAAAATTTATGACCACATAAACAAAAGAATTCATAACAATCCAAAGATGATTTTAATGCCATCAACATGACTTCCAACTCAAGGTTTTCATGCTTCCAGTCATGAAAATGAAAATGAAAGGCAGGTGTGCGAAAGCCAAAGACAATAGTGTCGTTTTGTTTAAAGAATTGCGACGAGTATTGAGGGTTCAAAACCCTTGTGTAGGCAGCTTATAAGAAAAAATAAGAATTGCAAGATGGTTGGCAACAATGGTGACACCTTGGTAGAAGCAGTTATCTCTGCCAAAAGAGAAAATCCAGATTAGGATAATTAGAATAATTCAAACTCAAAAATAACCAAAAAATTGTTTAAACATCATCATTGATCATAAAACAATTCCAGTTGTGTTTAAAATATGAAAACTGATAACAGTCTTAATAAAAGCGAGTCAGGATATTAAAGATAAAATCTCCAATACTGTTGACAGAGCCACTGCTACCAGCAGGCGTCCATAGCCTTGATAGGGTTGCCATTTAACCCACTCTGATATCTGTATCCTGCCAAGAAGTTCCAGATCAGAATAAAGGACATTTTAAGGTCGAGATCTTTCATATTCACAAATTTTCATATACCCGACATTGCTTCGCTGCCAGCAGGCGTTCAGTACCCCGACGAAGTTGTCTTGGTGTCATGCATGCATTTACCCACTGCCAGCAAACCTGTTCAGTATTCCGGTGGGTTTACAAGCACTTCCCATAGCTATTTTATGATTTATTTGTTTTTTTAGAGATATATAATTGAGTAGGGTGACACTGAAAATTATGATATTTTGGACATATTTTTACAGACCTTGAGAGAATTTTTTAACTGTCCTTCATTAATATTTAGAGATGATTTATTAATAAACCGACCTTCGAAGGCAGGGAGACATCTTCTGAGTTATTCCCTTAAGGAACAGGGACAGCGTAAGAAGAAAATGGATAATCGTGACAAGCTTCAATTACAGATTGAAATCAATAAACTTCTTTCAAACAACAAGATTTCCTTAACATGGCTGTAAATTTCAAAAGCATATCACAATTGATGTTTAGACAACTTTTCAGCAGTTATTTCAGAGAAAAACATTTCTTTTTTCTTTGTCTGAACAACTCATAATGCAGGTATGCGTATTTCCAAAAGCAAAAACTGATAAGTATAGGGAGAAATTGTTACCCATGATTTTGGTCATCATGATGATGTATTGATGATGGTGTACTCAGGCTCTTCATAAGAACTTTCTCCTGAGAAAAGTTACTTTCATCTCTTCCCAGAAAACTCATTTTTGAAGAAGGTTCGCAGGCTGCTAGTATATTTGGCTACAAGAATGACCCATTCTCGTAGGCTGCCTTAAGCCAGGGTGTGAACTTCTCACAATGTGTTGAATAGCTAGGGTGCGAACTCTTCCTAAAGCAAGGAAAAAGGTGAATTCTCGATGCTTCTAGAAGAGAATCTTCTAGAAGAATGGGTTGGCATTCGAATGGTTATCCTAGTACTAGATTCCCTGATATTTTGGGATCATTCTTATCCAAGTAACTAATTCATTCTCTCCTATATATTGATGGAATTCTCATGGAAAAGGTTAAGCAAGATTCATTGGAGAATTGGTGAAAGAATTTTGTGAAGGATTGAGCTTGAACAACAGCTTGGAGACTCCAACAAGTTTATCAAAAGGGGTTGATCTTCTTCATGCAAATATTGAGCAAGTGTGTGTGTCAGAGCCAGGAGTCATCGAAAGGAAGTTTGTGACATCAAGGGTCAGGTTGTAATCTTTACTTTCCATTAATATGATACAGTGGCATGTCTCTTTCCCATAAAGCTATTTCCACTTTATTGTGTAATTCCTTGATCATACACATAGGTTGATTGTTGAATAGATTGTTCTATCTTCACTTTGGTTGGTTTGTGTTGTCTTGGTCTTGGTTACACGAGAGCACTGGAGTGAAGCGGGAGCAACAAAGACCATAGGAAGCGATAATAAGGTATGTTATTTGTTCTTGCCTCCTAGTTAATTCAATGGTCAAAACCTAGGGAAAGAGTCATGTCTTGTCTTGCTTTGTTCTAGATCCAGGTGGATCTAGGGAGATCTGTTAGTGTCCACACCTACCATTTAATCCAATAACAAAATTGGTGACTCCACTGGGGAACAATCCCATTTTCTTTGTGGATTTTGGTATTTTTCTGTGGCCATTTGCTCTTGTTTCACTTTTCTCCTTTCCTATCAATCTCTGAGTCTTCAGGATATCCTGATAGACCCTCTGGGTCCAGAGGCTTTTTCTAATTTTGCTTCATTTTCCAAAAAAATTGATTAGTTTCAGAGGTTCTCGCACTGTACTTCACTGTAGCCTGCAAGAATCCACAGAGTTCGCACTCTGTCTTTAGGTTGCAGTGCGAGGTTCTCGCACTTTTCTCAAAGGCCACCTGCGAGAATGCCTAATTCTCACACTGTGTAGTATTGCCAGCCTAGGAACCCATTTTTTAAAAATTTTTGGATTTGAGTTGTGGCATCTTCAACTACCCAGATCAGTCTAGGTGCCTCATAAGAGTTTCTTGGACCATTGATTGGTGTCTTTCTTGTCTTCGTTTGCGTGCATGAATAGTCTTAGGATTGCAAGGCTTTTCTTGTCACTTTTGTCTTGACTTTCGTTTCTTGACTTTTCTTGGCACAACCATTCTCTCTGATTTCAGAACCTGAGCATGTTTGATTAGTTAAGAACCAGTGATTGGTTGAAAGTTGAGTTTCTTGGTTTTTTCTCATTTTCTTATTGGTTGAAAGATCATTTTTCTTATGCATTTGAAAAGACTACATTGGTTTGCTCTTTATTTTTTCTTTCATTGAAAGAGTGGATTGGGTTATTATCATTGCTTGTTGATTGATTTCTGATTTTCTGTACTCTCATTGGCATAGTGAGGGTCCTTTTTTAAAAGTGAACAAAAGTTTTTCTTTCAAAAAATCATTTTTTGTCCTCGAAAACATTGAAAATCAAATTGTTGAAGTGTTGAAAAAGAAGCAATAGAGTATTGTTCTTTGATGCGTGATTTGTTGCATTTGCATTTGAAAGGAAATTTTGCATTGTAGTTCAATATTGATCTGGAAAACTTTCTCTCTCCCTCCCATACATAGGATTCATTGAACGAAAAGAGATATATTTCATTCTCATCCATGCATTGTTGGGTCAGAGTCATACAACATAAGTTTCACTTCCGTTTCCTTTGAGTAAACAATAGCTCTTAATAACATTGTGTAATCATAAAATTTATCTAGTAACTCTTTTTTAGGGCTCTATTACACCAACATTTAGCTAGGCTAGTGCTTTGGAGTAGGAAGAGAGATACACTCTCCAAAAGCTCAAAACACACAATAGCATCTTATGTTAGGGAGTGTTACATTCCATTTGCAACATCCTGTACTGGGAAGCCCTTCTCACACAAGGTTCAAACACGAGGTTGCATTGATATTGACAGAGTTACTCACCCTGCTTTGTTGGTATCAGTGTAGAGATTGCACGTATTACGGGGATCACTCGAAGGTATACCCACAATGATGAGTGGAAGCCTTTTGAGTTGATTTTGGGCTAGATACCGTGCCCTTGCGTGTGGATCGGACTGTCGAATGTCCCCCCAGGATTTATTGTTGTTGGTGGTGACCTTAGTGGCCTATCCCTCTAGGTTCTCACCCGAGGTGACTGTGGAGGGGAAAGTCTTCACGGTACCTGGAATTGACGTTGACCAAACTCACTCGGGCTCCTTGGAGGGTATACCCACGATTATGCGTGGGAGCTTGCACTAGGGTGTAAGTCCGTTAAACAGGTCGTCAACATAACTTTTCCACCCTAGCCCCGTCCCTTCTCGTCTCATTGTTGCGACGTTGGATTTCATCACCAACTAGTGGCTTCAAAATTAGAAGGTCTTGTTTGCTTGGTGTTGCTTCCTAGATTTTGTTTACTAGCGTGTGTTGTTTGTTTCTCGAATTTGACCATAGGTTTTTCTTCGTGAAGATTGTCACTCGTTTACAATAACTCCTCCATGTCATTCACGTAGAATGCAGGGTTTATCTCCAGAGCATCTGGATGGTTCTCAACCCTTGCCTACAAGTACACCTGAGGGCTCTCCTCGGAAAAGTGAAGCCATAGTCGCCACCACACCACAAGTGGAACGACCTGACTCTCTAGAATGTTTTCAAATTACAAACACTCGAGAGGATTTTTGACTTCACCCCGATTCTGAGAGACGTTTTATGCGAGCAAACTTTTTTGGAGAATTAATTGTTGTGTATTCCGGATCTCCGACTAGACCTGGGGACCAAGATCCGTTTTGGTCTACGGGCGTTTTTCGGTGAGACCTTTTTGGTCTAGGTTCACCTGTGATTTCTGATATCAACCCCCCTATGATTTCTGAAATCTCTAGTACAGAGACAATACCAGTGACTACCACTTATCACTTTACCATCCCTGCTGAAATGGCCCCTCTTGCACATACTACGAGTGTTCCAATCGGGTTTACTGCGGTTAGTCTTTCTCCCATCAATACACCGTGAACGCCCAATGTCAACCTGACACTACCACCTGGATACCATGCGTTGAATGCTTCCATTCCTACTCCTACGCAAACTCCATCCGGCTCTCCTAGTGGTCCTTCTTTTTCTAGGCACTTTCTTCCCGGTTTTGTTCCAACACTCCCTCAATTTCATTTTGGAGGACCTTCTTCATCTTCTACTGGCAATCCTAATCCTAGTGGCGCTTTTCCATCCTTCACTCCAAGTTATCAGTTTCTGGTTGGTGGACAATTTCACCAAGGTGGTCTTACACAATCCTCTCTCAGTGGGAAAATTCCTTTTGGAACACAACCCCCAATTGGAACACCACCTTCGATGGGAGGACCAACCCCACCTTATGGGAAAAACATACCTCCGTCCTTGGCCCAGTATTGGAATTAGTTGATACAAAATCCTCCTCAATCGACTGGGGGGTAGCAGTTTTCAACTACGTCCGTAACACCCCCTAGCATCGATCAACCATATCTCGGTTCGTTCAATCCCATTTGGGGGGTGAATGATCAAACTCAATACCCTGTTCTAGGGTATAATTCTATGAGCTACTATCCTCTCCAACCACCATTGAATATGCCTGGGTCTTCACATTATATGCAGACTGCCTATGGTCCTACTAGTTTGCCGACGGGGCTTCCTCCCCAAAGCCACCAGTACCCGCAAGTGAATCGACAATTAACCTTTCTCGCCACTTTGGATTTGTCGGATTTGTCAAGGATTTTAAATGATCCTATTCGTCACTCTCCCCAATGGCCTGTTATTCCAGCCAAGCTTCCATCGGACATTCCTAAATTCGACGGAAAAGTGGGAGAGGACCCAAACAATCACGTTATGACTTTTCACCTATGGTGTTCATCCAACTCGTTGATGGATGACTCTATTTTTTATGTATTTTTCAACGAACCCTTACTGGTTCTGCTGTGAAGCGGTATATTGAATTGCCATGAGGTTTCTTCTCTGATTTCAACACCTTAGCTATGGCTTTCCTTATGCATTACCAGTTACCGATCCGTTATAATACGGGGACCGAGATTTTGACTTCCTTCAAACAAACTAAAGGCACTCATATATCTGATCACATCCATGAGTGGCGAAGGAGATGACGTCTCATTAAACTTGAACTCCCCGATCAGTTACTGGCAGAATGGTTTACAAAATCATTTGTGAACGAAATCGGTAAGGACATTGTCATGGGTGGCATAGTCACGGAAGAGCAGGCTATAAGTCGTGCTCAATATCTTGACCTCGTTTACTCACAAACGGGAACCCTTTACGATTTACTACCTGACTTACCTCGTCCTAATACTTCCAGTACTTCAACTACTCTAGCTGCCTCACATGCAGTTGATGGTGTGATTGGATGTTCTCAAGCCCAACCACATTCTGTGTCAAGCGTCAACCCTAAATCTTCTTCCTCTAATGTTCAAAATGCTCTGTCTCCTGCCACTCCCACCGGCAAGACTTCTAAGTTAAATTCTGTCCAATCTACCCCAGCCGGTAAAAACAAATCTAAAAAGGGGAGAGGCAAGAATAAGGAGGGAAAAAATAATTCTCAAGCGGAGAAAACCAAAACTACCCCTGTTGATGATCAGGATAAGTGCAAACCACGATACCCTTGCCTTATCTGTAGTGATGATCACTACACAAAGGATTGTCCACGACATGCTGAGGTCACTAAGTTCCTTCAAGGAGCTCCAAAATCACCTGCACCGGTTGTCTTGTCCCAACCCTTCCCATCTCAACAACAGGCTCAGTTGGTCATTCACGACCAACCCTCCTCTTCTACAACATCATATATTTTGATGTGTACCGGTGATTCCAAGAAGAACAACGTTGCACTCACTACTCGAGCCAAAGATTATTCTCCCTCTAAGGAGAAGGTTGATGATTTAACCCCCTTCTTTGGTACAACCCTCTCCTGCGACTCTACCTACTAACGGTCCTCTTCATTTCGAATGACCGAGCCTCGACACAGTTCTGTGACTCCCCCCAAAGGGTGTCGTTCGAAAATCATCTTTCAATCCTCATGCTCGTGCGGCCGAGAACTACAACATTGTTGAAGATCTATCCCAAGCACCTTCTGCGATGTCAGCCCTTGAAGTCCTTCAAACTTGTCTTGCACAACAGAAGGCACTGTTGAAATATATCAGTGGAATTGACCCGACGGATATGAATCTAATAATATTTGACTTGGAAGATCACATTCCAAGGTTACCCCCTCAACTTGCATTCCAAATCCAAGTGGTTGTCTCCAACAAAAATATTTGCCGAACCGTTATCGATGAGGGTGCCTCGACATGTGTTATGTCTCTTGCTTGTTGGAAAGAAATTGGCTCTCCTCCTTTGAACGAATCCCAGAACACTCTTAAAGCCTTCAACAACTCCAGTTTTAAGCCCTACGGTGTTCTTCCTTCGTTTCCCATCACATTAGAAGGTAAAACAGTCCAAGTCGAAGTGGAAGTCTTTGATGCTCCCCTTGATTATAATCTTCTACTTGGCCGCAGCTGGATTGATTCCATGCATGTCGTTGTGTCGACACTTTTCCATGTAGTATGTTTCCCTCATCAAGGAAAAGTTGTTACCATCGACCAACTTGCCTTCTTCAATTCTGATACCCATACTGGTAACGTACCGTTTATTGCTAAAACCCCACCGGGTTATGAGGATGTCAGCGTAGGCCTTCTCAAGGATTATTCATTAATGGGTACTTTTCCCATTCCACCACCCAATGTTCCACGCTCGTCTGTTGCTTCTATCAACATGATCTCCACCATGCCTCACAAACTTCCTACATCTCAAGACCCCTGGATAGTCCCTGACCCTGGAGATCATCTTCTTTTCGGTGACGAAATGTCATTAAGTCCAGTTGAACCCGCCTACAAGGCCATTCAATCGGCAACACCTTCTACCTCCTCTCTTGATGAGTTGTCTCCCAATCCTTTTCGTGTTATTTTTCCCACTGACGAGATGATCATGTTCGTTATGGAGGACACCCCTTGAGATGATGGGCATCATCATTCCATCCTCTTTCTAGAGCAACATACTCTTGAGAACTACCAACGGATTTTGACTCTGTCGACCGTTGTTGTCATCTCGACCGTTCCTGAGACTACACACGATGTGTTTGAAGAAGGGAACTTAAGCAATATCTCTCCCATGATTCCCATTGACATATCCATCAAACCTGGGATTGTCGAAAATGTCCACATTGGAGCTTCGTGTTCTTCTGACAAAATCGTCACCTATACGTCCCTTTTCAAAGAATTTTGTGACATCTTCGCCTGGAGCTATGAAGAAATGCCAGGTATCGATCCTGCAATTGTCATACATGAGATAAAGACATACCCTGGAGCTAAACTGGTTCGGCAACGCCTTCATCCAGTTCACCCACGTAAAGAGGCTGCTATCAAGCTCGAAGTCGAGAAACTTCTAAAAGCTGGCTTTATTTATTCGTTGGCTCTCACAGACTGGGTTTCCAATCTTGTCCCGATTGACAAGAAATAAGGCACCATTCATGTATGCATTGATTATAGGGATATCAACAAGGCTTGTCCCAAAGACAACTTTCCTACCCCTTTCGTCGATCAGTTTGTCGATGATTGCGCCGGAAGTGAAATCTTCTCTCTCATGGATGGTTTCTCCGGCTATAATCAAATCAACTATGTTCCCGAGGACCAACATAAGACTGCTTTTATTTGTCCTTGGGGTACTTTTGCCTATCGAAAACTTCCTTTCAGTCTTAAGAACGCTAGCGCCACTTTTCAACACGCTATGTCTTATGATTTCCATGATATCAAGCACATCGTTCAACCATATTTGAATGATTTACCCGCTCATTCAATGCACTGAGTTGATCACCCTACCCACCTCCGAGCCATTTTCGTTCGCTGTCAGTTCTACCGTATCCGTTTAAATCCTCATAAGTGCATTTTTTGCGTAGAATCTGGCCGTCTTCTAGGTTTTATCGTTTCGTGTCAAGGGATCTGGATGGATCCTTTAAAGGTTGAGGTGATCCTTAATCTCCCTCCTCCTTCTACACTTCGCCAGTTGCAAAGTTTGCAAGGGAAAGAAAACTTTCTTCGTCGTTTTATCCCAAATTATGCTGAGATAACTCGTGGATTTACGCAGCTATTAAAGAAGGATTCGGAGTTCGTCTGGGATGCCATTTCCAACAATGCTTTTGAAGCTTTGAAGTTGTCTCTAACGTGAGCTTCACTTATCTTTCCCCCTGATTACAGTTGCAATTATTTCCTTTACCTTGCTGCCTTGGATTACACCATTGGCATGGTTCTCGTCCAAGAGGATGATGCTCAAAACGAACATGTTATTTACTACTTGAGTCGAAGTCTCACGCTGACTGAAATCAAGTATCAACATGTTGAAAAAATGGCCTTGGCTGCCATCCAAGCCATCCAACGCTTCCAGCATTATATCCTCTCACGCAAGACTACCATGATTTCACATTGCAACCCTATGCAACACATTCTCACCCATCAATTTCTAGGGGGCAAGTACTCCAAATGGATTGTAATACTTCAGGAGTTTGACTTGGAATTCGAATGCGCCAAGTCCAAGAAGTCCTTAGTTTTTGCTGAGTTGATATGCAACTTTCCCCATTCTGCAATGGAAAATGTAGCAGCAGATTCATTACCCAATTAATCTCTTTTCCTTATTAGCATTGATGATCTTTGGTATGGAGATATCATTATATATCTCCAAACCCAGACTTTTTGGCCAACTTTGTCCAGTACTGAACGACATCGCATACACTATCAAGCTCGTCAATACATTATCCTCGGGGATACTCTTTATCGTCGGGGGATTGACTCTATTTTTTGACGTTGTCTAATGTTCGAGGAAGCCGAGAAAGCTCTGAATGACTGCCATTCTGGAGCATGTGGTGGTCATATGTCTGGGTATGCTACTGCCCAAAAGATCTTACGTGCAGGGTATTTTTGGCCTTCCTTATTTAACGACTGCATCACTGCCGTTTAGAAATGCCATGCCTGCCAGACCTATAATCAGAATATTCGATCACATCCTGCTCCTCTTCACCCTGTGGTCTCAGTTGGTCCCTTTGCGAAATGGGGCATCAATTTCATGACATGTCACCCTCACTCGGTCGGAAGGCATGGTTACATTATTGTAGCCATTGATTACTTTACGAAATGGGTCAAGGTGATGCCGACATTTGAAAACACTAGAAAGACCGTAGCATTGTTTCTTTTTAATCATGTCATAGATCATTTTGGTGTTCCCCAAGCTATCGTCACTTATCACAGTAGCCACTTTAGGAATTTTATGATGTCCGAACTTACTGAAAAGTTGGGTCTTCGCTATGATAACTCAACACCCTATTATCCACAAGCCAACGACCAAGTCAAAGCAATTAACAAAGTTCTCATAACTATGCTCCGACGAATGATAGGGATTCATAAAACAAGTTGGCACACAATGTTTTTTTCGACATTATGGGTGTACCGGACATCCGTCAAGTCCGCTACTAGGTTTACACCTTTTCAGTTAGTCTATGGTGTGGAAGCCATTCTCCCTATCAAATGCGAGATACCCTCTTTAAAACTAGTTGTTGAACTCCTACCCAACACTTCTGCTGAGGAAGAACATCTTTTGTATCTTATGCGATTATATGAAACTCGACGTGATGCCACCCTAGTCATAGAAGCTCAGAAAAAATGCGTCAAGGCCCAATACGACAAGCATGTCAAGCCTTGCATTTTCTCCGAAGGTGATCTTGTTCTTCTCTATGAACAAGATCGAGATATGTTAGGAGCTGGGAAATTTGAACCCATGTGGCGAGGTCCTTATATCGTTCGATGAGTTTTGGAAAAAGGAGCTTATGAGTAGGTAGATTACGATGGTATCCCTTTGAGTGAACCCAGGAATGGGTTGTACTTGAAGAAGTTCTATGCATAAAATCATCTGTGCACAATTACTTGTATTTTTAATGTATCATACTTTTTGTGTGTTACTATAGTTTGCTTTTGTCGTTATCTGGCCTCTTCCCTTATGTGACATTGTGTTTGATTTCCAGATGTCAGATTCTTTGCTACCCTATATTGGACTCATCGATGGCGCTAGCCATAGTACTCAGAACCTTGCTTCCGTTGTGTGGGAAATTTACGCCCCTACAAACGAACTTGTCTCCTTACGAGGTGTGTGTCTTAGCCGTGCGACCAACAACATTGCAGAGTATAGCATCATTATTGAATTATTGGTTGATTCTATCTCGCTCGAAATCTATCATTTGGTTGTGCATCTCGATTCGTAGCTTATAATACTACAGTTAAGTAATGTTTATACTATCATAAGTCCTACTTTGTTACGGGTGTATTTGCGAATTCGCCTCTTGGAACATTATTTTGATTACATTGAATATCGACATATTCCTAGATGTCTAAATACATTAACAGATGCATTGGCTAATTATGTATTAGACAGACATTTGAATCATTTATAAATCAATCACATCAATGTTCACACAACACATGATAAACCGGTAGAAGTCGTCTGTATATATAACGATCAAAATAATTTTTTACAAAAAAGTTTTTTTAAAAGACCAAAATATCAAAATCTGAAGCTCATAGCTTCTACAAAGTGACGTCATGGGTGACGTTCACGGAAACACATGATTGCCCGAGAAACCCTACAGAGTAGTCGACTCATGGATGTTGATACTCCTACAGTATGACGCTGATCGCGTCATGGAACTTCTTCCAAAGGCATGTCTGGAATATCTGCGGTCAGGCCCTCTAGATTTTGTTCCACCACCTGATAATCCTCAACATATTGTGGTGCTTCCGCTACCTCTCCTCGCCGCTAAATGGGAGAAGTACCAGGAGGTCGGTATGGTCCAACATCTCTGTTATCAAAAATTAATTTTGTATTAGTCTTTGGACGAACATATAAAACAAAAACATTTGAATATGATAAAAATTCACAAAACATTTAAAAAGAGAAAAATGTGTGTACTTCTTACCAAGGTCCCCCCACTGAGCATCCTCTGGTAGTACTAAGTCTGGATCTCCTCAGAAATCCAACCCGGCATAAGCATAGTCATCAATCATAAACATCTGGTTGAAGCTAGTCAAAGAAAGTATCATCATACTTGATGATCGGTCCTGCTACGTGTCGGGCCATGAGCTGACACCATCTCATCATCCTTGGATCCCTAGGAGCCTGTAAATTCCACTCAACCTATATCCTAAGTAAGGGAACTCTCTCAAGGAAGAAGGACACCAACAAAGATCCATACCTGAATTGATTTAGGTCACCTCGTCTGCACTTGGTCAACTTCTTTTTTATACTGCGAAGGACAACATCTGCCCAGTTGAATACCCAAGGGTCGGTACACTCAATAGCATACTGGAAGTAACTCTATAACGCCATTTGAGGCACAGAACTCCCAACCAATTGAGATATGGTGAATAGGATAGTACGGAGGGTCAAATATCGTACCCCCCAAATAGCTACTTTTCCTTTCTTTCTCTCAGCCTCGGGAACACAGTGTAAACGGTAGTACTCACTCATTTGTAGCCCACCTCCTCTACTACCAGTCAGACTCACATAGTACCCCCGCTGTGACAATCCAATAAAAAAGTAAATGTCCTCAATATCTAAGAACAGTGTGAGGACCCCCACATGAAATACCTACTGATCAGGGTCCCACATACGCACCAGGTACTCTAACAACCTGACTTGGGCCCTCATACTTGGGATACAAAAGTACTTCAGGAGTCCACAGTCTCTCAAAGCAGCAAGAGTAGGTGGATGATTTCGGCCATTGCATTGTCTTCTTCGTGCTCCCTTTTTCACCATTCAAGCACCATTATGATGGCCAATTATCTGCATAAGAGGCACAATAAGAAGTTTAGCAACTTTTTTCATGATTTGATTCTTGTTCATTGGGTAAATTTTTAATTTTTTTTTTAGCTTTGCGGTTCTCGCAGGTTCCCTGTATGCACATTGTGAGAACCTCGCAGGCCGCCTTAGGCACACCTGCGAGAATGCCCCATTCTCATAGGTCCCATGTAGCCTGCCTGCGAGAATGGCAGCGCGCAAGTAGGGCTTGTAAAATCAACCCAAAAAATGAAATTTAACCAATAAAATTGCAAAATTAAATCATGAAAATGTTAAGGACAAAAGAGCCTACCTTATTGTCAGTGACGGCTCACTGAATGAACGCTCGTAGCTCGCACAATCTAACGCCGAACTTTGAGGGTAAAAGAGGGGTTTTTGGAGCTCAAATAGTGGAAAGATAAAAATGATGTGGTAAAAAGAGTATTTACTCCTTTTTATTTACTTTTACTATGTCATTTAATTTTGTATGATTATTTATCATTAAACCCTAAGCCCTAATGCCTTTTTGAGTGTAACTTTTGCAAGCGTAACAACTTTGATGGTCACATACAGGGGTGTGGATATAAATCTTTCTTTATCATCACATGTTTTGATTATTTTTTATGGTTTTTGTATAAAACCTCGAGCGTGGTTTTTGTCCGTTCTTGCGCTCACAAATACATGAGAACGTGATCAAGCATACTTTTATCACTTTTTCGAGCTCAACAAGGTGATACGAAAAATGAACCCCCCTAGAGTCCTCTTTAAGCTCTTTTCAGACTCTCTAAACATGAAAAGATCGTTGAGCGACCTTGCTATTTTCACGCTCGATAAAGTATTTGAAGTAAGCGTCTGGTGAGCGATAATTTATCTCTTTTTCAGTCTCATCCATACTATTTTACAAAAACGGAACTGAGAGAGTTCTCTTTTAAGTGTTTTTCCAAACTCTATAATCATGAAAAACCTTCGAGTTTTCTATCTCTCGACTCGTTAAACAAACATTGACAGACCCGTAATGGGACCGAACCACTCCTTCTTAGTGTTCGTTAAAAATACTCCAAGGGACTCGTCCGAAGGATGAGCTTACATCAACAAGCATATGTTATCCTCCTCAAGCTTGCGTAAAAATAAAGAGGTAGTCACCAGAAATGGTGGGGGGGAATTTGGGAAAGGGATATGTTTTCATCTTCATATTGATTGGCAGTAAGTGTCGCTCTTGAACATGACACCCCCTATTCATCATTTGAAGCCAGTTTGGGAAATCCATTTGTCTCTCATTCGATTTGCTACAAGGTCATTCCCTGTGTCGTCTTTGAGTCAATGGTGCCAAATCATTGATCATGTCATTCATATGTTCAAGATAAGTCCATCTGAAACATATATTGAGTCGGCCATCTGCAGTTATCCATTCTCTCTGTGTCGGCCTTCCCTGTGTCCAGTCCAATTCACATCATACTCTGTTTCACCTTCAAAATCTATTACTCATTTCATGTCATTGATGAGGGATACATCAAGGCCCTCTTGTGACAAGTTTTGTTCTGTCGACTTCAGCTCATTATCCGAAATCAAGACTTAGAAATTCTTTGTTACCTTGGAGCTTGCATGCCTCAACGACAGGTTTCCTTGCTTTTGATAGTGGGTTTACATCATTGACCCCTGATCGAAAGATTCCATCGGATGTTCGACTTCAACTCATTCATTCACACTCGATGGATTGTACTAGGGTACCTTGGGAGTCATTGACATTAATGGTGATTTCCCTCACACTTGTTAACGGTTTCATCAATGACCGGTAATCAAGTGGTTTCTGCCATGTTCAACTTCAACACATGTAATCACATGGTTAGATTCGTATTTTGGGAGACGAGATTGAAGACCCTGGATATCATCTCTTTTGTCTAGGTTGCGATGGAGTATGTATAATCTGCGACACATAGATCCACTGTGTATGTCTCGTGGCTATGTCATCTCGATTTGAATTTTTCACATAGATCCACAGTGTATTCCTGGTGGCTATGCTATATTTTGATGGCATGGATCCATAGTGTATGATTGGTGGCCATGACCTAGGTATACAATTGTCATCAGTCTATAATCTAATTATGGGAATGCCTACCTAAGAATTGGTATATATGATATTCTGCAGATGCTTGGTTGTTCGCAGGTTTTCGATTAGGTGTGCTCTTGGTTCCCGACACACACATGCAGCTTACAAAGTCTTTATGTTGTCATTGATTCCAACCTCATACTTTGGGGGGCATTCTGTTACCCATGATTTTGGTCATCATGATGATGTATTGATGATGGTGTACTCAGGCTCTTCATAAGAACTTTCTCCTGAGAAAAGTTACTTTCATCTCTTCCCATAAAACTCAATTTTGAAGAAGGTTTGGAGGCTGCTAGTATATTTGGCTGCGAGAATGACCCATTCTCGTAGGCTGCCTTAAGACAAGGTGCAAACTTCTCACACTGTGTTCAATAGCTAGGGTGCGGACTCTTCCTAAAGAAAGGAAAAAGGTGAATTCTCGATGCTTCTAGAAGGGAATCTTCTAGAAGAATGGGTTGGCATTCGAATGGTTATCCTAGTACTGGATTCCCTGATATTTTGGGATCATTATTATCCAAGTAACTAATTCATTCTCTCCTATATATTGATGGAATTCTCATGGAAAAGGTTAAGCAAGATTCATTGGAGAATTGGTGAAAGAATTGTGTGAAGGATTGATCTTGAATAGCAGCTTGGAGACTCCAGCAAGTTTATCAAAAGGGGTTGATTGTCTTCATGCAAATATTGAGAAAGTGTGTGTGTCGAAGCCAGGAGTCATCGAAAGGAAGTTTGCAACATCAAGGCTCAGGTTGTAATCTTTACTTTCCATTAATAGGATACATTGGCATGTCTCTTTCCCATAAAGCTATTTCCACTTTATTGTGTAATTCCTTGATCATACACATAGGTTGATTGTTGAATAGATTGTGCTATCTTCACTTTGGTTGGCTTGTGTTGTCTTAGTCTTGGCTGAACGAGAGCACTGGAGCGAAGAGGGAGCAACAAAGACCATAGGAAGCGATAATAAGGTATGTTATTTGTTCTTGCCTCCTAGTTAATTCAATGGTCAAAACCTAGGGAAAGAGTCATGTCATGTCTTGCTTTGTTCTAGATCCAGGTGGATCTAGGGAGATCTGTTAGTGTTCACACCTACCGATTAATCCAATAACAGAAATCAAAACCAAAACAACAAAAGAAAAGAAAAAAAAAGAAAAATATTTACAAAGTGTACACAGGGTTGTCATCAAGCGAAATACCTTTTTAGAGCTTGGCCATTCACTGGATAGGTGTTTGGTTGTCCCTCTAGATTCTGTAATCGGAAAGAGCTGGGACCCAATTTTTTAGCAATTAAAAATGGTCCTAGCCATAAGTTCTAAAACTTCGTGTGTTCTCCCTTTCCCTCATGTGGTTTGTCCCATTTCAAGACAAGGTCACCTACTTCTAAGTTCCTGTCAAAGGCAGAGTTGGAATCAAACCATCTTTTGACCACTAGTTGATGTTGATCTAACTTACGTTTTTCTTGAGCCCTTACCTCTTCTAGTTTTATTAAAGTGTTAATTCGATTCTCCAAAGGGGGGCAGTCTTCTTCTTGCATTTTCTATGATAGTTGTAGTGAGGGAAGAATAATATGTTGTGGCAGAATTGTTTCTCTGCCATAGACGAGAAAGAAGGGAGAGTTACCCACAACAGTTTTGGGTGTTACTCTATCGGCCCAGATTGCGTTTAACAATGCATTATGACAATTTTTTTGATTTTCAGATACCGTTCTCTTGATGATTTTAATCAGATTCTTATTAGTTGATTATGCCAATCCATTGCCCTGAGGGTAATAGATGGCAGAATATTTCAATTTAATTCCTTTTTCTAGAGAGAACTCACTCATCTCAAGAGACGAAAAATAATAAACGTTATCGAATACTAAATAGTCAGGGATACCAAAACGAGTAATAATATTCGAATTTAAAAAGGAAATTACCTGATTGGTATTTACAGCTCTTAAGGGGGCAACTTCAGATAACCTGGTGAAGTAATCTATGGCTGTTATGATAAACTTATGCTGTTGTGAGGATGGAGGATTGATTGGACCTATAATATCAAGACCCCACTGCTGAAAAGGGGAGTCTACTGAAACAGGATGCAAAGGAAAGGCTGGTTTCTGTATCCGCCCAGATGCTTTTTGACAAATAATACACTTGCGACACAAGGCATGAGCATCTTTAAAAAGTGTAGGCCAGTAATAACCTGCTCTTGAAACTTTATGGGCAGTGGTATCCCCACCAAAATTCCCACCAGCTTCTCCTGCATGCAATTCTAGTAAGACCTTTTCTGCTTCATCTTTCTCAAGACAACGCATTAGTACTCCATCAAAATTTTGACGAAATAGAATACCATTAATCAACTGAAAGGAGGAAGATTTAAATCTTAACGCTCTTCTTTTAGTGGGATCCAGGTGACGGGGGGCTGACCCATGTTCAAGACATAATTTTATATCGTCATACCAGGGACTGACAGAGTTTTGTGCACAACAGATTGAATTTTGATTGTGTTGTCCTGGGTTTGACATATCGTTTTCTTCTTGCTGTCCTGCTGCTGAGTCAACAACCAAATTGCATAGCCCTTGGCTTCTCACTATTTGTGTTGGGG
The DNA here is from genome assembly GCA_009831015.1 of Picea engelmannii. Lineage (NCBI taxonomy): Eukaryota > Viridiplantae > Streptophyta > Pinopsida > Pinales > Pinaceae > Picea > Picea engelmannii. The sequence goes on from ML779382.1 coordinate 470,923, forward strand.
TGATTTCTATATCATACTCTTATAAGGAGGTGACCCAGTTCGCCCTCTTTTCGCCTAGTTCTTTCTGCACTAATAGATTTCTGACGGCTGGATAAGGGACAATAATTTTCGTCCTTGATTTCAAAAGATAAGATCGGAAGTGATTTACTGCTTTAAAAACAACATAGGCTTGCTGATCTACCGCTGGGTAATTAAGTTCTCCACCTTTGAAAGCAGAGCTCATAAAGGAAATTGGGACTTCATTGTTTTCAACGTTCTTTTGAGTTAGGACAACAACGTAGGAGCGGTTAGAAGCAAATGTGTATAGCGTGAAGTCTTGCGAAAAGTTGGGGCTCATGAGAGAAGGAGCGTCTGTTATGGACGTTTTTATTGAATTAAAAGCTTGGTTTTCTAAGGGTCCCCAATGATATTGTGCATCTTTCTTAATTAAATTCTGTAAAGGTCTCACCATTTCGGAGAAACTGGGGACGAATCTCCTGACAAAGTTTATCTGGCCTAAGAAATACTGCATTGACTTTTTGACGAGGGAGGGGGAATTTTTGAGATGAATTGAGTCCTTTCAAGGTCGATAATCATCCCTTTGCTTGACACAATAAATCCTAAGAGTTTACCTTGTTCTACTGCGAAGATAGATTTTTTGGGATTCAAGGAAATGTCGTACTTACGACATCGCTGTAGAACGACTCTCAAATGAGCTAGATGATCAGTTTTGTTTTTCGAGAATACAGTAACATCATCTAGGTAAACTATGACAGATTGATTCATTAAGCCTCGGAAAGCGATATCCATCACTCTCTGGAAAGTGGCACCAACATTATTGAGTCCAAAGGGCATTTTCCTATAAGCGTAGGTCCCCCATGGAGTGCAGAAGGTAGTTTTAAGTTGGTCTAGAGGAGACATTAGGACTTGGTTGTACCCTAAAAAACCATCCAATAAGGATAGTCTTTCAGAACCAGATACCCGTTGAAGGATCTGTTCCATGGGTGGGACAGGGTAGTTGTCTTTATCAGACGCTCGATTAAGGTTTCAGAAATCGATGCATAGTCGGATTTCACCACTCTTCTTCCGGACAGGGACAAGTTTAGAAACCCATTGCGTGTGCCTAACTCGGAAAATTCTCTTAGCATTCAGGAGTTTATTTAATTCTTTTTTGACGGTCGGTTCGAGCTTAGGGTGCATTTTTCTTAACTTTTGTTGAAACGAAGAGGTTTGGGGTTTCATAGGAATGATGTGTTGTATGATGTTAGGGTCAAATGTTTTTAGGTTGTCATATGTCCATGCAAAAACATCTTTGAATTCCTTAAACAATTTAATGAACGTGACTTTCTCTTGTTCAGAACACCCCACCCCTAAATTGATGCACTGTGGATTGTCATTAGTTCCCAAGTTTACTTTTTCATATGATAACGAGGAACTATTTGTTTTACAGTTGACCAATTTTTTGAATTTGTCTTGAAGATCATAAAATTTTTCTAATCTAACTATAGATTTAGGGATAGAATTTACCATGTCCGATGAAGATTCAGGAGATCTCGGATCTTGTATTACCATGAAATCGCGCAGATTGTCGTCATGAGTGCATTCGTCGATCATCGTGCCTTGGAAAGTTTCTTCCATATGCAGGAAACTAATAATTTATTGATCATCATCGAAGAATCTCCAATTCGTGATGTTTTCGGGAACGGATGGCCTAAACAACAGTTCGACGGAGAATGCATTCGAGGACAAGCCTTCTACAGGAAAGAGTTTCGAAGCTACGTTAGCTAATAAATCGGCTTCCGAATTATTCAATCTAGGAATAGAATTTATATTGAAAGTAGAAAATTTATTCATCAAATTCCATACCTCAGATTGGTAGCTTTTGAGATGCGAGGATAAACAGTGGATAGAATCTCTCACCTGTCTAACCACGATTTTCGAGTCGCCAAAGACAGTCAAATTTTGAATGTTCATATCTAATGCTTTTTTGAGGCCTTGCAATAAAGCCTCATATTCTGTTGTGTTATTAGTACATTCAAATTCTAACCTGCATGCAATCAGGCTTTTGTTACCTGCTGGATCAATAATAACGTAGCCCGCACCAGCTCCTTCCTTGGACTTTGATCCATCAAAGTAAAGAGACCATATTTGATTTTTATTGGGTGCATGAGACCATTGTGTAAAAACTGATGGCTGCATATATGCCCTAATCTTGAACTACTGCTCCGGGTTAATGATAGCGGAAGTCTCGGCCAAGAAATTGTCGAAAAAGGTATCCATCCCTTGTATTTCGGGTGAATCGGCAGAAGGTGTAAATGGCTCATTGGGATCATTTAAATTTGTGACTGTGAACTTTAGCTAGCGTTCACGATTTACCTTGATTTTGTTGGGCTTGCCGTTCTCGGGCAGCCACAAGTGAGACCAATCTRTCGCGAAATAGCCATGTAGCTGCTCTGACCAGTCTCTGCTTAAAAACAAACCATAAACTTCTGGAATATCCACAACAATAATATCAATCACTTGATGAACTTTGGGGTTAGACAATAATCTTATAAGCACATTCCTTAATTCGCCTATAACTTTAACACTAGTTCGATCAAGTTGGATGATCTTTAAGGTGGATGGTTCAACTTCATCATTAATCTTCTGACACACAGAACATGGCATTACATTGGATGACGCTCCTGAATCTACCATACAATTGTGCACGTTCCTATTAAAGATCTCAAAAGTTAACAAAAATGGAGGTACATTTCTGCGAGTACTAATGGTGGAAGCTTGTGGGTTTTTACTCGCAGCCTCTAAAGCTAATTTATCTACATTTGTTACATTATTTACAAGAAAGCCTCCCTTCTCATGAGGATCAGAGTTGTTCTTAGCGAAAGCCTTCTGAGGAACTTTTGGATTGTTCTGAACAACTTTGTTACTGCTTGGATTACCGTTTTTTCTATTCTCTGTGATATTCTGTAACATTTTTTGTAGCAAAAACGAAAATTTTAATAATTCATAAACAGAAATGTTAGCCCTTAACTTTTTTAGATCTTCAACTAAATCATAATCTAAGTTTGGGTTTACATGACTTTGTTTAGTCTAAGCTGGTTTAGACTATTTTGGGGGTAAATTCGTAGTGTTTTCAGAAGAAGGTTTGTTTGTTGTCTTGCTCCTAGTATTGTAGGGATGTACTGTCTCGAAATTAGCTTGAAAAATGCTATCTGAGAAGTGTCCAAAAATCTTCGGAGAAGATTCTTCTTCTTCAAGTGTCTCTTGTTCAACTACTTCCTCAGGGATCTCAGGGGGCATCAAGTTATCCTGGGCTTCTAGAATTGTTTGAATGACAAATTGCAGGCTTTCTAGATTTAGGCCCTCGGTATTTGAATTAGGTCGGTTGGTGGGAAAAGGCTTCCTAAACAGGGGTTTGTAAGGCCCTTTGCTCGAAGAATCTTCTTTAGTTGTCCTTTTCAAATATATAACTTGATTTGATAGTTTTTGAACGACTTTTGTTAAGTTTTCTAAATCTGACCTTTCAGGTTGTGTTTTATTTTTAGCAGGTCTAGGGAGGATTTTGATTTTCTTTTTGGAAGATGAACTAGTCTCTGTTTCGTTGCTAGTAGTGTATTTTAAACTAAGGATGTCTTTCTCAATCTGACTAGCCTCTTTGAAGGCCTCTAACAACGTGGATTTCTTAGATCACTTTACCCAAATGGATATACTTTGATGTAAGGCTTTCGTATAGTATGCTATGATAAGATTCTCAGCAGGCATTGAATCCGTAGGGATTCGGTTCTTTAGTGTTAAGAATATTTGGTTAAATTCTTTGATTTTCTCTTTGGGATTCATTCTTAAACTAGAAATCTCCATGACTAGAACTTTTGGGGACTTATCGTCTCCAAACTTCTCAAGAAAGCAGGATTCAAACTTCTCCCATGACACGATGGTATGGGGCTGCTGGGAAAAGTACCAGGTAGAGGCATTGCCCTCGAAAGTATAGGGGAAAAACCTATAGACTACGTCTTCATGCTCAACATTACGGAGTCTAATGGCTAACATAAACTTTTTAATGTGATTTTCGGCGATCTATTTAGAGTCAGGGTCAAACTTGGGGAGCCACTTCTCTGGATGTTTGGGTAAGGGATGTTGAGGCCCGGGTATGGCTACTGCATCTTGGTCGAGCCAGGGTCTGGCAGGATTGTTCTGGTTGGCCATAGGTGTGGACGGTGTGGAAGGCTGGGAAGAGGAACTACCTTCGTCGAAAGAGTCTTCTCCAGAAGAAGAAGGGGATGATGGAGGTGGTGAGGGTGGTATTCCAGATCCTCCTGTAGCAGGAGTGAGGATTGGATCTGTAGGGTTTAAAGTGAGGTTAGTGCCTCCAAGTTGTTCTTGGATATAAAATAAATCTAATGGTTGGTCCAAAGGTCGATTTGGTTGCCTTAAACGGGCGAAGGCACTATGGGTTCTTATGAGAGATTGGAGAACAATCTCTTGTACGTCACCACCTGTAGGATTTGGGGTTACTGGTTCAATTGTGATACATAGATCATCGTTTGATGTGGTTGTTGTTTGAGGGATGATGTTATCGTTTGAATGACTTCTTGTCACTATAGGTGAGCGATTGGGTGGTGGAGGAGTCTTACAAGCACCTCGTTCCATTAATAATTTTCAGGCCCTCCTTCTAGCGCCATTTGTTGACGAGCGAAATAGACCGCTCGTCAACTGGAGGAGTGGATCTGGTCTGGGGTTGTCTAAATAACCCAAGCCATTTGGTTTAATCCACTCCAATGGGTTTAGCGGATCCATTATCTGATCTAAGTCCTAGGAAAGTAAAAAAAAAAACGAGCTAAAGAGACTAATCTAAGTGAAAAAACAACTACTGCAAACTATATACACATGTAAAATATATATACAGTTTACTAACTAATATTATAAAACAATAATTCTACTTATTAAATGTTCAGTTACCAATACAATTAAATCTCAATTATATATACAGTGTTTACAAAATACAAATTTTGATCGAAATTTGCAAAATCATTTGTGAATTGTTCTATGACAGTGAAGCTATTGTTTTTTTATTTTTTATAACTTTTATGAAAAAGAAATAAAAACACAGCTATCTAACAAAGTAAAAAAGATAATAATATGTACTATAAATCTATCTAAATTACAGAGAATTCTCAAACTGATTGACTATTAAATTGCAAATAACAAACTGACCTGAAGTAGCGTTTCCTATTTGTCCTGTGCACAGTACTCGATTTAGCTGTTTGATGGGGGAAACCCGCACAAGATTTTGCATAAATCTTCTCGTAAACAGGAAGCAACGACGCTCTTGAATACGAATGACAGAACAAACAAGAGATATAGCAACAAAAATTTTATGGTTTACAGATCATCACATTAAGATAAATCCTACTGTGAAGATTTGTACATAACTGCTCATTTAACAAAGAAGATTAACCTTCTGTTCATTAAATTAAAACAGGGTAATTGCTGTAAGTAAATTAAGAGACATCAAATATGGACAATACTTAAATCATATCGCATCAACCTATAACAAATCTTGATATCTAAAGTAGTCAATAATTTGATTACAAATTAAAATGCACAAGAACTTGAAATAAAAGTATGATATATTTGAAAGCTAAAGTTGTTACAAAACATCCACTTTCATTCCAGTCTGAATCATCAATCCATAGTCTCTGTCTCCAAGTAGCGATGGTTTGTTTACAAAAAATAATAAGTATATAAAGGCCACAGGATGAAACATTCCTTGTGGAAATTATCAAAAACTGTTTGCAAAAAATATGGGAACAATCTCCCAGATTCCTATTTCTACCTAAGACTAACAACTTAATCACAAAACTGTGTAACAAAAAGCATGTTCTGAAATGCCATAATCGATCCAACTCCCATTGAAATTTGTGTGTGCCTATAGATGCACAAAAATAAACGATTTTAGATAGTGTTTAATTGTAAAAATCAACAGAAATTCAAATTTTATGACTAGCTACAGAATCTCACGATTCTGTAGCTAGTCATATTTACAAACAAAATCGTATTAAATTAATCCAATGGTAACAAAAATGTATGCAATCTATCAAACAAATCCTTTATTACTAATTCAAAGAAAACAAAATCGTTATGTTAATTCAAAACAAACAGAATCGTTTATGCTAATTCAAAACAAACAGAATCGTTCTAAAATCATTGTTGAAATATCATACCTTGGCTTTAGTGATACGATTCGGTCAGGCTACTTTTGAATTAACAATGGCAGTGGTTGCCTCTACATTTTTGAACATGATGGAGCCTGTGGTCTTTTGCCTCTTATCGTTAGCTTGCAGTCTGTCATTTTCCTTGGTTAACACAGTCACCTGGTCCTCCAAGGACTTGATTCAGGATTGCAACAGAGGGACATCTGTATAGTATCGTTCAAGCCATGAGTTGCATTCATTGCACTGTGGTTGATCAGGCCAAGTCATTACAAGTGAGGAATATTTTAAATTACCAGGGGTTCCACTGTCAAACTTGATCCCGGGGAAGTTGGGGTCATCTTTAAGGCACGGCGGGAGGTTGGAGACGTAGTCATAGGGCTTGAGAGAACAAAGGTCGTGTGAGTATGGGTATTCCTCGGTCAGAAATCGCTCGATTTCAAAATCCGAATCTTCACTCAAAACAATTGGTTTCTGATCCATGTTTTGTTTGGGTTTGTTGTGAGAACACCTTGATACCCAGTGTGCAGCCTTCTTACCCTTGCTATTGACATCGGTATTACCCTTGCCCTTTTTTCTTGTAGGCCTCCTAACAGGCTTAACACTGTCTTTCAAACATGAGTCAGGCAAGGTGTCCGGTAGGTCATCGTTTGGGTAGGCCCAGGGTTCAACAGCGGGTAAGAGTGTAGAAGGGGGCAAGATAGGCCCGACAAGGGTTTCGGTGACCACAGTTTTGTCCACTTGACCAAATTCAGGACTGGCAAAGCCATTCCTCAACAAGAAAACTTCCCAACATTCTCCACTCAACCTCAAATGATGGACTATAACAATTTTAAGTAGATAGTAGTGGAAGAGGCTGGAGTCATCCTTCTCCCTCTTAAATCATTTAGCCATTTTATACAAACTGCGAAGAAGGAAATGCGGCATATTCAAAGGAAAATCTATGAAATTCATAAGCAATCGTAGGTGGTATAGTAACACTAAACCATATTTACCTTTGCATGTAATGAATTTCTTAATAATGGCCAACAAATCATGCCACCTAGACTTAAGGGATATAACCGGCATACCTTTGTCACAACTGACAATTTTCCTTGAGGTAAACAGGAGCGGCCATGGCACTTCATCCACCTTAGAATTCTTAAACCATTTCTTCCCCTTAGCTGGAAAACCAGTGGCTGAGATGAGGAATTCCTTGTTCAATTCGAGTTGAATGTACCCAACTTTGGCCCTGCATCCATCGAATGTGAGGGAAAATTACTGAGCGACTGTGAGGTTGAAATCCTCAAATTTTTCAATGAAAACTAACCAGTCGTTCCTCCCCAGGTCCTCTCGGGCGTTATCAAATAACAACAACGTTTGGATGTCATTGGTTTCTATGCACACTATAGGATCCATAGCAGATAGCACACAGTCGACATGGTAATTGGTGAGGGGGTTTGACAGGGTAGACACAGGACCAACTTCCCGTAGGTTTTCTCAAAACAAGAAGAGGTAGCCCGAGGTGCAAGGAAGACGTTAATGCTTATGCGTGCGAGGGTGGTGGAGTGAGTTGAAACCATGCCAAACTATCATGTTGGCATGTACAATCGACGACGCCTTGGTAATAGTTTCATTCAAATCACAATCCAAAGCATTGTAAACCAAAATTCAAATGGATTATCACATAATCGCATAACCAAAACTCGATCTGAATGTTTAAATCAACAATAGCATTCGTATGATTTGAAAGAAACCACTATATCGAACATTGCATCAAGGATTTAATCACAAAGTTAATTCCCTCTATGAAACCATTGCACCAAGGATTTAATCAAAGACACCAAAAATCATTTCATCATGAACTTATAAATTGAAACCGTATTAACAAAAATGCAAAGTGAATAAAGGTTTGGTGTTTTGAAAAATGTATGACCTTTAGTGAGATAGAGGTGAAAAAAATTATGACCACATAAACAAAAGAATTCACAACAATCCAAAGATGATTTTAATGCCATCAACATGACTTCCAACTCAAGGTTTTCACACTTGCAATCGTGAAAATGAAAACGAAAGGCAGGTGTGTGAAAGCCAAAGACAATAGTGTTGTTTTGTTTAAAGAATTGTGATGAGTATTGAGGGTTCAAAACCCTTGTGTAGGCAGCTTATAAGAAAAAATAAGAATTTCAAGATGGCTTCCAACACTACTCATCAACTATGACTCATCAATATGTACCAATAATATCAACTATACGCCTCATGTATGTGCCAACTCATCAACTACTTGTCTCAACCATGTACTCAACATGTACCTCAACCAAAATCCCTCATCAATTTCATCATCCAAATATGATTTCTAGCTCTGTAATAGACCTGGTGTATTTGATCACATTCCTGCAAACCTTCCTTAACTTCAACAACAAGAGACTAGCATTTTCATCAAACTTTTCTTTAGTCTCACTTGCCTAGCTTTGGATTAGTCAACAACCCTAACTTGAAGTAATCATAACTTTGTACCTGTAATGTATAAAGATATGAAACTGATACACAATGGTATTCAATGTGTTTTATGCAATTCCTCCAAGTTTCACTACTTGGAACCTCTTATAAAAGGAGTTATAGCAAAAATGACATACCTTGTTGAATTATGGATTATTCTAGAGAGCAACCTTGTAGAGTGTGCCCCACACGGAATATTTGTTGAATTGATCTGAAAATGTTACACAACATACTACAGATTGTACCCTAACCAACACATTTTGTTTCACTTAATTTGGATCTGTTATGAATAAGTTATGATGTTTTTACCCGAAACACCTGTCTTTGACTAATTTCAGGACTAGCCAGAAACACTATTTTCCACGGAGTGTTACTTCAAAAATACAATGAACCACAAGATGATTTTTTTTACCACAGATACTTGGATATGTTTTCTCAATGGAATAGAAATTTCACGGTATGAATCATTATAGAAAAAAATTTATAGTGAAAATGGTGAGATGACCTGTAAATAACATACCTTAGAAAGCACCATCAAAAGAATTTATCCTTCCTTGCATTTCGACCTTATTTTCTTCACCTTCCCTCCGAATCCAGGCTTATATATCCTTGGTTACCTTAGACACCTATATATATTCAATATTCTCAAGTGTGATTAAAATTAGAGAACCTTGCCTCTTATTTATACTCTCCAAGTAGCTTCCTTAAAAACATCTTCTAGGTCACTTGGCCCCACTTTCCTTCTTTTAGGGTTAACCCACTTCTAATTTATCCATTAAATTTATTATTGAAATAATTTATTTTGTATTCACTTTGATTTATAATACACTCATTACTTCACTTTATTATTTACCTTTTAAAATCTCTTAAACCACTTTGACTACTTTGACCTTTTGGGGCTTCTAGATGACATATGAGGGTCCTCCAACTTCGTAAGGCCATAACTCTCAAACCATGAGGAGTTATGTCATGCTCCACATACCACCGGAAATGGAATGAAAATCACTATCCATATAGGATAGTTTACCTGACAAATTCATTGTCCTTCATCTCATTATTCTACTATTAATCATGGGTTCTCTTACTCCGCAAAACGTCTTCCCGTGAGGGATTTCACCATAAGGGGACCACTTTGGATTTCATCCATATTTACTTCTTATCAACCATGACAAGACAATAATGAGTCATCTTTACATCAAACAATATTGGGTCCATTACCCAAACCTTTGTGCTGTGGGGCTTTCTTCAAGGGTTGACATCAATGACAACCAACCTTAATTAACATGGATATGGTCACAAAGCTTTTGATTGTAGATATTATGAAAGGAGATATAATGGAAGATTATATAACACCATGAGGTTTTGAATATTTGATCAAGTAGGATACATTGATGTTCACTGTAACACCATGAGATGCTACAGTTGTAGTGGATTTGGCCACAAATCCCAGGAATGTTGGAACACAAGAAGAAAGTCCATGATAAGGACTTCACATATCATGGCTAGAAGAAGGAAGGGAGAGATATTTGAAAATATGAATTGATGCAGGAGCATCGCTCACTCAATCAAGCGAGCCAGCGCGAGGAGGCAAAGGAACAGCTGGACAGCGCCAGCAGTCAAATTTTGAGGAACATTGTAATATGGCTG
>ML779382.1:502767-543450 GCA_009831015.1 Picea engelmannii
TCAGGGAAGTTTCCGCCGGGACGAAGAGATTTTTGTCAGTTAACTGGAACTCCCAGCCATGCATGGCCGAGAGTTCGCCAAAAACCCTAGCTCCTTCTAGCCTATAAAAGGAGGGGTAGGGGTACTATTCAAAGGAGGAAAAAATCATAGAAAAGAAACTCTGCCAAATTGCCAAGTCCATTTTGTCCCAACCCTTTAGCCTTGCCTCAAGCTTTAGGAGAAATTCAAGCAACAGCAGTTGGAGGACAAAGAAGAGGAAGAGCCCAGGATCAGGATTGAGGAACGGTGGCCGGTCTCAAAATCATTGTAAGTTGGTTCATATTGATATTAATGAAAAATATACTTTTCCCGTCCCGAATACATGAGTCTTATCTATGTTATTTGATTTGTGTTTTCTCTAACCCTCTAGTAGATCAGTAGCATGCATGTGTAGTTTTGTCTTGATTGCAGGAGAGATTTGTGGAAGGAGCAGTAGCAGCAAGGGGATAAAATCTCAATGGAGGATCTACTTCAACCGTCGGAAAAAGGTTGGTTTATTCTTCTCATGTTTGCCTAAGAGAAAGGGGTTTCAGATTCGGGTAGAAGGTTAAAGGTAGCTTAGGAAGGGTCATGATCTGCATGCAAGTTTAGAGCCCTAGCTTGCTAGTCCATAGGGTAGAATACATATGATCTGCCAAGGACGAGGAGGAGGTATGGACGAGGAGGTATGGGTCAAGGCCCTAGGATGAGGACGAGGAGGAGGTATGGGTCAAGGCCAAGGACATATTATCTGCTACAACTACGCACAACCAGGACACCTCGCAGGGGACTGTCAGAACCCTTGCACTACTTGCAGCTACTGCAGTTTGTTTGAACATGTTATAGAAGATTGTCCTATGTTGTTGGCTAAGCTTCAGGAAAGACGAGGACCTCAGCAGAACCCGCAAGCGCAACTGATATATGATGAAACTCATGGAGAATACCCTAGATTCATTGTTATAACCAAAGAGGCATTGCTATAGGAGAAGACAGACTGACCCAACAGAAGACTGCAAAGGACTCAGGAATTAGGAAAGCTGCAGAGAAGACCCAAACTTTTGATGCAAAGAAATAAAGACAAATATTCGAAGAGGCAAGAAAAGAGTTCAAATCAGATCAAGGTTCTTCATCAAAGACATGGCCAAAAGTAATAGAATATGGAATTCCTCAGGCATTTGATTAGTCTGCTTCGCCAAGAGAAGGAAAAGAGGTAAGCAAGCTCATGGAATTTTTATATACTTGCATTAAGTTGATTCAAGATGAAAGTGTTGTACAAGAGTTACAGAATTTAATCAGACAATATGAGCTAGGAAATATAGACCCCTTACTGAATAGGGAAATACACAAAATCGCTAAGAAAAGAAGGACAAATAAGGAGTTAAACTTAAATGCTCAAATAGGAGAGTATGATATAGACTATGTGGTCCTCGACTTAGGGTTTGAGGTCAATGTCATGACGAAGCAAACTTGGGCATTGATGGGAAAACCTAAGCTAATCTATTCCCTATCAAGCTCAGGATGGCTAATCAGAAGGCTGTAAGCCCCTTTGACAGACTGGAACATGTCCCTGTGGACATCGACAAAGTAAGAACATTTGCAGATTTTTAGGTAATTGAGATAGTTGATGACAGTTGCCCTTACCCTACACTGTTAGGAATTGATTGGGATTTCAATAATTCCACTATGGTTGATTTAAAGAAAAGACAAATAACATTTGAAAGATATGGCCTTAGGGTCATTGTTCCTTTATATCTAGATGAAGGTCAACGATACATAGAATCCATCAGAGAGGAAGACCGCGCATATGAACTAGAAAACATATACAAACTAATAGCCATACAACAAGATTACATTAATCCTATGGTCGATGGAAACCTAAGCTAGCGAAGTGACAACGCATGTTCATCAGACTCAGAAGAAGCACTGGAGAAACGAAAGAATAAAATGTATGAGGTATCTACAAGAAGATGTGCTATATTAACCAGAGAAGTTCGTTGGATCGACACAACAATAAGTAACTTACCCAGCTTTGATGGTCCAAATCCTTTAGAAACCTTCTTGTCGGACTTTGAAGAAAGTGTAACAATGAAACAAAGATTGTTGGCAATGGATGAGGCCTTGAAAGAAACCCCAACAAGATGCTGGGGGACACACAAAAGAAATATTACAGATGGGATACAATGTCGTACCTTGATGACAGCGTGGCTCTTAGCACAAGTAGAAGGCTGCGAAGTTTGGTACACAAGTCGAAGCTTCCCAAAGGACCATGTGCGAAGCTATGAGGAAGCCTAGAGAAATGTTCCTCAAGAACAGTGGCTACATGAATTCATTAACACACTAGACATGGAACCTATCAACTGGTACCTTCAAGCAGAGTTGTGCCTCATCACTATAGATTGGAAAGGTATGACTCAGAATTTTATAACCACCTTCTTATTTGAAATTCAATATCCTTTAGTAGATCAAGCATTACAAATTGTGAGACAAAAAGTATTTGAGGAGGCATCTAGCCTTCCTTTGGAACAAGAAGAGGACGAATGGACTATGCCTCTCGAGAAACTACAAGGCTATTACAACATCAATGTTGATGAAGACGATGATCCGAGGAAGGTGAACATCACAGAAACAGAAGGCCAGAGAGATGTGGAAGGACCTAGATTTGAGCTACCATTCATTGGACAATCGATCAAGATTAAAAAAGTCAATATTGGAACCGAGGAGACACCAAAGCTTGAAAATGTCAGAGATTATTGGGATGTTTATACCATTGACAAGATCATAGAACTACTGCACGAGTATCAGGACTTGTTTTCGACCAATTTCACTGATATGAAGTGCATAATAGGGCCTATGGGAGAGATGAGGCTCCCTTTGAAACCAAATGAAAAACCAGTCAAAAAGAGACCCCACAGATTAAACCCTAAATATAAGGAGAAAGTGAAGATTGAGCTCGACAAAATGTTGGAAGCAGTGATTATAGAACCTATCGAAGAATCAGAGTGGATCAACCCTATGGTGGTACAAGACATAAAGACAGGAGAGACCAGGATCTGTGTAGATCTCAGGAAGTTGAATGATGCCTGTTTGCATGACCCCTTCCCTACGCCATTCACTGACAAAGTGTTAGATAATGTTGGAGGCCAGGAAGTATATCCTTTTACAGATGGATTTTCAGGATACCATCAGATCCGGATTGCCAAGGAAGATAACCATAAGACAACCTTTGCAACATAATGGGGGTCCTACCAGTATACAGTGATGCCATTTGGATTGAATAATTCCTCAGCCATCTTTTCCAGGGTGGTGGTCAAAGCATTCAAGGAGTTTCTGCATAAAATTCTAGAAGCCTATTTTGACGATTGGACTGTTTTTAGTTTATTAAAAAATCATATTGAATTTCTAAGGCTAATGTTGGATAAATGCAGGCAGTGTCAAATTGCATTGAATCCGACGAAATGCATATTCTTCTTGCCATTCAGAGTGTTTTTAGGTCATATTGTATGCAAGAAGTGATTGTTGGTAGATCCCTCTAAAATTTCCATTATAGTTGATCTGCCACCTCCTACTTCAGTCAAACAGTTGCGCACTGCACTGGGACATACTAGGTATTATAGGAAGTTCATTAAGGGATATGCCCAGATTACAACACCCATGGAGAAGCTTCTAAAGAAAGACTGTCAGTTTAGCAGGACAAAAGAATGTCAGTAGAGCTTCGACACACTGAAACAAAAGATGATCACTGCGCCCATTCTGTTTTTCCCAGATTGGACCAGGGAGTTTCATGTACATGTCAATGTGTCTTCTATTTCATTGGGATATGTGTTAGCACAACCAGGAACATGATACATCGACCTCCCGTTAGATTTTTCTAGCAGGAAGCTATCAACAACAGAGGTCAACTACACCACTACTGAGCGAGAAGGTTTAGCCATGGTGTATGCGCTGCAGAAATTTTGCCACTACTTGTTGGGAGGGCACTTTAAAATGTTTAATGATCACTCTGCACTAAAATTCCTAGTCAACAAACCAGTGTTGGGGGGAATAATCTACAGATGGCTTCTGCTCTTTCAGGAATATGATTTTGAGATCATAGTCAAGCCAGGAAGAATGAACAAGGGTCCTGACCACTTGTCAAGGTTAGAACATGGTGAAGAGCTGACCAGTTTGGAGGATGCACTGTCGGATGCACAACTGCTAGAAATTAGAAATATTGATGACCACTTTGAAGAAATAGTCTAGTTCCCATCAAAAGGAATGGCACCTAGTGAGTATACAATCCCTTAAAAGAAATAGCTAGTAGTGTGCGCTACATACTTTTCACTTATAGTTGGAAAACTATACAATATCATACCTGATGAGATACTAAGAAGATGTGTTATGGAGGCAGAGTGACCATTGATCCTTGCATAATCTCATGAGGGCATCACAGGAGGAAATTACCCAGGGAAAGAAACTGCACAGAAGGCTCTGAGAGCTGGCCTTTGGTGGCCTACCTTACACAAAGATGGTAAAGACTATTACAAGGCTTTCGATGTATGCCAAAGAGTTGGAAAACCGTCTAGAATAGATGAAATTCCATTAGCACCACAACTAACCCTACGAGCATTTGAGAAATGGGCCATTGACTTCATGGGCCCATAAACCCACCAGGAAAGAGCACAGGAGCAAGGTACATCATCATTGCGACATAATACTTGACCAGATGGGCCGAAGCTAGAGAAGTTAAGGACTATAGTGCAACTTGTTGACGAGCAAAAATGACCGTCCGTCAATTAGAAGAACGAGCCCGGTCTGGGGTTGTTTAAGTAACCCAAGTCGTTTGGTATAACTCGTTCTGATGGGTTTAATGGCTCCGTTGGCCAATCTAAGAATCCTAAAAGAAACAAAATAAAAGAAAAGAAATAATTAACTAATTACTAAATACTATATATATATATATATATATATATATACTCTAATGTGACGGTAATAGGAGTATTTAAGCAAAAGATAGATAATTCTCATTTATATACATTATTTACAGGCTTCAAGTTTTAATCTAAACTTACTAAACTCAATGTGAAAATGACTGCTCTGAAGAAGAAGATAAAGAAAGCACATAAAAATATTTTTGATTTTTCTTTTATAAGTCTTAAACTAATGGAAGAAAATGTTATGAAACGGGAATGTATAGATAGTCAAAAGCCAAACTTTACGTTCGAATTTCAGTGATAAACAAATAGCAGAAAAATGAAATTGAACTAACTTGTTAACAAGCTAATGATATACATCCAAACATCTGTGTGATCATAAAACATTTAACCACCTTGTCCAGGAGAAAAACCTGCAAGGAACCTTAAGTTTGTTTTGAATAAATGCAGAACAATTATGTTGGCAGTTAAATTTTAATAACAGAAAGAATGATAGCAATAGTTACTATGATCTCATGATTGCAAGTAATTGCATTAAGAAAAATCTGTTAGCAAACATCCTTGCATTTAATCTTTCAATGAAAATTAAAGGAGAAATCCTATAATTGAAGCTGAATAGATGATCACACGATTAATATCTAAAGCATTATTTATGGACAACATTTATAAGGGATTATCCAAATAACATAATAAATCATGAAGACTAAAGCTATCAAAATCTATTATCGTATCAGGATAAACAAACTTAAATGAAGACACCATCCACAAAAAGGTAAATACAAAATGTGCATTGTTGTTCCATTAAAGTTTGTAAATCAAACGTCCATCTTCTTCCCCGGGCGAGGATGCCTTCATTACAAAAATCTCTAGTATTTAAAGAGTTCAGTCAAGATAACATCTTATCTTGTGGGATAAGTGTTGAGCCTATAAATTGACATCCCTACTACCCTATTATACTTCTCATTTATACCTTTTTGGCCTACCTAAGCTTGGATAAATGACAAAGAACACTACCATTAGCCATTGATGAGCTCATAAGGTAAAGTATAATTGAATTCATGCATTTTGTGGTTTATTGAGCTAGGAGACTAAATGTTTCATGTACTAATGTTTTAAATTTCCACGTGTCACCGTTGACCTCTACATGAGTCTAGAACTTCTATTTCAGCTCAACCATCTGGTACTTATGCGCCATATTGTCACTCTCCGAATCCGGTACCAAGTGCACCTTCCATTCAGATCCGGTACTGAACTATTCACTGTCGCGATCCGGTACCAACGTCCACAGATTGTTCTAGTCTGGTACCAACCACTTGTGTACTATTCGGATTCGATACCATTTACCGAATCTCACCTGTCACGATCCAGTACCAACCACTTGTGTACTGTTCGGATCCGATACCATTTACCGAAGCTCACCTGTCACGATCCGGTACCAATACAGGAAGCAAAATATACCAATTTTAGCTCCAGATCGTGACCAAGATAATTGTTGGATGTTTGTTTAATCATCAAAGCTATAGAAAGGCTATGTTAGGCTAGTTTGTTTTTAATTCATCCTCATACACTTCATTTCATGAGGATGAAGCTTAAAATATGTAACCAAATATGTAAATTTGGTAATTGACTAATCTGCTAAAGATTTCACCTCCTTGTGTTTCACGACTAAGACTGTTTAAATAGTCATGGCAAGGATGGTGGAGGTAGTAGAGAATTAGCATAACACAACATATGAAGTAGTGTTACATATTGTAGACTATATTTTGAGTTGAAATTTAATAGAAGGACGTCATTTATCTCCATGTCTTGATCGCTTATGAATGAATGTGAGTTGAGTTGTTAGCATAGTTTGATTCTATGTTTTGAAGTTTGAGTAAGAGTAATGTGTGGATTGAAACCAAGTTTACTGTAGACTCTAGTCTCTGACCCGTTGAAGCGACAAGGGACCACCGCCCAAAAAAGGTAAACATCCTTATAGATTAGTGTTAGTATTTGATTTCAATAGTATAGATGTTAGACTAGCTGAATCTTTGATCCTTTCAGATGATAGCAGTATAGTTCAGTTTAGAGTTTCGATTATATGATTGTTTAGAGATCTTTACTTACTTTGTTCTGCATATGCTCTCTCTGTTTTATGGATTTGATTTTGTTTCATGGATATGAATGTTGGAAGTAGTAGTCAAACATATTTGAAGGAGAACTAGTGAAGTTCACAACATCACATTGTGAACCATACCATACTCAGTATATTGACTATTGAACTACCCATGCTATGTCTTGATGGTTGATGTGTGATTTCCCTTTCAGAAGTGTGATTGCATAGTTAACTTTCTAGGTCAGATAGTAGAGTTGATCTGTCAAAAGAAATCCATATCATACTTGCATATGCCATAATGGAGTAGATAGCCTCTCTGTGAAAGACAACCAAAGTGTGTTTTGGTTTGCTAGTTTGCTTTGTTTCCAGCATGCATAATTTAGAATAGTTATATGCTCATGACATTAGAATTACCTTACTTACTGGTGTCTTGTAACTCTGTTGATTATGAATCCCGGATTGATAATTAATGAGTGCAATATACTAATCATATAAGTAGCACAACAATAAGATTAAATCTCAAAATGATTTACTAATTACAAAATAGAGGGTAATATAACCACTTCATATCGCAGTGTATCTCTCAGAACTATAAAAAGATTATTTCTATTTACAAACGATGAGCCAAAGAAATGGATAGTAATCTTAGAAATGGTCCATATCATCAAATCACCACCCGCTACACGATATCCTGAAAGAAAAAACGAAAATAAGGGAGTTTAGATATTATTCTAACCAATAATTTCCAAAAATTCGAATGAGAATGAAATGGCTACAGAATCAGCTGATTCTGTAGTTAGTTTTATTTTAAGCAAAATAAATCTAATTAAATCTATAATAATAGAAAAACTAAATAAAAATAAAAAATACAACTAAGATAAACAAACAAATCTTTACCTCTTAACTGCATGCTAAATTTGACTCATAAGACCTCAGAGTTAACTACTATTGTAACACACTCAACATTCTTTATTATTATGTTTCCAATCCTTTTCAAGTGCTTTCCTTGCCTTTGAGCACTGAAATTTAGTATGTGATTTTCACTCGTTAATGATTCGATATGAGTGGTGAGGGTTTTGATCTGCAGTTGAAGGGAAGGTATATCTATGTAATATTTGTCGATCCAAAACAAACAAACCTCACACTGTGGATCTGGAACAATTCTTTGAGGATATCCATGGCCATGTTTCATAATGCTACCACTATTGTTTGTAGGTTCTTTACTGAATTTGATCCCTGGAAAACCTTTTCTATGCTTCAGGCACGGTGGCAGATTGTCTAGGAAATCATAGGTTTGGCTGAGATCTGGTTTGAGGTAACTTGGGTCTTCTTTTTCTAATAATTTCTTGATCTCAGAATCAAAGGTCTCATGGACGTCGATCGCTTTGATCAAGCTCATATGAGACTTCGATTTATTTTGTATGCTCCTAGAAATTAATCTCCCTGCCCTTTTGTTTTTAAACCCTACATCCAAGTCACTTTTAGATAGTTTGCGCGAGGGCCTGTTCATGGTTTTTTCAAAGGTGTTAGGGAAAGTGTATTGTTCTTGGTCATGAAACTTAGAGGCTATTGGATCAATATCTTGTTACTCAGACATAGGCTCATCGAGCGCAGCCTTATCACAGGGTTCTTTGAATGAGGAGATTGTTCTGTCAATGGAAGGGATTGGGGTTTCTTCTAACATGGGCTTATAAACCTCTATGGGCTAGGTGTAACAAAACCATTTCAATATAGGAAAGTGTCCCAATCATCACCCTTTAATTTTAGATGATGGACTAACAACATCCTTATCAATCCATGATGAAACAAACTGGAATTTAAACACTATCTCTTATACCTCTTGGCCATCTTATTTAAACTTCTCAATAAATAGAAAGGCATATTCAACTGGAAACTGATGAAGCTCATTAGAAGCCTTATGTGATACAGAAAAACGAGGCCAAAGCCACCCTTGCATGTAATGAACTGTCTCAATATTGCAATAAACCGTGCCACCTAGTTTTTAACAGAGATATAGGCATACCTTTATCACAACACTGGATTTTCCTAGAAGTAAAGAACATACTCCACAACACCTCCTCTACCTTGGAATTCTTAAACCATTTTTTCCTGCTAAGGGGAAGACCTATTGCCTGCCTCAAAAACTCCTAGGTGATTTCAACTTGAATATCTCCTACTTTGGCTCAGCATCCATCGAAAGAGAGGGCGAATTCCTGGGCCACTTGCAAATTGTAACCTTGAAATTGCTCAAGAAATTCGAGCCAGCCTTGGCCCTTAAGGTCTTCCCTTGCGTTGTCATACAGGAGCAGTGTTTGCAAGCCATTTGGTTTGATGCGGACAACAAAGGCCATGTGGATTCAGACAAGCAGTCACGGTGGCAACAAAAGCCATTGTAAGAAAGAAGGGTTTCACAGAACAGGAAGAACCAGGGATAAAACCGAGGAAATAAAACCCTTGCATGAATTAAATGTAGGAATAAGGGGTTTCATAAGAGAATCGAGAATTTTGTGTAATGAATCATTGTGGGTACAAAACAAAGCCTGAGACTTAACTCAAAATGATGGACACGTTGTTTTCAAACTTCCACTATTAGCAGAGTACAAAATAGGACCAGAGGCGTTTAAGTATCATCATGTGTAAAGGGTGGAGTTTCTCATTATAAGGTTAACAAAAGAGGTGTTTGAAAAATCACAACATAACGACCATAGAAAGGATTTACCAAGAATCATACATGGAACAAAATTATATCCTAAAATCAATTGATTCTCGGTGTATCATTCAAATGTCCAAAGTAGACCTTATAACAATGAGCAATTTAAAAACAACCATTGTATTGACATGAAATAGGCCTTAAAGAAAAATATCATCCTTAAAAAGGTTTATATGAACACTTATTCTCTTTAAATTCAAATGCAATAAATTCAAAAGTTTCAATGTTTCGTTCATGCTTTCAGTCATGAACGAAGCATGAAAATGAGAACTAGGAAAAATAGAAAACCTTTATAGCCCAAGATTCATCTTTCAAGTAGAAATGTTCATATTATTAAGTGGAGGCAGCTATAAAAGTTATGATTCGTTGCTTTAAGAATTGAAAATATTGTGGGGTTGCCAACAATGGCGACTTGCTGGGAGAAGCAGTTATCTCTGTATCGCCAACGAGTTCAGGTTAGGATTGTTAGAATGATTGAAGATCAAAGAATAGATGAAGGACATCAAGCATCTTGACAATCATTACATGGTCCATCTTCAGACATCTTTCTATTAAAATGAAATCTGGTGACAAATTTTTAAAAATGAGAGCCACGATGTTCAAGTCAATGGCTCCAATACTGCTGATAGGGCCACTGCTACTAGTAGGCATCCATAGCCTCGGTAGGGATGTCAATTAACCCATTCTGACACCTCTATCATGCCCAAGAAATTTCAATTCAAAATGAAGGATTCTTATGACCAATATCAAAATTTATACCTGAGAATTTTCTTTAACCTGACATCGCTTCGTTGTGAGTGGGCCTGTTCAGTACCCCGATGAGGTTGCCTTGGCATCATGCATGCATTTACCCATTGCCAGTAGACCTGTTCAGTATCCTGGTGGGTTTACAAACACTTCCCACAACTCTTGATAAAGTATTCACAGTCTTATATAATTTTAAAGACATTCAGAAGAGCGGGGTGACGCTGAAAATTCCAGTTTTTACAAGACTTGTTATTTTTAGGACATTTGATTTTTTGCTTGATAAACTTCATCATGATCTAAAAATAGTTTACAGATGAAACTAATATTTCGAGGATAGGAAGGCATCATTGGGTTTCTTTCTTAAAATCAGGGACAACGTAAAGAGATTTTAATGATAGTCGTGTCTGCTCATAATTGCAAAGTGAAATCATGAAATCAATTCTGAACAAAAAAAACCTCTTTAACTAGTCAACATTTTAGGAAATTACAATAGTTGACGCTCTGACAGTCCTTGACAGTTGTTTTAAGATGAAGCATTATGTTTTCCTTCTTTGAACTAAACTATGAAACAGACATGTTTTATCCAGAAAGCGATAAAAAACAAACAATAAAAGAAAATCAAAGTAGCAAAAACCAGAAAACAAAACAAAATCAAAAGAAGACAAAAAAAATATGTACAAAAGATGCATCTGGGAATCATCATGAAAAATACCTTTTGAGGGCTTGACCGTTCACTGGAAAGGTGTCTGGCTGTCCCTCTAAATTCTACAGGCGGAAAGAGATGGGACCTAGTTTCTCAGTGACCAAGAAGGGCCCTAACCACATATTCTAGAACTTGTTATGTTCCCCCTTCCCCTCATTAGGTTTATCCCACTTGAGGACTAAATCTCCCACCTTGAAATTCCTATTCGAGGCAAAACTTGAATCAAACCATCTTTTAACAATATGTTGATGCTGATCCAGTCTTTCTTTCTCTTGGACTCTTACCTCTTCTAACTTCAACAAAGCATTAATCTGACTTTCCAGAGGAGGACAATCCTGTTCCTGAACTTTCTATGATAATTGCAGAGAGGGAAGAAGAACATGAGGAGAGATAATTTCTTCCCTTCCGTAAACAAGGAATAAGGGGGAATTACCAACAATGGTTTTCGGAGTCACCCTATCATCCCATATTGCATTAAAAAGTGTGTTGTGCCAATTTTTGTGGTTTTTGGAAACTGTCCTCTGGATGATTTTGATCAGGTTTTTGTTTGTTGATTCTACCAGACCGTTTCCTTGAGGGTAATAGCTGGCAGAATATTTCAGTTTTATCCCTTTTTCCAAAGAAAAGGCAGTCATATCGAGGGATGAAAAATAGGAAGCATTATCAAAGACCAAACATTCAAGAATACCGAATCGAGTAATGATGTTTGAATTAAGGAAATATATTACCTGACTGGTGTTTACCACTTTTAATGGTGCAGTCTCGGACCATCTGGTAAAATAATCCATCGTTGTAATGATGTATTTATGCTTCTGTGAAGAAGTGGGGTTGATAGGGCCAATTATTTCAAGACCCCATTGTTGAAAAGGGAAATCTACCGAAACAAGTTGCAGCTGGAATGTTGCCTTCTGCACTCGTCCAGAAGCCTTTTGGCAGATTGTGCATTTACGACATAATGTATGGGCATATTTGAATAGTGTGGGACAATAGTACCCTACTCTTAGTACTTTGTGAGTAGTAGTTTCTCCACCGAATTTCCCACCAGCTTCTCCTGCATGCAATTCAGATAACACTTTATCTGCTTCATCTCTTTCCAGACAATGCATAAGGACTTCATCAAAAATTTTGCAGAATAATACGCCATTTACCAACTGAAAAGGTGAAGATTTTAGTCTTAATTCTCTTCTCTTTCTCGGATCCAGATGACGAGGAGAAGAATCGTGTGTTAGATAAAACTTAATGTCATCAAACCAAGAATTAGCAACATCTTGTGCACAACAGATTTGACTTTGACTATGTTGATTTTTAGTTAAAATATTAATTTGACCTTGCTGCTCTTCAACTGAATCATCCACTAATTTACATAGACCTTGGCCTCTAAAAATTTTCTCATGGGTAATCTCTAGGTCATACTCTTGTAACGACGTCATCCAGTTTGCCCATTTTTCACCTAGTTCTTTTTGTACTAGCAAGTTTTTGACAGCAGGGTAAGGCACAATGACTTTATTTCTGGATTTTAGTAGATATGATCGAAAATGTTTTACTTCTTTAAAAATAGCGTAAGCCTATTGATCTATAGCTGGGTAATTAATATCTGCTCCCTTGAAGGCTGATCTCATAAAGGAAATGGGAATATTGTTGTTTTCATCATTCTTTTGGGTCAGCACAACAACATAAGATCAACCAGAGGTGAACGCATAAAGAGTGAAATCTTGTGAAAAATCAGGGCTCATTAGGGAGGGAGCCTCCACTATGGATTTTTTGATGGAGTCAAAAGMTTGAATTTCCTACGGTCCCCAATGATATTGAACATCCTTTTTTATTAAGTTTTTCAGTGGCCTCACCATTTCTGAGAAACTTGGGACAAACCTTCTGACAAAATTTATTTGACCTACAAAAGATTGCATAGATTTTTTGGAGGAGGGGGGAGGAAGCTTGGAAATGACTTAAGCTCTTTCAGGATCAATGATCACCCCTTCATTGGATACTATGAATCTGAGCAACTTGACTTGTTCCACTACAAAGAAAGACTTCTTAGGATTTAGAGAGATGTCGTACTTGCGGCATCATTGTAGAATAGATCTCAGATGGGATAAGTGATCTCTTTTATTTTTGGAGAAAACAGTGACATCATTAAGATAGACCACTATGGATTGGTTCATGAGACCGTGAAAAGAAATATCCATCTCTCTTTGGAAAGTGGTCACGACATTTATAAGCCCAAAAGGCATATTTTTATAGGTGTAGGTACCCCATCGGGTACGAAAAGTGGTTTTCAACTGGTCTGGGGGAGACATGAGGACCTGGTTGTACCCTGAAAAACTGTCTAGTAGCGACAATATTTCAGAACCGGATACCTACTGGAGAATTTTTTCCATTGGAGGAACAGGATAATTGTCTTTTTCAGATGCTCGGTTTAAGTTTTAAAAATCGACACAGAGTCGAATTTCGCCACTTTTCTTCCTTACAGGGACAAGATTAGATACCCATTGTGTGTGTCTTACTGGGAAGATTATTTTTGCATTCAATAGTTTGTTTAGTTCTTTCTTGATCGTTGGTTCGATTTTAGGGTGCATCTTTCTTAGCTTCTACTGAAAAGGTTGAGTCAGGGGTTTCATGGGGATGATGTGTTGTATAATGTTAGGGTCAAAAGTTTTTAAATCATCGTATGTCCAAACAAATACATCCTTGAATTCTTTAAACAGTTTTATAAAGGTTGAATTCTCTTTCTCGGAACATCCCATTCCCAGATTGATACATTGTGGATTATCTTTAGTCCCTATATTTACTTTTTCATGGGTCAAGGAAGAACTATTTGTTTTACAATTTACCGATTTCCTGAATTTGTCATGCAAATCATAAAACTTTTCTAATCTTACCATGGATTTAGGGATAGAATATACCATATCTAATGTTGATTTGGGAGACCTTGGATCTGATATTACTGTAAAATTGCGGAGATCTTCATCGTGGGTGCCCTCATCGATAACCGCACCTCAGAAAGTGTCCTCCATGTGCAAAAAACTGATGATATGTTGATCATCATCGAACACTCTCCAGTTAGTGACGTTGTCTGGGACTGATGGTCTGAACAAAAACTCAATTGAAAATTCATTTGGAGAAAGACCTTCTGCGAGAAAATTTTTGGAAGCGACGTTAGCTAGCAAGTCAACCTCAGAGTTGTTTAATATTGGCATGGACTTAATGTTAAATGAAAAACAATTGTGCATTAGATTCCATACCTCATATTGATAACTTTTTAGGTGTGGTGATAGGAAATGTATGGAATTTCTTACCTGTCTGACCAAAATATCTAAATCACCGAATACCATTAAGTTTTGTACATTCATATCTACTGCCTTTTTGAGTCCTTGCAAAAGTGCCTCGTATTCGACGGTGTTGTTTGTACATTCAAATTCTAATCGACAAGTGATCATAGTTTTATTACCTGTTGGGTCGATGAGAACACATCCTGCACCATCTCCCTCTTTAGATTTAGATCCATTGAAGTAGAGAGACCATATGTGAGCTTCAACGGTCATATTAGTCACATTAGATAGAGTTGTTGACTGTGTGCATGTCACGAGTTCCGACTGTTGTTCTGAATCAGTGATGATAGAAGTTTCTTCCACGAAGTTACTGAAAAAGGTGTTCATTCCCTACATTTCAGGTGAATCAGTGGAAGTAGTAAATGGTTCATTAGCATCATTTAAATTGGTTACGGTGTGCTTGAGGTAATGCTCACGATTAATCCTAATTATATTAGGCTTTCCATTCTCTGGCAGCCACAAATGGGACCAGTCTATGGCAAAGTATCCATGCAACTGTTCAGACCAATCCCTTCTTAAAAATAAACCATACACTTCGGGGATGTCAACAACAATGATATCAATAATCTGGTGAACCTTAGGATTAGATGATAGCCTAACAAGTACATTTTTTAATTCACCAATTACTTTAACATTGGTCTGATCGATCTTAATGATTTTTAGACTGGAAGGTTGAACTTCAACATTGATTTTTTGGCAGACAGACAAAGGCATTAGATTTGATGATGCACCAGAATCTACCATGCAGTTATGTACATTTCTATTGAAAATTTCAAAAGTTAATAAAAAAGGTGGGACATTTTCGTGAGTATTAACAACAGAACTTTGTTGGTTTTTAGTAGTTGTCCCTAAAATTACTTTATCTACATTTGATACAGTCTTTACAGTGAGGTATCTTTTATCTGAAGGTTCTAGTGTTTTTTTAGTAGGGACCTTTTGAGGTGTTTTAGGACTAATTTCTGCAATTTTCTTGTTGTTCATATTGTTGTTTTTGTTGTTTTCTACAATGTTCTGAAGCATTTTCTGCAGAAGAAAAGGAAAATTCAGAAGTTCATAAACAGAAATATTAGCTCTAATTTTCTTTAAGTCTTCAATCAAATTATATTCTAAACTTGGGGTTGTTGAATTATGTTTTGTTTCAGTTTGTTTAAATTGTTTCTGAGGCACATTAGTTCCTATTTCAGAAGAGGGTTTATTCTGAGTTTTACTTCTGGTATTGTAAGGATGGACAGTTTCAAAATTAGCTTGAAAGACACTGTCGGAAAAATGCCCGAAGATATTGGGAGATGAATCCTCTTCTTCGGTTGTTTCTTCTTCAATCGCATATTCAGAAATCTCAGGGGGAACTAAATTATCATGTGCTTCAAGGATAATCTGTATAGTGGATTGTAAGCTTTCGAGATTTAGGCCTTCAGGGTTTGGGGTTGGCTGGTTTGAGGGAAAAGGTTTTCTAAAAGGGATTTTGTAAGTCCCTTTGCTTGAATATGCTTCTTCATCTGATCTCCTTAAGTCTACGACTTGATTTGATAATTTCTAGACGACCTTTTGTAGAATTTCCAAATCTGAGCTCTCTGATTCAGTTTTGTTTTGGGGAGATCTAGGAAGAATTTATATTTTCTTCTTAGAAGATGGGGTAATCTCTTCCTCATTACTAAGATTATCTTTTAGTATTAAAATATCTTTTTCGATTTGGCTTTCCTCCTCGAAGGCTTCCAGTAATGTTGACTTGTTATACCTTTTAACCCAAATTGCTAAATTCTAGTGTAGGGCTTTGGTGTAATATGCGACAATGATATTTCCAGTGGGCATTGAATCAACGAGGATTTGATTTTTTAATGTGAGGAAACTTTAGTTAAAATCTTTTATTTTTTCCTTAGGGTTCATCTTTAAACTGGAGAGTTCCATGATTAAGACTTCGGGAGATTTATTATCTCCGAACTTCTCAAGGAAATAGGACTCGAATTTATCCCAAGATACAATGGTGTGGGGTTGTTGGGAAAAATACCATGTAGAGGCATTGCCCTCAAACGTATAAGGAAATATTCTACATACTACATCTTCATGTTCTACGCTTCAAAGTCTAATGGCTAGCATGGAATTTTTTATGTGATCCTCGACGATTTGCTTAGAGTCTGGATCGAATTTAGGTAGCCATTTCTTCAGGTGTTTAGGAAAAGGGTGTTGGGGTCTAGGTATGGCCACAACATCTTTATCGAGCTAAGGTATGGCGGGATTGTTTTGATTTAACATGGGCGTAGGTGGTTTCGAAGGCTGAGATGGTTCATATGAAGAACTGCCTTCGTCGGATGACTCTTCTCCTGAAGAGGAAGGAGATGAATGAGGTGGTGAAGGTGGGATACCAGATCCTCTAGCTGCAGGAGTGGGGATGTGATATGGATCTGTGGGGTTTAGGAGAAAACTAGTGACTTCAAGTTGATCTCTGATATCATAGAAATATAGAGGTTGATTCAGTGGTCAACCAGGTTCTCTAATACAGGCCAAAGCATCGTGTGTCCTTAGAAGTGACTCACGAACAATTTCTTGTACGTCGGACTCTTGAGGGTTTGGTGTTACTGGCTCAATGGTAATCTGTGGATTTTCATTTGAGGTAGTTTTTGTTTGAGAGGTAACGTTGTTGTCAGAATGACTCCGTGTTACTAAAAGGGAGCAAGTGTGTGGGGGAGGAGTCTTGCAACTTTCACATGCCATCAATCGTATTCAGGCCCTTCTTCTAGCGCCATTTGTTGACGAGAGAAAATGACCTTCTGTCAATTGGAAGAACGAGCCCGATCCAGGGTTGTTTAAGTAACCCAAGCCATTTGGTATAATTCATTCTGACGGGTTTAATGGCTCCGTTGGCCAATCTAAGAATCCTAAAAGAAACAAAATAAAACAAAATAAATAAATAACTAATTACTAATATATATATATATATATATATATATATATATATATACATATACATATACTCTAATGTGACTGTAATAGGAGTATTTAAGCAAAAGAGAGATAACTCTCATTTATATACATTATTTATAGGCTGCAAGTTTTAATCTAAACTTACTAAACTCAATGTGAAAATGACTTCTCTGAAGAAACAGATAAACAAAGCACATAAAAATATTTTTGATTTTTCTTTTATAAGTCTTAAACTAATGGAAGAAAATGTTATGAAATGGGAATGTATAGATAGTCAAAAGCCAAACTTTATGTTCGAATTTCAGTGATAAACAAATAGCATAAAAATGAAATTGAACTAACCTGTTAACGAGCTAATGATATACATCCAATCATCTGTGCGATCAGAAAACATTTAACCACCTTGTCTAGGAGAAAATCCAGCAAGGAACCTTAAGTTTGTTTTGAATAAATGCAGAAAAATTATGTTGGCAGTTAAATTTTAATAACAGAAAGAATGATACCAATAGTTACTATAATCTCATGATTGCAAGTAATTGCATTAAGAAAAATCTGTTAGCAAACATCCTTGCATTTAATCTTTCAACGAAAATTAAAGGAGAAATCCTGTAATTGAAGATGAATAGATGATCACACGATTAATATCTGAAGCATTATTTATGGACAACATTTATAAATGGATTATCCCAATAACATAATAAATCATGAAGACTAAAGCTATCAAAATCTATTATCATATCAGGATAAACAAACTGAAATGAAGACACCATCCACAAAAAGCTAAAGCCGAAATGTGCATTGTTGTTCCATTAAAGTCTGTAAATCAAACGTCCATCTTCTGCCCCAGGCGAGGATGTCTTCATTACAAAAATATATAGTATTTAAAGAGTTCATTCAAACTAACATCTTATCTTGTGGGATAATATTAAATCTCAAAATGATTTACTAATTACAAAATAGAGGGTAATATAACTGTTATCACTAAAATTTCGTCCGCAAATGGTTACAAGAATCCAACATCATCAAACAGTTATGAGGTCACCCATGGAACAAAATTACCACAAAAACATTTTCAAAAGGTCCAAAACTATACAACCAATGATAAAATTAAGGTTCACTATGACTACACAGGGCGCGCGCACACATGCACAATCCAGAAAAGCAGGAAAAGCACACATGCACCCGATAAACGACCGTGGTCGCTAAAAGCCGCACACATCTGAGAATGACACATTTAAGAGATTGGTTGGCCTCCCGTCCACTTCTGGTTCAGCTTCCAAGTTGATTTGACACCCAAATCACGACTGGATCCGACTGGGTGGCTGGTCAAAGACCTAAAAATGCCCTAATTATCCTCTTTTCACACTACAAGATGGTTGTGCAATACCTCAAAGAGGTGCTATAAAACAAGGCCATGGGTACACTTCATTTTCAAGGAATTCAATAGCAAAGTTATGATGTTGCTATTCTCTTGAGGAATCCTCTATTCTCATCAAGAGTATACTAGCACCATTACATTGGGCAATCCATCTCACCTCTTGAGTGGATTAGCTTGGGATTCTTTCACCATTTCATTCAAAGTTGTAAGAAGAGTTTATTTGTGGGGGTCCAAGAGCCCTCCCTTGGAGGAAGAAGGGACTCATAGTCCTCTTTCTTCTCGGTTTTTTCTTTCACTAATATAAACCATGCCATTGGTGACATGAGTCTTATTGGTTTTTCATTCTTATGTCCTTATTCTCAATAGTTTAGTTATTATTTTATTTCTTAGTTTAATTCTTAGTTGTTCTTTTATATTTCTTTCTCTAACCCTTTCCTTTACAACTATCTTGCTTAGCTAACCCAACTAAGCTTGTAAGCACCTCTTTTTTTCTCATCTAGGTGGAAAAAGAGGTGCAACAGATTGGCGACTCCACTGGGGAAATGTATCAATTTCCTACCCCATTTGGGTTTTTATAGCTCTTCTTTTGGTTTATTTAACCTACAGGTGCATTAACCAGTCCAAGCCGACTTGCAAAACATCTAATTCAAGGTTGAATTGAGAGAATTTCATCTGGAATTTTCTTCACAGCCATGTGTTAGTTGTGCGCGAGTTTATTGGCCCATAGTCACGCATCATGCTCACGTGTGCCAAAATCACAATGTTGTTCTACACACCTGCACCCAAAATCCCATTTCAATCTATGCACAAGCGCTCAGTGAGCCTCTTTCTACAGTGAGACCCACACACTTGTGTAAAAAAATACACATTGTAAGGTTTTTTGTGATTTGGGGAAGGCCCCTAGCCATCTTAAAAGTGATTTCATGCATGTTGTAAGTTGCACCACACTTAGTTCCCTCTTCATATAAAGGGATTAGTCAAAACACATAGGCACTTAGGGGGTTTTAAATCATTATTTCCTCTTTTTCTTTCATTTTTCCACATGGATGGCTTGCTTTGACTAAAAGTATAAGTTGGAATCATTTGTAATCACATAAAACTTGCATTGGGACTAGAATTTGGATAACAATCAATTAGTATGCTCTTCTCTTGCGCTTCCAAGTGACCCTGAGAATCAGAAAAATATTGTAGGACAATTTCATCTCCCTTAAAAAGACTAAAACCTTTAGGAGAGGACAACAGCCCCTCTCGGGACTCCTCTTAGTTTATTTTTCAAACACATCTTAAGATTGTAATGGCCCCATACATGCCCACATGCTACAAAGATAAGATAGTGTTGAAATTTACTTTCTTAGATTAGATCACTAGGGAAGTTTAAAGGTTTTGTAACAGGCCCATACATGCCCACATGATCACAATATAGGATAGTTTCAAAGATTTTCTTAGATTAAATCACAATAGGGAGTTAAAGGAATAGTAAAGGATCCACATGTCCACATGCTAGTCTCCTAGGGACTTTTGAATTACGCAAGGTTGTACCAAAGTCATTTAGTTAATTAGGTAATCAACACTTGAAAGGACCAAGAGAAGTCCACATGTAGCAAGGTGACACCTAATTCATTAAAACATTGGCACACTTTCACTCATTCACACACAAAAGTCACTTATCACTCACATAGTTTTCTTCTCAAAACATGGAGGTCAAAGTAAGTTTCCTCCAAAGGGATTCTGAAACACCCCACCCCCTTTCTTGACAAAACTATCCACTCCCATTTAATTTCAACGAGGTTGGTTCACACCCCCAATCTCTCAAACAACCACATCTAAAAAATTTCTAAAAACTCACTAAGTTTTCCTCCATAGGAGGTGCCAAAATAAATTTTTTAGTCTAGGTAGGATTTCGGGGATAGACATCCAAATAACTCCCCGTTATCTGGTTCTCACATTGTCAAAACAATATAAGTTGTCAAATAGGGAACTGAAAATCCTCCAATTCAAGTGTTCCTAACATCATAAGGCAGGGAGATACCCATGAAGGGTTGAAGGCCGAGGTCTAGTTGTTATGTGCGTTCCCCCTTGAGGCACCAACCTCGTGGATGGGATCCATCCTGTGACCCATTTCTTAGGCCGAAAATATAAATGTCGCACTTTGACCGAGGTACCTAGTGACCAAATTTTAGGACCTCTACCCAGGTGGCAATTGTGGGCTGCAATCGCACCTTGATCGGATTTTGTGTGGCTATTGGAAAATATCGCCAGCTCTTTCAGGATATGCCCCCTTTACCCCTCATTATAATTGATTATTTCATCCTTCATTAGTTTCTCTTCCGATGACTTCAGACCCCACTGTTGAGTACTATTGGAAGGTCCATTTCTATTTGAGAGGAAGGACGTTATGTCTTTTAGGACACGAGCATTTGTTTTCTTTGATTCCCCACGTGGACAAAACCCCCTGCTTCTTTTTCAAGACACTTTATGTATGATGCACTTCTGATTACATTTTTTATTTAGATATATATTGTGTAAAGTTCAAAATTTGTAACAAAGGCTCTTGTTTATTTCCTCTCATCACATTTTGCACACATCCACTCAGCTAGTCGAACATCATAGGGGACCCACAGAACCCCCGTCGTTCCAAACGCTTGCTAAAAGTCCCTCCTATTTTAGGGGGAGTTCCTAGTCTTGCCAACTCATTGACCCCACCTTCTCACACTCTAGTGAGTGCCACTATCTTAGGATCAACTTTGCTTGGTTACACATTACTTCGGTCCACTTCCCAAGTCCCTCTGTCCACTCGCTCTCCTCTACACAGAAGCGGGGGGACAACTTCCTCTCAAGGAGGAAGTACCAACCCACCTAGCCCCCCTCAAGGGTTAGGTTCACAAAACACTCACACCATGGCTAGAACTAATCCTCCGCCCCCACTACAGATGCCATATTTGGCCTCTCTTAACATACCAAATCTAAGCAAACTCACAAATGATCCTATATTGTATGACCCCACATGGCCTGCAATGCCTACCAAACTACCTTCAGACATCCCCACGTTTGAAGAAAAGGCAGGCGATGACCCTGCCAACCATGTCATGACTTTCCATTTATGGTGCTCTTCCAATAGCATTATGGATTATTCCATATGACTATGATTATTTCAATGCACACTCATTGGCCCATCATCCAAATGGTATGTAGACGAAAAATCAGGGTCCCATGCAACTTTCGAGTCATTGGCCAAAGAATTTTTGACCTTCTCCCAATTAGAAATCTGCCACGACAATGGTCTTGAACTACTCTCTAATTTCAAACAAACCTTAGCCACACATATCGTTCATCACATTCACGAGTGGTGTAGATGATGTAGTTTTTGCAAAGTTGAAACCACCAAATAAAAGTGTCTTGACTAGTTTCTTAGATCACTTGTCTCTCTCCTCGATAAAGATGTAGCTTCCACCTTCCCTCAATCAGAAGAAGAAGCCATCAGTAAGGCTCAACAATACGACCTCATCTATTCACAATCAGGGTACTTATACACAGTACTTCCTGATCTCCCAAATATCGTTCCATTCAGTTAAGACAAACCCAGAATGTCTCACTTAGTAGACGAATTGATTGGTAATACCACGCACCACAGTCCACAACCCCAACCACCACCAATGTATGGCACACCTCAATATCCATCGGCATATGGAGGAACCTCTTATTACCCCCCACCCCCTTATCAACAACCATACCTTGTTTCTATTCCTCCACCCATCAGTGGGCCATCGCTAACACCCCCAATACACCCACCTATCCAAACAAGTTCTGGTACACCCTCTACCTCAGCTTATACTCTAAGTACTAGCGAAAGCGTTATGCCTTCCTATGTACCTTATGGATCACAACTCCCATAGAATCTGTACTTTCCATTCCATGGTCCTCCACAACCCATGGCTCCCCCACACCCTCACGCTGGGGTGAATTTTGTTCAACCCTCTCCCATTCAGCAATATCAAAAATTTGAACAGCTGAATACGGAAAATCTAATGCATCCGTCGAATAATTCCAAAAATAAAGGAATAAACAAGAACAATAACAACCTAGGTTAAGGTGGGAATCACCCCCAACAGAACCAACCTACTGGGGGCAACAAGAATCAAGGGAATTAGAACCCCCAGGGGTGCAATAACAACAGGCATCAAGGGAGAAATAACAATACTATTAGAACCACCTTCCCTTGCACTCTTTATGGTGAGTTCAGTCATTATATTCATCATTGTCCCCAAATCGCTAATTTTAAACGACTGAAAGACTCAGGCAGTCTACCACATCCTCCAGCACTGCTTGCCCCTCAACAGGCCCCACAACAATATGTGCAACAACCACCCCCAATCATGCTGCATAATCCCATTCCGCACTAGGGTGTGATGAACACCCAACAGGACACGCAGCCTACCCCACCACAGTTGGGACAACACCTCAATCCAAACAATCCCATAGATCGTACTATCCTCCTCATTAGTGAGGAAGAAATCCTTCTGCAAACACGTAGTCGTCATTACCGTGCACCCGCTGAGTCTCCTCCCATTCCACCAGAAACAAACCCAGCACCAACAAGACCCCCATTGGTAATTCCTCGCCCTAATGGAGAAACACCTCTTCGCATCCCTTGCATCCCATTGCGCAGAAATGTCCACAACCCCCAAGCTAGGGCGACTCATAATTACATTTTGGTCGATGACTTAGCACAATCCCTGACTGCTATGTCAGTATTAGAAGTCCTTCAAACTTGTCCCACTCAACGGAAATCATTACTTTCGGCCTTGGGGGCAATCGACCCCGTGGATACCCAACTCATCACATTTGATCTCGACAGTGGAGAACCTTTCCCTCTCGCTCTAATCGCTTTTCAAATCCCAGTAAAAATTTGGAACATTACAGTTCAATGGTGTATCATCGATGAAGGTGCATCGACATGCATTATGTCCAAGTCTGTATGAAATAAACTTGGTTCCCCCGAACTCATACCATCTTCCATTACCTTAAGAGATTATGATGGACAACCATCTTCTCCCAAAGGGCTCTTCCAAAATGTCCCCGTAGAACTCGGGGGCAAGACCATTCTCATCAAAATTGAAGTTATCGATGCCCCACTCGATTATAATATCTTGTTCGGTCATAGCTACATGTATGCTATGAAGGCAATTTCCTCTTCCGTATTTTGAACCATGATGGTCCCCCATAATGGGAAGATCATTACCATTGACCAAGTCTCACAATACGAGCCTAACCCTTTTGCCAACATCGATAACATTCTCCCTCTCATCCACACGAGTCATGATGCATACCCAGTCATCGAAATGGGTCCTAGAATTTTCAAAGACCCATCATTGTTAGGAACTTACCATGGTGCACCACCGCTCCTTCATCCTTCCAATCAAGTATGTGTCGTATCGTCCAATGGAACTGACATAGAGGATACCATTCCTCCTAGGGAGGCTTCTATCATATCTGACGTCCCACTAGTCACAGAGCTCCCCCCTCATGAGCCTCCTGCGAACTTGTCGACTCCACCAGTTCATGATTTCACCTCTCCCCAAGGCCATATCCTAGTTTTGGAGACAGTTCCCCAAGCCATTACTCAAATCCCCTTCTTTTACCCTCCACCAGGCGTACAAGCTTTCCAAGTATCCGCAATGCTTACCCTCCCTAATATGGTGTTAGCAATTCTAGTTTGGTATTTACATCCACCAGAGATGGTCCCTCAGCCATCCCTTTCCCCCCAAATGGAAGGAATCCCAATGACGATTCCCATACTCACTCCCACCATACCCTCTACACCCCCACTCACTAACCTCCCTGCCATAGCTGGGGGTAGGCGAAAGAAGAAGGAGCCCATAGCTCCACTTCCCCCACGCATCCAACCTCCTTGTGCGCTATGTGAGAAAGATGGACACCCAACCAACAAATGCCCACCTATACCCAAGTTATGTAACCTAATTCCACTCAATAAAACACCATCACCACCCGCCACTGTAGCAAGTACTGCTGCTACATCACCTAACTCAAGTAGCAAAGGGTTGCGAACCAAATTAGCTTGCGCTATATGTTCTGAATATGGCCATTACACACACCATTGCCCAACACTACCTCACTTCTGGCAGACATTAGTCGTAGTATGCCAAAGCTTCTAGAACAAACCCAATCCAGCTACATCATCCCTACCAAAAATCACTGACATTCATTATGTCACAACTTTAGTCAATGAACGTATGAGATGCCCTTGCTCTCTATGTGAATCCTTCGATCATTTTACATATCAATGTCCTATGATCATTTAATACAGGCAACGCCAAATGTCGTTGATTCAAACCCCTGTGCCCCCTACAGAATCGATGGTTGACCTTACCTCATTAGAGATTCTTCATATCATTTCTCCTGAACCCGAGGCACTCCCAACTCCTCCATGGTTCTTGGATGACTTATCCGAGGATTCACCCCCAAATCCCCCCAATTCTCCCATTCATTTCCCTACGAAAATTTTGCATCCAACTACCACTGGTACTCCTCAGTACTTCGATATTTGTTTTATGTCAAGTGAACCATCACAAACTCATTACATCGTTCCCCCTGCTTCTTCATCACCCGAGGAAAACCACACAGCGAAAATCACCGATATCACTCTTTTAGATCCCTTGTATTCCCACCAATTCCACTGTGACGAAGACATACTCGAAGAGTTAAACAACCCCGACTACCCATGGGATGTGATACACCACAGAGCTCTCTTATTTCCATAGGAAGCCTCCACACCTCCTAACCAACACCCCATATACACAGTCGAAACCAAGGATTTTATCCCATCAGGGCATATCAACTGGTTCAACAACCCCATTCCTAGCCTTGATTCTTTTGAAGAAGGCAACATGGCCAACATTTCTCTGACAATCAAAATCAACATTTCCATCAAAAATGGAGTCATCGAGGAAATCACCATTGGCACCGCATGCACTCCTCAAGAAATCACC
Source organism: Picea engelmannii (assembly GCA_009831015.1). Taxonomy (NCBI): domain Eukaryota; kingdom Viridiplantae; phylum Streptophyta; class Pinopsida; order Pinales; family Pinaceae; genus Picea; species Picea engelmannii. The sequence goes on from ML779382.1 coordinate 528,584, forward strand.
GCCTACAAAGCCCTCTTCCAAGAATATCGGGATATTTTTTCCTGGTCATACACAGAGATGCCTAGCCTTGATCCCTCGATTGTCGAACATCGCATCGAAACCTGGCCTAACATTACACCAGTTCATCAAAAGCAACGACCACTACACCCATCCAAAGCAACGGCCATTAAAGTCAAGATTGAAAAATTACGTGTGGCTAGGTTCATCTACCCCATCGCCTATACCTCATGGGTTTCCAACCCTGTACCCGTTAACAAAAAACAGGGCACTATCCACGTCTGCATGGAATTTCGCAATCTCAATCATGCATGTCCCAAAGACAACTTTCCAACGCCTTTCATCGATCAAATTATCGACGACTGTGCAGGCCACGAGGCTCTGTCCTTCATGGACGGTTGCTTTGGTTATAATCAAGTCCAAATTCATCCAGACGATCAATACAAAACCGCATTCACCACCCCTTGGGGAACTTTTTCATATCGTGTCATGCCTTTTGGCCTAAAGAATGCTAGTGAAACTTTCCAACGGGCTATGACCTACATTTTTCATGATCTGGCTCATATCATCCTCGCATACTTGGACAATCTCATAGCTCGATCCAAAAAATGCACCCAACATCTTGATGATTTACGTATCATCTTCCAACGGTGTTGTCAGTACAACATCCGCTTGAACCCCCTCAAGTGCGTGTTCTGCGTCACTACGGGGCACCTCCTTGGATTCATCATTTCTCAAAGCAGTATTACCGTGGACCCCCTTAAAGTCCAAGTCATCAAAGAAATTCCACCCCCCCTGAAATTTATGTCAACTTCAGAGCCTACAAGGAAAAGCTAACTTTCTACGGTGATTTGTCCCAGACTACACCACTCAAGCACACGGTTTCCTTCGCTTACTACACCATGACATCCCATTTCACTGGGATGAACATGTCCAAAAAGAATTCAACGATCTCAAAATGACATGGTCTAACGCCCCTTTAATTAGTTCACCCGACTATAATCGTGACTATATCCTCTACTTATCAGCATCAACTGTCTCAGTAACAAGAGTTCTCATTCAAATCGGTGATGACGATTGTGAGCATGTCATTTACTATGTTATTAAAAATCTCTCAGGGCCACCCTTGAAGTATAAACAAGAAGAGAAACTAGCCCTTCCAGTCGTCCTCGCAGTCCAGAAACTGCGTCATTACATTCTACTTCGCACAACTAAGGTCGTAGCAGATTACAACCCTATGCAATACTTTCTTAGTCGTCAGCAAATTAATGGCAAATTTACCTGGTGGATCGTTATCCTTCAGGAGTACGATCTTGAATTTTCAACACCCAAGAGAAAGAAAGCTCTTGTCCTCACCAAACTGGTCACGGCCTTCCCCTCTGATACTACCAGTGCCCCCGTCAATACCAACTTCTCCGATGAACATCTCTTTTATATCACTTCGGATGATCCTTGGTACGCCAACCTCCTCATCTACCTCCGAACCCAAAAGTTCGGTAACCACCTCTCATGAGATGATCATCATCATATTCACCACTAGGCCCCCCGCTATCTCCTCATCGAAGATATCTTATATCGGTGAGGGGTCGACACCATACTTCATTGATGCTTGACTATTGATGAGGCTGATAGAGTCTTAAACAACTGCCATAGCGGTGCATGCGGGGGCCATCTTTTGGGAATGTCCACTACTCAGAAAATCATCCGAGAAGGTTACTTTTGGCCTACATTATTTTACGATTGCATTCATGCTGTCAAGCGATGCGAGAAATGTCAACTTTATGCCAACAAAGCATGAGCACCACCTTCTCTTCTCCACCCATTCATTACTGCAGGCCCCTTTTGTAAATGGGGCATCGACTTCACGATTTGTAATCCCCCATCTAGCAATGGACACAAATACATTATTGTCGCAGTCGATTACTTCACAAAATGGGTTGAAGCCATGCCCACCTTCAACAACACCACTGACACTGCAGCACGTTTTTTCTTTAATCATGTCATATCCCTCTTTGGATTACCACTCCAACTAGTTTCTGATCACGGGAAACATTTCGAGAATGAGATTTTTGTCGAACTCTCATCTCGGTTGGGATTCTCCCACCAGTTTGCCTCACCATATTACCCTCAGTCTAACAGACAGGTCGAAGAAGTTAACAAGGTCCTCAAGACCATGTTGTAGCACATGGTTAAGAAACATAAGACCAATTGGCATCATATGTTATTTTCCATGCTATAGGCTTACCGTACGGTCATGAAAACGACAATTGTTTTCATACCATTTCATCTAGTCCATGGGGTTGAGGCCACTCTTCCCATCGAGTGTGAAAGTCCCACCTTACGCACCGTAATTGAGCTATTACCTGACACTGCTCCAATGGAGCAGGGATTGCTGAACTTAGAGTCCTTGGATGAAGATCATTGATCTTCATTACAGAACAATGAGGCAGCCAAAAAATGGTCAAAGGCCACCTTTGATCGCCATGTCAACCTTCTCTCATTTCATGAAGGCGACCTCGTCCTTACTTACGATATCGCTCACGATACCCTTGGTCATGGAAAATTTGAGTCACTATGGCATGGCCCCTACATTATCCAACATTGCCTCACCAAAGGCGCATACATCCTGGCTTCCCCCGAAGGCCTCTCTCTCAAAGAACCCATCAACGGTTTATACTTAAGGAAATTTTACGCCTAAGCATATCCATTCTACATTAGGTTATTTCTTTTATAGTGTTTTTAATCTTTTTTCCATCCCTCACATCTAAACTACCATTTGTGTTATTGACAGATGCTTCCTCCACCGGCCTACCACATCGGTTATGCGGACGGTGCCAACCGGTGGACACAAAATATCGCTTCGACAGCTTGGGCCCTCTATACCCCCTCACATGAACTACTCCACTCTAGCGGCATATGTTTGGGTTCAGCAACCAACAACCAAGCCAAATACACTGTCGTCATTGGCCTCCTCACCGATGCCCATCATCATTGTATTCGTCACCTTAGCATCTTTCTTGACTCTCAACTAGTCGCCCTCCAGCTCAACAATGTGTACCGTGTCCGTGATCCTTGCCTCTTTCGCAAATACCTGCAAGTTAGACTTTTATCTTGACATTTTGATTTCATTATATTTACACATATTCCAAGACAATTGAATCAAATTACAGATAACTTAGCTAACATTGTGTTAGATTGGCATATATCACATCAAAATACCTCTACACACACATAAACCATCAAGAACCTGTCACAACATATATAGATTAGACATCACCAACACATTACAAAACACATGTAAACATCACAAAGACCCCAAAAAAAGGTATACTCATATATATATAAATTGGTCACCAGTGCCATCAAAATGTTTACATACATACATCACATACAAAATCCGCAGGCTAGTGGAGCACCTCGGTACAAAAATGGTCTCACTACACCAAAATGGGCTCACCAGCCTATATACAAAATACAACCATACATAGATCGACACTCAAGGTGCCTCTAGTGCACCACCTCCTACCCCTCCCTCAGGCAATGGTGCCCCACCCACTACTGGTCCCTTTGGACTGGGAGGTAACCATCTGGTCATCGCAGCACCTGTTACTGCTGCTCGCCGCACCACAGCCCACCACGTTAGTGGAACTCCCACACACTTCTCTAGGATGCCTTCATCCTAGATGCATGACCACATGCCCTCAGGCATGCTTTGTAGCACCGCCTCCAAGCGGCGGTGAATATCCTCAAAGTCTCCCCCGGCCTCCGCCGGAGGAGCATACGATGGCCCAGCACCAGGGTCATCAAAACAACGTCTCCTAGATTCTCTCTCGTCTCCATCTGGTCTCGCCTCAACATCCTCATGCTAACATCTCTCTCCTACCCACGACTCTCCCCACGGGGGTCTCCCTGGCTCCTGTCGAGCCGACGCTCTCATCAACTCAACCTCATGCCTGCGAGGTCCCACATCTGCACATACAAACAACTAAATGATAGTATCAGCATCTATACAAAATACATATGTCATGCTATCTCAAAAATCAACATATCAAAATCACAAACATACCTCGGTGATCAAACACCTCCCCTGGAGGTAACACCATGTTCGGATCACCCCAGAAGTCAACACCACAGTATGGATATTGTAGTATGACCTGTGGCATCTACCACCACACCTGTGTTTCCTCAATCGTGAAAAAATGGCTGCCCTCGCCACCACTGTGGCGAACCAAAATCATCGACCACCGCCTCAGTCGTGGCTCTCGCGCACTAGGAGCGCCCAATAAAATTCTAGGGCATAACATCGTCACCCTCCCCAAAAACTAGGCCACCATGATGGACCCAAAGGAAAAGTCCCCTAAGTCTGTAGTCTGACATCTGTCCAGCTGCCCTACCATCCTGGCATGCAGCATCAACCCCCAGGCAAAATTCTCTCCGGCCAGTGCCCTAACCATAACCCTCAGTTAACCACCACTGATCCGCTGAGTCATGAGGGACCCATATACCCTCACAATCATCACTGCTACACAGCGATGAGATAAAGAATCCATCGCCCCAATACTCACCATGAAGCTGGACATGAAGCTCTCCCTCAAGCAATATCTCTGGCCCAAGGTAGCTAATTGCAGGTCTGCAGGTAACACCGGCTCTGCCGGTAGGGGTGTTCCCTGAAATGAGAGCCCAGTTAGAAAGTATATATCCTCCACCGCAGTGAAGGCAATCTTCTCTCCCCACACCATAAAGCAATGTAGATCCGGACTCCACATCTGGATCAGAAACTGCAGAAGATACTCCTGTGCCCATATCAACGGGCACTCGAAGAATTTCAGCAGCCCACAGGCTGCTAAAGTGGCATGATCCCCCATCTCCTCAATAGCCATGACATCCCTTAGTTGTGACCAGTCCCGCTCTCGCCAATGGACCGTCATCATGCAAATGATCGCCTGTAACCACACAATACAAACCTAGGTCAACCATATTGACCATAAAACACATTAAAAAAGATAAGTTTTGCACACGTCAGCCTTGCCCCCAAGGTGTGGTTGTTTAACCCACATGCGCACACATATACACGCATGTTCACCCCTCAGGCATGCACATATGCATGCCTGTTCACCCCATAGGCACGCACATAGGCGTTCCTGTCCATCCCACAGGCGCACATGCATGCACGCCTGCCCACCCTACAGGGGTGCCTCCATGTGCCCCTGTCATGAACACAGGCGCGCATCATAGCACGCTTATCCACTACACAGTCGTGCACCCATGCGCAGCTATGTAGAAATAAGGTGCGCATATCATGCGTGCTTTTTTCCCCCCTAAGGGAGATCCCATGCGCAGCCATCTAGATAACAAGCGTGCACCCATGCGTGCATATTTCTGGATCTCCCGTGCACTGGGGGGGCCACACCCATAAAACCCCCTATACGGCCCTCTGTACAGGCCCTGCCGATAAATTGAAAACCTACTTATATGAAGGATGATAAGACTACTAACCTAAATCTCGTTGGTCCTTAATCAACTACCTTGTTCTCCCAGAATCTCCAAATCTCCTCTGAATACCTCTCGTCCAGTCACTTTGGCAGAAGGTACAAATGAGGTGGCAATGTGGACCCTACAACTATATATAGGCCTTTCTGCCAAACTTCCAAACACCATTCCGGGAGCTCCAGGTGTCCATTTTTTCGATCCATCTTCAGCCACGGGATCAACATCCCATCATCTACATCAAGACAATCCCCGTGCCAGTTTTTATCCTTATCCCCCGGGGTGCCATTGTTTCATACCCCGTCCAAGTACACATGCTCATGTACAAAACTATCAAATAAATTCTTGTATGTTTGATCCTCTTTAGATATTGTTCACGTTGGGTATTTGATTTTTATGTGTGTAGGTACTTGGTCATCATACATCAACGCAACCCCTTCAAGTATATAATCAACACTGGCAGGTAATAATTCCCTCTGAATCTCAATTGCTTCTCCAGTCACACTCTCTGACATTTGCCTCTAGGATCCCCATCTCCGGCTCTGCAGTACCAACACCTCCATTGCATCTTAGGTACTGTCACCCGGTAGCACTCTCCCCCACATGAGTTGTCCCATTCATAGCACCCTTTGGCATTTTGACACTCATGCTGGTTTTTTTCAACCCTTTAGGGATGGGAGTCCCGATAGTTTTACACCATGTCATGAATCAGCCACATACTCCTTCTCCTCGTTTTTCTAGCTTTCCCAATGGACTCCCAGATTATCTCTTCAAGGTTCTATTTTGACTGCACCTCCACAATATCATGAACCCTCCATTTCATCCACAATCAGTTTTCCCATCTGCAAATTTCCCTCCATTTCATCTACCTCATACAGAAACCCACCCATGGGCTCCCCACCCTCCACCAATTATCCAAGCAAACTACGCCCTAACCGACCCAACCATATTACATTGGGGCACTCATTTCTGTATTTGTACACTCATCCCAAATTATTCTTTATTTGTTTGGTAAATTGTAAAAAGCCTTTGTTTCCAACATTACACATATATTTTTGTCATCACCTTTGGCAAAATTCTTCCATTTTTGGCAAACGCAACCCATGTCGCCCTTGGTTGGGGCACTCCTTATCATCTACCCTTGTTGACATCGTCCATATACTCCGAGTATCCCACGGGCCACTTACCTCTGCCATCTGAGTTTGTTCACTTTGTCCCACCTCTGGCACAACTTATCCCACGTCTTGTTGTCCCCCTGACACTCGACCTAGTTGAATGGTTGCAACCACTTATACTTCGCATATACCCCCAACCAAGGGAAGTCTTGAGTATTCATACATCTTGACTTCATCCATGTACCTCCTCCAGTTCCTAAAATCACCTAGTAGATTTCACGAAGCCCTTTTCTTTTGGGAGTCGCGTCCCCTCTTTTGTCGACATCAACGCAGTTTTCCAGAAGGGCGACAGTATCTTGACTCTCATTACCTTTCCAATGAGAGGTCTCAGATGGCACAAGGAGAACCACAATTGCTCCCTGCTGTCATTGACCCCCATAACATTCGACTTCAACACTTTCTCATGTTACGGTGGGTCTTACTTTGCGACTATTGCAGTTATTTCTTATATTTGCCGAAGACCTCTGAACTTGGCTGGGCTATCAATGCTACAGAATCCGTGATACTTCTTACAAATGTCACTGCCTACTGTTCAGAGTATGTTCCTCCACAGAATTTTCTTCTGCCTTTATCATGACCACCCCCGAGGGTGCTGCAGTTGTCTACATCAACACACCATTTCAGTTACTATACAACACCATTCCTTTTTTGAGTTACATGACACGAGCATGGGGCATGCCCACCTCGTTTGTACAAAATTTATTTTTACACGCCTTATGGAAGGTTGGTTTATACAAGTTCCCTTCTCCCTCCAACAGGTAACTCTTGACACTCTCACTATCGCTCTCTCTTACAACGACACTCTCAGTAGAAGAAACATTGATGAATTTTGGCTATACGTATGTTCCTAACCTCATCCATCAGGGGGCATCTGTTATCACTGAAATTTCGTCCACAAATGGTTACAAGAATAAAGCATCATCAAACAGTTATGAGGTCACCCATGGACAAAAATTACCACAAAATCATTTTCAAAAGGTCCAAAACTATACAACCAGTGATAAAATTAAGGTGTGTTATGACTACACAGGGCGCGCGCGCACATGTGCAATCCAGAAACGCAGGAAAAGAGCACATGCGCCCGATGCATGATTGTGGTCACTAAAATCCATGCACATCTGAGAATGGTGCATTTATGAGATTGGTCGGCCTCCCACCCACTTCTGGTTCAGCTTTCAAGTTGATTTGACATCCAAATCTCGACTGGATCCGACTGGGTGGCTGGTCAAAGACCTAAAAATTCCCTAATTAGCCTCTTTTCACACTACAAGCTAGTTTCACAATACCTCAAAGAGGTGCTATAAAACAAGGCCATGGATGCACTTCATTTTCAAGGAATTCAATAGCAAAGTTATGTTGTTGTTATTCTCTTGAGGAATCCTCTATTCTCATCAAGAGTATACTAGCACCATTACATTGGGCAATCCATCTCACCTCTTGAGTGGATTATCTTGGGATTCTTTCACCATTTCATTCAAAGTTGTAAGAAGAGCTTATTTGTGGGGGTCCAAGATCCCTCCCTTGGAGGAAGAAGCGACTCATAGTCCTCTTTCTTCTTGGTGTTTTCTTTCACTAATATAAACCTTGCCATTGGTGACATGAGTCTTATTGGTTTTTCGTTCTTATGTCCTTATGCTCAATAGTTTAGTCGTTCTTTTATTTCTTAGTTTAATTCTTAGTTGTTCTTTTATATTTCTTTCTCTAACCCTTTCCTTTACAACTGTCTTGCTTATCTAACCCAACTAAGCTTGTAAGCACCTCTGTTTTGCTCATCTAGGTGGTAAAAGAGGCACAACAATAACCACTCCATATCACACTGTATCTCTCAAAACTATAAAAAGCTTGTTTATGTTTACAAAAGATGAGCCAAAGAAATGGCTAATAAGCTCAGAAATGGTCCATATCATCAGATCAGCACCAACTACACAATATCTTGAAAGAAAAAACGAAAATAAGGGAGTTTAGATATTATTCTAACCAATAATTTCCAAAAATTCGAATGAGAATGAACTGGCTACAGAATCAGCTAATTCTGTAGTTAGTTTTATTTTAAACAACAAAAATCTAATTCAATCTATAATAATAGAAAAAATAAGTAAAAATAAAAAATAGAACTAAAATAAACAAACAAATCTTTACCTCTTAACTGCATGCTAAATTTGACTCATAAGACCACAGAGTTAACTACTATTGTAACACACTCAACGTTCTTTATTATTATGTTTCCAGTCCTTTTCAAGCACGTTCCTTGCCTTTGAGCAATGAAATTTAGTCTTTGATTTTCACTCGTTAATGAGTCAATCTGAGTGGTGAGGGTTTTGATCTGCAGTTGAAGGGAAGGTATATCTGTGTAATATTTGTTGATCCAAAACAAACAAACCTCACACTGTGGATCTGGAACAGTTGTTTGAGGATATCCATGGCTGTGTGTCAGAATGCTACCACTATTGTCTGTAGGTTCTTTACCAAGTTTGATCCCTAGAAAACCTTTGTTATGCTTCAGGCATGATGGCAGATTGTCTACGAAATCATAGGTCTGGCTAAGATCTAGTTTGAGGTAACTTGGGTCTTCTTTTTATAAGAATTTCTCGATCTTAGAATCGGAGGTCTCATGGACCTCGATCGCTTTGATCGAGCTCATATGAGACTTCGATTTATTTCGTATGCTCCTAGAAATTAATCTCCCTACCCTTTTGTTTGTAAACCCTACATCCGAGTCACTTTTAGATAGTTTGAACGAGGGCTTGTTCATGGTTTTTGCAAAGGTGTTAAGGAAAGCATACTATTTGTGGTCATGAAATTCAGAGGCTATTGTATTATCATCTTGTTGCTTAGACATAGGCTCATCGAGCACAGCCTTATCACGGGGTTCTTTGAATGAGGAGATTGTTCTGTCAATGGAAGGGATTGGGGTTTCTTCTAACATGGGCTTATAAAACTCTATGGGGCTAGGTGTAACAAAACCATTTTGAGATAGGAAAGTGTCCCAATCATCACCATGCAATTTTAGACGATGGACTAACAACATTATTATCAATCCATGATGAAACAAACTGGAATTTAAACAATGTATCTTATACCTCTTGGACATCTTATATAAAATTCTCAATAAAAAGAAAGGCATATTCAACTAGAAACCGATGAAGTTCATTAGCAGTCTTATGTGATATAGAAAAATGAGGCCAAAGCGACCCTCGCATGTAACGAACTATCTCAAGTTTTCCAATAAACCGTGCCACCTAGGTTTTAACAGAGATATAGGCATACCTTTATTACAACACTGGATTTTCCTAGAAGTAAAGAACAGACTCCATGGCACCTCCTCTACCTTGGAATTCTTAAACTATTTTTTCCCGCTAAGGGGAAGACCTATTTCCTAGCTCAAAAACTCCTTGGTGATTCCAACTTGAATATCTCCTACTTTGGCTTGACGTCCATCGAAAGAGAGGGTGAATTCCTGGGCCACTTGCAAATTGTAACCTTGAAATTTATCAAGAAATTCGAGCCAACCTTGACCCTTAAGTTCTTCCCTTGCTCTTCATATAGGAGAAGGGTTTGTGAGCCATTTGATTCTATGCAGACAATAGGGGCCATGTGGATTCACATAAGCAATCATAGTGGCAACAAAATCCACTGTAAGCAAGAAGGGTTTCATATAACAGGAATAACCAGGGCTAAAACCAAGGAAATAAAACCCTTGCGCGAATTAAATGGAGGAATAAGGGGTTTCATAAGAGAATCAGGCATTTTGTGTAATGAATCATTGTGGGTAAAGAACAAAGCAAGAGACTTAACTCAAAATGATGGACATGTCATTTTCAAACTTCCACTATCAGCAGAGTTCAAAATACGGCGAGATGCGTTTAAGTATCGTCATGTGTAAAGGGTGGAGTTGCTCATTATAAGGTTAAGAAAAGAGGTGTTTGACAAATCACAACATAATGACCATAGAAAGGATTTACCAAGAATCATACATGGAACAAATTCATAGCCTAACATCAATTGATTCTCGGTTTATCATTCAAATGTCCAAAGTAGACCTTATAACAATGAAAAATTTAAAAACAACCATTTTATTGACATGAGATAGGCCTTAAAGCAAAATATCATCCTTAAAAGGGTTTATATGAACACTTATTCTCTTTAAATTCAAATGCAATAAATTCAAAAGTTTCAATGCTTCGTTCATGCTTTCAGTCATGAACAAAGCATGAAAATGAGAACTAGGAAAAATAGAAAACCTTTATAGCCCAAGACTCATCTTTCAAGTAGAAGTGTTCATATGATTAAGCGGAGGCAGCTATAAAATTTATGATTCATTGCTTTAAGAATTGAAAATAGTGTGGGGATTCCAACACAACTACAGCTGCACGTTGCATATTCGAGGACATCATAACTAGGTTTGGATGCCCAAAGATCCTTATGAGTGATCAAGGCACCCATTTCATAAATAAAACAGTTGAAGCCCTGATTGAGGAATTTGCAGTCCACCATCAAAAGATCACGCCTTATCATCCACAAGAAAATGGGACAATGGAAGAATTCAACAAGATCTTTGAGACAACGCTGACAAAAATATGTAGTGTGAATAGGGATGATTGGGATTTAAGAGTACGAGAAGTACTTTGTGATTATAGAACCACTTGCAAGAAATTAACAATGCATACCCCCTTCAATTTGATGTATGGTATCAAAGTTGTTGTCCTAATGGAATACCTAGTGCCAATCCTAAGAATTGTTGCCTTTACAGATATGGACGACACTGGCATTGTTTAAGAGAGGCTTGCATAGTTGGTCGAACTCAAAGAAGATAGATTTATTGCAGGATTCCACCAGCAAGTACAGAAAGAAAGAGAGAAGGCCTATCATGACAGGAACATCAAGAGGAATAAATTCAAGCAAAGTGATCTAGTACTGGTATATGATAGTAAGTTCATGAAGCATCCTAGGAAGTTCAGAATGCATTGGCTTGGGCCATATGATATCGCCTATGTTACAGAAGGAGGAGCTGCATAATTGAAAACTTTGAACGAAGAATGGAAGGAAGGATTAGTGAATGGGAGTCAGCTGAAGTTGTACTATGACAACCAACTCCCTCGTATTTCTAAGTAAAATCATTAAGAAAAGGGTCTAGGTACCAGGTGCAGTTGAAACTGGGTACTAGACACAGAAAAAAAAAATAGTATGCACAAGGAAGGAGAGGAGGCATAGAGCAGAAAGAAAAGGTTGCATTGTGCAGTCTGAAGTCGAAGTAAAATAGAAGAATCAGATCTAAAGTGCCTCAGAACGAGTCACAGGTGAGTCTCAGGGGCCTGTTGGCCCTTGGTTATGGAAGCAAGAAAATATCAAGGAAGAAAAGGCAAAATGAGAACTTCGCAAAAGACACAGTGACTATTACTAGATCGAAGTGAGAAAAAGAGAAGAAAAGACAGATCAAAATCCAAGAAAGCAAGCCATTAGACGAGGAGATCGAGGATGATAGGTCAGCAAGGAAGAAGGACCGTGGACAACTCAACAAGTAGAAAAATATACAGTTAGATTCTTTGGAGAACCACACGAGAAGGAAGGAAAGATAGGCTGGCAAAGCCCTAAAAACGTGGTTCAAGTTGACCTAGGGTTTTAGACACCTAGGGTTTTGGTATCTAGGGTTTTGACACTTAGGCTTCAGCCTAAGGATGTCGATGAGATATTGTAAAGTATAAATAAAGGTCAAGAGGACATGGGTTGGGTTGGTAAGATAATTGTTGGGATTGTGATTGTTATTGTTTTTGAGTAAGAAGCACTGTGAGAGAGGGAAGTGATAAGAGTGAGAGCCTTCTGGTATTGTAAGATATTCAACTAGGTGTGAAGATCAAGTCTTGCAGCTGGGTGCATAGGAAGGAAAGAGATCGAGAGAAGAAGAGAGAAGATCTATTGGCTAAGAGTGCAGATCAGAACTGTATGCTTCATATTAATATATTATAAAGCATAGTTCTGTGGACGTAGCCCTAGAGAGAGGGTGAACCACGTATATCTTTTGTTGAGTATGATTGTTGCTATGTTCTTTTTCATTTCATTGTTGTGTTAGATCAGATCTATAGTTGTGTGAAGTAGATCTAAGTTGATAAGTAATATATGCATGTTGTATTGTTCTAGTATTAGATCCACTTGACATTTCCCTTTGTTGTAGACATCTCTGTCTTGCAACCCCCCATAGCTACTTCGGGTGAGACTGCATATGCTTCACAGGTGTAGCCGAAAGGGCCAGTAGTTAGGGATTTTTGGTGCGCTCTTGGAGTTGAACCCTGGGTCTACCCCTGTGCCAACACATGGTAATGTACATGTTTGGTACACTCATAGATGGAATATGCTTGATGATTCTACACCATTGGTACTACTTGATTAGCACAACAATTGGCATTTGTTTGAGATACATGATTGTGGCACTTGGTTCATGAAGGAGACATATCATGAGTGATATGATACATTGTTTGGCATGTTGGTAGATGCACATGGTTGGCATAGTTGGCAGATTGGTAGATGCACATGGTTGGCATAGTTGGCAGATTGGTAGATGCACATGGTTGGCATATTGGTGGATGCGCATGGTTGGCATATTGGTAGATTCACATGTTGGCATGTTGATAGAGGCATATGATTGATACATTCCATGGATGATATATTTTGGCACACTGCATGATGTTGATGTACATAGGTGTTGTGCATGATGAGCACACATTTTGTACAAGATGTACTTGGTTGATATTTTTCTCATGATTCTTTATTTCATTGTTGACATATCTTTTTATTCATGATGCTTTGTATGGCATGAGTTTGATGCATGAACATGTCCAAGGATCGTGATATGGTAGCACATTGTTCATCTTGCAGAGAATATAGGGAAGACATACCCATAGGGGGATTCATTCTTCTTCCCATGATTCTAGGAGGAGATATTTATCAGATGCATACCTAGAAAAGAGCCCTATATTTGAAGAAAGAGCACAGAAGCATAATTCCAGGGGGAGCAATGGTCACAGGGGGAGTATGTTTGATGTATCTTCAACATTACATCAGAGTGGCATCCCTTATTCAAAAGGGGAGATATTATTCAGAGGCAGATCAAAGGCACTCAGATAGGGGGAGAAACCCCAAGGAAAGTTCAAGCAGGGGGAGCAATCCTAAGAGGAGAATGGCCCTTTGCCATTGATGTCAAAGGGGGAGAGTTAATCACATTGACGTGATTGATGTTTATTGATGGGGAGAGATAGTCACAATGATTATTGATGTAGAGCATTTCTTATCTACATGTTGACATCAATAATTGGTAATTGGTGTTGACATCAATGTTGGTATTGCCATCAAAGCCAAAGGGGGAGATTGTTGGATCATGTTGTCATTGATGCCAATTGTTTGATTGATTGATTGATGTGAAGTGATTTTTTGATTGATGCCAAAGGATTTATTGATTGATGATTGATGTAATTCAATATGTATTGTCCTTGATGATAATGCATAGATGAATATGGATCAATGCGTTGTCATTGATATGATGAACATGGATCAATGAGTTGTCATTGATACATGATGCATAGTTGATGTATACGATGCAGTGGTGGACTGATGCAAAGATGAATCATTATAGTCTTATCATGGTTGATAAGGTACACAAATGTATGAACTCTAAAGTGGTCCCCTTATGGTGAAATCCCTCATGGGAAGATGCTTTGCGGATTGAGTTGTCCTAGAAGAATGGTTGGAGGACCCATGCTTGTATGTGGAATAATGTGATGAATATCAATGAATTTTTTGGTGCAACTATCCTAGATGGATAGTGCTTGTCATGCCATTTCTGGTGGTATGTGGAATGTCACATAACTCCTCACGGTTTGAGAGTTATGGCTTTATGAAGTTGGAGGACCCTCACATGTTGGCTTGAAGCCCCAAATGGTCAAAGAAGTCAAAGTGATCTAAAAGAAGAAATCATTATTTAAATGATAAAGTAAAGTGACAAAGTCAAGGTGGATTATTTAAATAATAAAGAGCAGTGACAAAATCAAGAAATATTATTTAAATGATAAAGTAAGGTGTTGGTCCCCGGTTTTGACCATGTTCTTTGCCCATACTACATACTATTGACCTCCAACTATATGCCAGTACCACCCTTTTTGACCTCCTTTTGATATAATCAACATCCCTTTACCACCCAAAGGGGTCACCTAAGGTATC
>ML779382.1:562235-605000 GCA_009831015.1 Picea engelmannii
CCCCCCCCCCCCCGGCAATTTATACATGTGATGGAATGGAAAGACACGTGTCAGTGTATTGTTTATTGTGGTCCCCCTTTGCATCAAGATTCGAGTCAAGGGTCTATCTCCCCACAATAAAGCCTGTGGTCCCACACACTTGGTTCTATGCCCATTGGGATAACTAAAGTAATTAGGGACAATAATCCTTGGGGGATTATACTCCGTGCGAGCATTTGAATGGTGTTCTTGATGATCTGGTCAGCTCCAAGGATGAATTGGGTCCATACTCAATTACAATTGAGTCCACATATGCTCGATTGATCCATATACATATACTTACTATGATGAGAATGTGGAGTGAGAAAATATGTGAGTCTTGAGACAACCTGTTTGGGATTGCAAATATCGTGGAAGAGAACTCTGTGATGCTGAAGAAATTTTTTTGAACATTCTGAGGATATGATAATTGCATGGATACAATATTTGCAGAAGATAATAATGGTGATGTAAGGAATCATCAAAAGATGTTCCTAGGTTTGTATAATAAAGACGGTGCCCTCGAGGCTACATAGGAATATGAACATTGTATTAATATGAACTAAAGGATCATTTGTTTAGAAACAAGAATGAAACAGAATACATTGTAGAAAATGTAACACACTCAACCCCTGAATAACTTTCCTAAGGTTGGGGCATCAAAAATTCACTCTCCTTAACATCTTATATCCTCTATCTGAGGTATTTATCCTCTTATAATCACCCGTAGCATTATAATGACTGCTACCAGGCTCAAATCTGAGCTTTGGATTGCAAGGTATGGCTTCCCAAAGTTCTTTGGGCATTCATTGGTTGAGGGCCACGTGGAACCCACATAGATCCACCTCACACATGTTGTTTCTAAGTTCCTTCCTCCACAGTGGAACACCATCCAACATCTGATCCCATGACTGGACTTAATATCTTTCTCATATATCAACTGTGGAGGAATTCAGCGCTTCATGCCTCTTTGCTATCTACGCATGAGACCACCCAAAGTTCCAAAATTCCAAAGTCATGTAATCTTGCCACATGGCTCGATCCTTTGATTTGTTTTGTCTCTCTACCATACTACACCCCAAACCCTCCAGAGTCTGAAGTCCCGAAAACTCAAAGTCCAGGTCACTTCACCAACCCTTTTATCTATGTGGGCACGTACCATGATTTGACATGTGGAAGGGCTAGGAGTGACACGTGCCCTCATCAGGGGTGACACGTGTTACGTTCCAATAGTTATATAGGGTATGTGATATGCATGAGTCTGGGTAACATGTGACACTTCAAACTGAGGTCCACATGTCCCTCAGTGATGTCATTGTGTCATGTCACCCCTGACCGAAAACCTTCTAACATAACTCAGATATCACAGTCGAGATCTGGCCATGTAGATCCATATATCTACAACTCTTTTTACTTCGAGAGTTCAGTGTTTAGGAATTTGGTGGTGCAAACTCCTCTTTTCTCCCGAAGTTGGTCAGTGTGGGTTTGACCATAGCTGAGATCTAATGGCTAGGAAAAGTCCCAAAGCATCCTCGAATCGACGACTCTCATCACTTCAGGGATTCAGCCTTCGGGATCTTTGTCATGCAAACTCCCTCTTTCTCCCAAAGTTGGTCAGCATCAGGTTGACCACAGCCTAGATCTAACAGTTAGTAAGAGTCCCGAAGCATCCTCAAATCAATGGCTCTTGTCACTTCAGGCTTCAACATTCGAGAGTTTCACAATGCAAACTACTCCTTTCTCCTGAAGTTGGTCAGTGTTGGGTTGACCATAGCCTAGATATGACGGTTAGGAAGAGTCCCGAAGCATCCTCAAATCGACGACTCTTGCCACTTTGGGCTTTGGCATTTGGGGGTTTCATGCTATAGAATTATCCTTTATCCCAAAGTATTCAATGTTGAATTGACCATGGGGTAGATCCAACGATTAGGGAGGGATCCAACATGCCCTCAAATCAATGGTTCCCATCACTTTATTGTTTTGGCCTTCGGGGATTTTCACGTTACAATGTCGAGGTCCTCCCGAAGTGGTCAACACTGGTTTGACTTCATCGTAGATCCGAAGGCTAGGAGATAACCTAAGGGATCCCTAGATCAATGGTTCTGGTCACTTCGTGGCTCCAACCTTCGAGGGTTTTGGCTTCACTTCCACCCCATTTTCCTAAAGAGGGACTTTGTCGATGTACCATGTGCGGGTCCCTTCTCCTAAAATATAAGATAGTAGGCAGGGCTCCTAAAAATATCCCCCAAATCTACGGCTCTCCTTCACTTCGTAACTTCGGCGTTCAAGGATTTTGATTCTTTAGCATATCCATTCTCCCCAGGTGGAACTTTGGGGAAGTACCATACGTGAACCCTTCCACTAGATGATCTGATAGTTGAGAAGGGGCCCCAACAGACTCCCCAGATCAACGACTCACAACCTTTTGCGACTCTGGTAGGTATTTTTTACAATTATGAAGTTTGACATCCTAGGGCTTCGAGCTCCTGAAGCTCCAAAGTCATCAAGAGTTAGCTCCTTTCGGATTTAGCGCAATGTTCCTAGACCCTGGTCATATGGACCCTCTGATGAATCTCAGGATATAAGATCTACTCTTAGCCGAGATTTGGTTAAGGCCATGGGTGCGATCCTAAGGTCTCTTAGGCTACTAGTTTGAAGGAAGTGCCTTCCTATCTCGCAGAACTTTAAGTTCTAAAACAAGGCGGGAAAATCTCTTGGAATTACTAAGACAGTAGCAGTGCTAAGAGGCTTTCTTTGACTTTGGAACTATGAGGTAACTCCCTGGGGAAAACACCTTCGAGGGTTAAACTAGAGCATATGGAAAATCAAGTAGAAGCATAAGTCCTCAAGGAGATAAATACATACACATCACTCAATCAGTCAATACAGAGGCCAATATTAAATGTATACATACATGCATTCATTCATTATTCCATTTCAAAGAAAAAAACATGAAAACGCTTATCAGAACCAGAATACATGATGCGAATACTGAAAGGGGTGTCTGTTTCCACCCAACCATAGGATCAGTCACTCCTAACGAATTTACCAATGGCCACCCCCGAGCTAGGTCACGATGCTTTGAGATTAAATCTTTTCTTTTGGCTCAGTGAAAATTAGGGACAAAGGTTACTCTCGTTCTCTCAGCTCAGTAATGGATAGGGACGAAGGTTACTCTCCTTCTCTCAGCTCGGTAATATATAGGGACGAAGGTTACTCTCCTTCTCCCATGATCATAACACGCTCCTTTTTCAATTCTTCCTCGAACCTGATCTTAGTCTCTCTTCTCTGGTCTCTTCGCAAGTCTTTCTCTGCCCACCATGCCTTTCTTTCTTTCCTTCCTCAGCAAGATTGTGTGTAGCTCGAATTCCTAGTCTATTTTCAGGTCTGGAAGCCTTATAGATGGGCGGTCTACCCCATCCCCTCATTAACTCTTACGGAGGTCTTCCCACCTACTAGCCTGACTGTAATTCATTCCTAGGTCAGAGGGTTGTTCTAATCCTAAGAAATTAAATCCAAAAAAGTACTGGTCCGGTGGAGGTTAACGCAACCATTCTTGGTCCCCTTCACCATCTCTTTCATATCATTTGTGGTCTCTCTTAGCACACCCCCCTTCCATCAGTCATGCAACACTTATCCATTTTCTAGTAAAAAACAGAATTTACATTTATCGATCTTTTGTACAAAGGTCCATCAAATCAAACATTCACACATATTGAGTTTTCCATAGTCTCTTGGCCAATATGGTTATATTTACAAACTGGGGGAAACAGGGTGTTACAAAAGATCTGGTGAAACTATGAGAAATATGTTATGGAAGTTCTTGAAATAGTGTTAAACTGAATGTAGTATAACAAATTCTTGTGAAAAAATACAAAATAACGGTGGAAGGGTGGAGAAGGGAAAGACTGAGTTGGAGATCTATTTTCAAATTGGTTCCTACAGAGGATTGGTGTCCTCGTCTCTTTGTAGGTTGGTTCTTGTTTGTAGTTGGTGCCTACAGAGGATTGGTGTCCTCATTCATTTGTAGGTTGGTGCCTACATAGGATTGGTGTCTTCATCCATTTGCAGTTTGTTGCATGTTTGTAGGTTGGTGCCTACAGAGGATTGGTGTCCTCATTGACATTTATTCTCACATAAATTGATATTCATTTATAAATAACTGTAAGGTATTAACAATTTGGGTTTCCACTTCTATATGTGTAAATGTGTTGAACATTGTCTGTGATTATGATGAGTACATTTTTGGTATAACTGACTGCAAGTATAAATCCTAATTGTGTTTTAAAATCATATCAGAATAAAAGGTATTAAAAGTATACAGTACTGATTCAACCCCCCTCTGACTACTATCAAACATTTCAACATAAATGGAGGGTGAAAATATTATTATGGGCTCGAAAACAATTGTAAATCAGCAGACCTTTGGCTTTGGGATAAAAAAACTACAATTTCACACTCTCATCACTCCAGTTATCTTATAGTTGTAGTATATCTAGAAAATACTGGATAAAGATAGAACATATCCAAATAATTTTATAACCTATAATCTCAAAATTAAGGGTAATACACTCTATCCTATCCTCCTCATAGAAGCAAGTCTTTCCCACATTGAGAGCATTTCTATGATTAGATACCTAACGTACAAGAACAAGATAAACAACATGGATGACAAGAGGCTCCCCAAAATTTCTTCAAGATCTAGTCAAAACCACCAGCGGCTCAAGCAAGGATGGCATAAAGATGCCAAATCTTGGCTAAATCATTGGGGAATACAAGAAGCCATCATGCATAATATTGATAATATTACAAATATTATCACTTCAAAATTTAAGGAGAATATGTGGTGTGATAAAG
Source organism: Picea engelmannii (assembly GCA_009831015.1). Taxonomy (NCBI): domain Eukaryota; kingdom Viridiplantae; phylum Streptophyta; class Pinopsida; order Pinales; family Pinaceae; genus Picea; species Picea engelmannii. The sequence goes on from ML779382.1 coordinate 567,111, forward strand.
AATTAGTGGATCAAAATAACCCTAATTTAGAAGATCAAAATTACCTCTCAGTTTTGAAAAGTGCAAAGAACAAAATAAACATTGCTAAAATAAGAACAAACTCTCATGAGCTACATAGTGAAATTGGGCATTAGACAACTCCCAAAACACCATGGGATGAGAGAATTTGTCACCTTTGTGACACTAAGTGGGTAGAAGATGAAAACCACTTCTTCTTGGATTTACCTTCCTATACCCATATTAGATCTCGATTTAAAAATATCTTCCACATTACCAACCTTCCTGACCTCCTAAGTAATCAAAACTATGGTGATCCTGGAACACTTCTCTAAATGTTTTTTGAGCATAGAAATACAATTTTAAAGAAATTAAAGTAATCTCTTACCTTCTTAAGGTCCAATAGACCAATTGGTCCCAGTGGACGTTAATCATCATCATCATCATAATATTTTTACACATCGACATAAAATACATTTAATCATCAAACTAAATTCAAATAATTTGGCACAACTTTATTTTTTGTTAACTAAAGACATATAATTATAATATTTTTACACATCGACATAAAATAATCATTTAAATTCATTACTCAAAATATTGGACATTAAAAAATTGATTAAAGTATCATGATATCTTAACTTCCTCCACCTAGTGAAAGAGGTCGTGGTGCCTTCATTCCTATCCAAGTTTCATAAACTATGTTCCAAGTTTCTAGACTAAGTCTAGATCTATCACCATTTTTTATATGATTGGAATAACCTAATTTGATTTCTAAATTGATTGGAATGACAATTAAAAAAATTCTCATAAAAAATATAATTGGATCATTATATATCAATTTACATTAAACTAAATTCTTTGTCAATATTTATTGTAAAGTATTGTAATTGAGCTATTATATAAAATTTGCATTAGTATGAATTTTTGTTCATATTTATATATGTTATTATTTATTGTAAAGTAAGGGGTGGAAGGAGAAGCTGGGGTTATCTATTCCCTAGGGGGACATATTCGAACAACCTTTTTTTCAGTAAGAAAAAAAACTTATATTATTAAATATAAATATTCTTTTACAAAAACTATCTTCAGAAACAATACTTTCAGTTCCTTTTTACTGGACTATAGATAAGTAAAATATGAGAAAAATACATTTTACTCCATAAAGGAAGAAAACATTTAGGTCCATCCTCTAAAATATAGCCTTTGTTTTTACTTTTCTAGTTACATTACAAAAAACCAGTTTCATCACCTTGCATCAAATAAATTTTAACTAATGATTAGTCTTCCAAAAAAATTTGATCCTTCTTCAGCTCCATGCAACATATATACCATCCTCGTCTAGTACCAAAGCTTCTTTAGAGATCTGGTCATCTTCCTTGTTATAATCTCTCTATATATATTGAGCTTTGATTTGTTGAAATCTCTCGCTCAACAAACAAATATTTTCCAACCAAGGCTGAAGAGAGACCACCTGTAAATTGTTTTCATTAGAAAACCAATCAATAATAACTTTTGAGTCACCCACCATTTGTAACCTTGCTACCTTTTTATAGTAATCAAAAAATAAGATGCACCACAAGACTAGGAGTTCACACCTAGTATTAGTTCCTCTACTGCAATTCATCTTAAGTCTGAAAGTGCCCTTAGATGGACATTTCAATACAACTCATGCCCCACATTTAGCACCCTTGTCTTGTGCGGCACCATCAAAAAACCCTACTGCCAGATCCCAATCAAGTAAAGGATGTCTATCAACCCTGCTAATCTTAGGAGATTTTGGACTTTTTAGCTCTCCCAAGTCCTATAAAATCCTATTACAAACTATGATCAAATTTGGAGGATGATCTTCAAAGATAACCAGATTCCTATGCTTCCAAACCTTCCAGCAAATATAACATGGGATTTCTTTCCAAATTAACTCCTTCCTGATCCAATTTTGTAAACATTCAGCAATATGTCCTCCTTCCCAATAATTCATTAGTTTAATTCCTTGATAATTGAAAACCATATGTCTATGGTAAACTACATTACACAAAGAGATGATACACAATTTCCTCATCGTTCCCACACAAAACACATTTGCTAGGCCCAGAGATGCCTCTTTTTACCAGATTCTCCCAAGTAAGAATTCGTTGTTCAAGAATTAACCAAATAAAAAGTTTGAATTTTAGTGGAAGTTGCCAATTCCAGAGTTCAGCATACCAATAATTTGGTTCTTCCTCCACATTCTCCAGCATCTGGACTTCATAAGATTTTTTCGCACTCACTTGTCCACCTTTTGTATCCCAAGACCATAATAAGGTATATTTATCACTATTTAGTTCAAACCTTGATCCTACTAGCCCCTTAATAAAATTATTCCATTCCTCTTTTTGTTCTCCACCCAGCCGCAAAGTCTAAGCCTTTTTCCAACTTGTATGACTTGTGGTCTCCAAGTCATTTCTACTAGCTTGTGCAAGGAATTCTATGCCTTGTGCCTTCAGAGAAGAGATGAGATTCCTTAACAGTTTGTACTAATTATGAGACCCAACCATAGGATCAACTCCAATACTAATGTCCCTCCAATTTCCAGGTTTCCACACCAGCTAATCAGTTAAGATAGTTATTGAAGAGGTAAGTGGTCTCCAAATATTTGAAATTTCATTCCAATTTTTCTTTCCTTCCCTGAGCCACTCAGTAATAGTTTTGTTCTTAATATATTTTTTCAGAATCACCTGATGCTATAGTCTAGGCACCATAAGACACCTCCAAAATATTTTTTCCACCAAGGCTTTTCCAAAAGAAAAAATATTTTTAATACCCCATCTGTTGGCTCAAGTTTGATCAGCCCAGGGTCCTTCTCAGGTTACCAAAAAAAGGTACGGTTTAGTCTAGAGCGCTAGCATTTTCATCTCCTCCAAAGAGAATAAGTCTCACCCGAAGCCCTACTGAGAAAGATAGATAGGGAAGGGTATGGAAAAGACTTTAGAGGATCCATAGAGCCTTCAAGACTCATCCCTGATCTTGCACAAGAGGCATAAATAGATCTGAAACATATATGTGCAAGAATCGAACCTACTTACGTTAAGAACAAGTATCTAAACACAGAACCATCGAGTAGAAATTATAACCCAGAAAGAAGAATTGTAATGCATAAGGAAAACAACATAGACACATCATATTTGAAAATTTAGGTCCTTCTTCATATTATCTTCAGAATCTTTCCTTGATTACAGACTCATAATGACACAGCAGTGCGCTATACAGACTGTTGACTCTGGACTCATGTCACAGAGCTCCAATTCTCAAACTGATAGATCAAATTCATTATAGACTCAAGACTCGACTTGACTCAACTCCCAAAAATCAACTCAGAACCAACTCATGATCAACGGACCAACAACAACAATAATGTCAACAAAAACAAGGGAAACAACCAACCATGTCAACAACCCTTTTACACTTATGTTCAGCCCTATATATAGTTGGGTTGTGTCTTCTATTTTGTCTTGCACACTTCCTTGTTCTGTTGCAACCATTTGTTTCTTAGTTGGTGTTGCATTATCTTTCGCAATTTCTTTCTATTTCTCATTCTCGTTCTGTTGTACAGCCTCTGTTGAAGCTTGCACAACTCATGCTCAATCAAAACTTGTGCAATTCCTTATCCAAAAATGAAGGTCCCAGTAGGCTCCGACCACAATCCTTGACTCGTCCTTGAGTCAAGTGCTTGGTTCTTTCTCATTTTCCAGGAGCATCTGTTGTTTTCCCTTATCCTCCTTTTCTTCTTCCTTGGGCTCTTATGTTTGTGCTTTCTCTTATTTTACCTCTTCAAATGAAGGGCCCAACTCTGGTACCAAATCTAAGGCTCGTTGTTTCACTCCTTGAAAGTTTCCCACCTTATCCTGCCATTTCCTGGTGAGGAGTGATGCCTCTGCAACAAATTGTTGGGTTGCTTCCTTACTATCCACCTTTGGCTTGGACGTTGTTATCACTGAAATTTCATCCGCAAATGGTTACAAGAATCCATCATCGTCAAACAGTTATGAGGTCACCCATGGACCAAAACTACCACAAAATCATTTCCAAAAGGTCCAAAACTATACAACTAGTGATAAAATTAAAGTGCACTATGACTACACAGGGCGTGCGTGCACATGCGCTATCCAGAAACGCAGGAAAAGAGCACATGTGCATGATGCGCGACTGTGGTCACTAAAATCCATGCACATATAAGAATGGAAAATTTATGAGATTGGTCGACCGCCCACCCACTTTTGGGTCATCTTCCAAGTTGATTTGACACTCAAATCTCGACTGAATCTGACTGGGTGTCTGGTCAAAGACCTAAAAATGCCCTAAATAGCCTCTTTTCACACTACAAGATGGTTGCATAATACCTCAAAGAGGTGATATAAAACAAAGCCATGGGTGCACTTCATTTTCAAGGAATTCATTAGCAAAGTTATGCTATTGCTATTCTCTTGAGGAATCCTCTATTCTCATCAAGAGTATACTAGCACCATTACATTGGGAAATCCATCTCACCTCTTGAGCGGATTAGCTTGGGATTCTTTCACAATTTCATTCAAAGTTGTAAGAAGAGCTTAGTTGTGGGGGTCCAAGAGCCCTCCCTTGGAGGAAGAAGGGACCCATAGTCCTCTTTATTCTTGGTGTTTTCTTTCACTAATATAATCCTTGCCATTGGTGACATGAGCCTTATTGATTTTTTGTTCTTGTGTCCTTATGCTCAATAGTTTAGTTGTTCTTTTATTTCTTAGTTTAATTCTTAGTTTGTTCTTTTATATTTCTTTCTCTAACCCTTTCCTTTACAACTATCTTGCTTAGTTAACCCAACTAAGCTTGTAAGCACCTCTGTTTTTCTCATTTAGGTGACAAAAGAGGTGCAACAGATTGACGATTCCACTGGGGCTCTTGGACCCCCACAACTAAGCTCTTCTTACAACTTTGAATGAAATGGTGAAAGAATCCCAAGCTAATCCACTCAAGAGGTGAGATGGATTTCCCAATGTAATGGTGCTAGTATACTCTTGATGAGAATAGAGGATTCCTCAAGAGAATAACAGCAGCATAACTTTGCTAATGAATTCCTTGAAAATGAAGTGCACTCATGGATTTGTTTTATAGCACCTCTTTGAGGTATTGTGCAACCAGCTTGTAGTGTGAAAAGAGGCTATTTAGGGAATTTTTAGGTCTTTGACTAGCCACCCAGTCAGATTCAGTCGAGATTTGAGTGTCAAATCAATTTGGAAGATGAACCAGAAGTGGGTGGGAGGCCGACCAATCTCATAAATGCGTCATTCTTAGATGTGTGTGGATTTTAGCAACCACAATCATGCATCATGCGCATGTGCGCTTCTCCGGCGTTTCTGGATAGCGCATGTGCACGCGCGCCCTGTGTAGTCATAGCGCACTTTAATTTTATCACTGGTTGTATAGTTTTGGACCTGTTTTGGACCTTTTGGAAATGATTTTGTGGTAGTTTTGGTCCATGGGTGACCTCATAACTATTTGACGATGCTGGATTCTTGTAACCATTTGCAGACAAAATTTCAGTGATAACAGATGCCCCCTGATGGATGAGGTTAGGGGCATACGTATAGCCAAAATTCATCAATGTTTCTTCTAGTGAGAGTGTCATTTTAAGAGAGAGCGATAGTGAGAGGGTCAAGAATTACCCTTTGGAGGGAGAACCAAATTTGCTTGTGCTATATGTTCATAATATGGCCATTATACACACCATTTCCCAGCACTACCTCATTTCTGGCAGACATTAGTCGCAATACGCCAAAGCTTCCAGAACGAACCCAATCTAGCTACATCATCCCCACCAAAAATCACTGACATCCATTATGTCACAAATTCAGTCAATGAATGTATGAGATGCCCTTACTCTCTATGCGAATCCTTAGATCATTTTACATACCAATTTCCTATGATCATTGAATACAGGCAACACTAAAAGATCCTAATTCAAACCCCTGTGCCCCCTACAGAATCGATGGTTGACCTTACCTCATCACTAGAAATTCTCCATATCATTTCTCCTTAACCAGAAGCACTCCCTATTCCTCCATGGTTCTTGGATGACTTATCCGAGGATTTACCCCCAAATCCCCCCAAATTACCGCCCGATTGTCCATAGTGTTAGTAAAACTGGGATGGCATTATGGACCCACCGTCCATATCTAAGCCCTTTTTCTCACAATCATTTTTTGGTACAGGATCCCACAAGCTCCATTTTCCGAACCATCTCTGGCCTCTTACACGGACATTTCCATCCGGTTATCATTTTCCCTTTTCCCCGGGGGAGCATCTTCCCATGACACACTCAGGTACACCTACTCATGTTCAAAATTATCAAATAAATGCTTGTATGTTTTATTCTCTTCAGATATTGTTCACGTCGGGTATTTGGTTTTCATGTGTGTAGGTACTTGGTCATCATACATCAATGAAACCCCTTCAGGTATATAATCAACACTGGCATGTAATCATTCCCTCTGAATCTCAATTGCATCTCTAGTCACACCCTCTGAAATTTGCCTCTAGGATCCCCATCTCTGGCTCTGCAATACCGACACCTCCATTGCATTTTAGGTACTGTCACCCGATAGCACTCTCCCCCACATGAGTCCCATTCATAGCACCCTTTGGCACTTTGACACAAATGTTGTTTTTCAACCCTTTAGGGATGGGAGTCCCAATAGTCTTACACCATGTCGTGAATCAGCCACATACTTCTTCTCCTCATTTTTCTAGCTTTCCCAATGGACTCCCAGATTATCTCTTCAAGGTTCTATTTTGACTGCACCTCCACAGTATCATGAACCCTCCATTTCATCCACAATCAGTTTTCCCATCCACAAATTTCCCTCCATTCATCTACCTCATACAGAAACCCACCCATGGGGCCCCCAACCTCCACCAGTTCTCCAAGCAAATTGTGCCCTCACCGGCTCAACCATATTACATTGGGGCACCCGTTTCTATATTTGTACACTCATCCCAAATTTTTCTTTATAAATTGTAAAAATACTTTGTTTCCATCATTTACATATCTTTTTGTCGTCACCTTTGGCGACCTTCTTCCATTTTTGGAAAACGCAACCCATGTCTCCCTTGGTTGGGGTACTCCTTATCATCTACCCCTATTGACATCATCCATATACTCTGAGTATCCCACAGGCCACTTACCTCTGCTCTCTGAGTTTCTCCACTTTTTATCGCCTCTGGCACAACTTATCCCACGTCTGGTTGTCCCCCTGACACTCGACCTAGTTGAACGGTTGCAGCCACTTATACTTCGCATATACCCCCAACCAAGGGCATTCTTGAGTCTTCATACATATTGACTTCGTCCATGTACCTCCTCCACTCCTCACCTCACCTGGTAGATTTCACGAATCCCTTTGCTTCTTGGAGTTGCGTCCCCCTTTTGTCGACATCAGCACAGTTTCCAGAAGGGCGACAGTATCTTGACTCTCATTACCTTTCCAATGAGAGGTCTCAAATAGCACAGGGAGAGCCACAATTGCTCCCTGCTGTTGTTGACCCTCGTAACATTTGACTTCAACACCTTCTCATGTTATGGTGGGTCTTACTTTGTGACTATTGCAGTTGTTTCTTATATTCACCGAAGACCTCTGAACTTGGCTAGGCTATCAATGCCCATAGCATCCGTGATACTTCTTACAGGTATCCTTGCCTACTGTTCATATTATGTTCCTCATCAGACTTGTCCTCTACCTTTATCAAGACCGCCCCTGAGGGCACTGCAGCGATCTACATCAACACACAGTTTCAGTTACTGTACAACGCCATTCTTTTTGAGTTACATGACATGAGCATGGGGCATGCCTGCCTCGTTTGTACACAATTTATTTTTACACACCTTATGGAAGTTTGGGTCCTACAGGTTCCTTTCTCCCTCCAACGGGTAATTATTGACCCTCTCACTATCGCTCTCTCTTACAACAACACTTTCAGTAGAAGAAACATTGATGAATTTTGGCTATACGTATGCTCCTAACCTCATCCATCAAGGGGCATCTATTATCACTGAAATTTCTTCCGCAAATGGTTACAAGAATCTAGCATCGTCAAACAATTATGAGGTCACCCATGGACCAAAATTACTACAAAATCATTTCCAAAAGATGAAAAACTATACAACTAGTGATAAAATTAAAGTGTGCTATGACTACACAGGGCGCTCGCGCACATGCGCTATCCAAAAATGCGGGAAAAGTGCACATGGGCATGATGCACGACTATGGTTGCAAAAATATGCGCACATATGAGAATGAAGCATTTATGAGATTGGTCGGCCTCCCACCCACTTCTGGTTCAGCTTCCAAGTTTATTTGACACTCAAATCTCGACTGAATCCGATTGGGTGACTAGTAAAAGACGTAAAAATGCCTTAAATAGCCTCTTTTCACACTACAAGATGGTTCCACAATACCTCAAGGAGATGTTATAAAACAAATCCATGGGTGCACTTCATTTTCAAGGAATTCATTAGAAAAGTTATGCTGCTACTATTCTCTTGAGGAATCCTCTATTCTCATCAAGAGTATACTAGCACCATTACATTGGGCAATCCATCTCACATCTTGAGTGGATTAGCTTGGGATTCTTTCACCATTTCATTCAAAGTTGTAAGAAGAGCTTAGTTGTGGGGGTCCAAGAGCCCTCCCTTGGAGGAAGAAGGGACCCATAGTCCTCTTTCTTCTTGGTGTTTTMTTTCACTAATATAATCCTTGCCATTGGTGACATGAGTATTATTGGTTTTTTGTTCTTATGTCCTTATGCTTAATATATTAGTTGTTCTTTTATTTCTTAGTTTAATTCTTAGTTTGTTATTTTATATTTATTTCTCTAACCCTTTCCTTTACAGTTGTGTTTCTTAGCTAACCCAACTAAGCTTGTAAGCATCTCTGTTTTTATCATTTAGGTGACAAAAGAGGCGCAACAAACGTGACCAAAAATTTCCACTCGGAATCTGTTGTTGCGTCAACTTGATGCATTTGCATGTACACTACCTTAATGACAGGTCGGAAATCATGAAACTCTTTCTTTGCTATGGACTATGCCTCAAAGAGGTCATTGAGCTCGTTGTTCGCCTGTTGAATTTGGTCGAACTTCTGTTGTTTATCCATAGGATCCATTGTGGTCGCAACCTCTTCATTCATCACCTAGATCTTTGTGTGTACCTCCCCCAAGACTTGGTTGCGTCGAGTGATGATGCCCATCCAATCATTGACTTCCCTGAAAATATTTTTGCAATCCGTTGTGTGCTTATGTAGTGTTTCTCGGGCATTGTTACCTTGCAGTACGATCGTCTACATATTCTTTTGTATCTTTTGAGGTTGCTTCTCTGCTTCTTGTTGGGCCTATTTTAATTGTGCTTTTAGCTACTCATCTTGAGTGGAAAGTTGTGTCCATGCTCCTTGTAGCAGCTCAATCTAGTGTTCCATCTCACCTGCATCATTGACTTTAGGTAGTTCAGGCGCAACCTTTCGAATCTCCTGCCAGGCTTCAGCAAATCTTTCCTCCACTCTTTCCAGTTTGCGCTGAACTTGGATTTTTTCATGTGCTTCATGCATCCTGAATGTTTGCGCGACAAACTCTTCCTTCCTTGCAACCTCGGAAGATCTCTCGGCCTCCTGGAGCCTTTTCTCTAATTGATTAGTTGATTCTCTGATCAGTCAAAATAATTGCGTCGCTGGCTACTGTATGAGGTCAGAAGATGAAGGAGTTGCATCTATGGGTGCTCTCGTTTGCAGTGGAAGTCCACTAGCCATTGAATGCTCCGAGCAGGTCTCTACCTCCTCCTTTATTTGTGGTCCTGGTGCAATCCTTGACCTTATCATTGTGGGAAAAAGAGTCAAAACCTTTTTTCTAGCTATGTAAAGTTGCATCAGTTTTGCGCATTGTTGAGGGTCCTGGAGAACCCGCTCCATTTTTTCACACATGGATGTCGTGCTCTACCTGAGTGTTGATGTTGGTTCCCTCTGAGGTTCTGGTAGTTTCTTCTCTTTTTTTATTTCTACTTCCTACATTGTGGTTTCTTGTACATCCTCACCCTTTTCCAGTGAGGGGATTCATTGTTTTCTTTGGGCATGCAACTCCTCTTCATTTTGGGCATCTTTTCGTTGTACCGAAGGCTCAGGCTGTTGTTCCTAGATGTCTGGATTCAGACCATTCAGCTTCATGCTCTACTCTGGTGCTTTGGGGTCTGGACCAAAAATTTTTGATCTTGACTTGGGTGACTCTTGGGTTATTTCTGGGAGTCCTTGCTCCACTTTCTCTGGCTGATCAAGTTGCATCGGCTCTGGGGTTGTGGTCTAGGGTGGACTAGTGGTGACAGGGTTTGGTGATTGGGGTGGTGGTGGTGATGGAGGGTGCTCAGTGATGAATGTGGATGGAAATGTTTCAGGCTCTGAGTCATATTGAATGTCAATGATAGTGCTGGATCTAACCGCTGAGTGGGTGCGGGGAGCGGTTGATGGAGGGGGTTGCGGGTTCAGAGGTTTGTTCAACGAGACCCCAATTCTGGGCCTCTTCACCACTGGTTTGACCCCAAACACAGTGCTCAGGATCTGGTTAACATCCTCCCTTGACAACATGGCATCGACTGAAAGCTGATGGAGGGTCAGTATTTTCTTCGGCTCCAACTATTGCATCTCTTCTTCCTACTCAGAGTCTAATTGTGCTGGAGCGACTGGCTTATGTGACTCTGTACCTGATCTTGGTCTGACTCCTTCTTCTTTGTTTATCTTCTTTAGAATCTCCACAAGTAGGATATAATGCATTCCTGACTTGCACTGACTGCATTTGAATCCTGGCCATGACATGAGTTCCTTGTCAAAGGCCTCCTCATCCAGATAGAATGGTAGCATCCTTGTGTGGAAATATTCCCTGCTAACATGTCTCGACCAGAAAAATGTATGGTGTCGGTTCATGCTGAAGTAAATATTTATTGTATTACTGTTGAGGAGATCGTGTGGGATACACAGCCTCTGTGTTGTGTCTATCAAACCGTTGTACCACTTAGCCAATGTTGTGGCATTGAATGATGTATTCTTTGAATCTGTCCTGGACTGCCATGGCTCAAACATCTTCGCCATGCGCCCCTTGTCTGGTATCATCGGTTGTCTTCCCATAGGTGGCCTCCATTTGAACATTGTGAATGACACGAGTATATATCCATAAGTGAAGGTTTCTCCCTTCTCCTACACTTCCTCTCATGCCACTAGTAGTTCCTCCAACAGGTAACTACACCAATTGAACACAGCTCCATTGGCACAAAAGTCAGCTACTGATAATGCGTCTAGTGTGCATTCTCCCTTGTAGTATGATCTCATAACCTTATTGGCTATGATGTAGCATCCATTCTAGACTATCTCGGGTAGTATGGGTTCAATTAATTTTGTGTGTCCCCCCCTCTTTGTGTTGAATTTCTCATACAGGGTAAGCTCGCCTTTCTTTTTTCCATGCTTACCAGGACCCTAAAATCCTTTTGACACATCCTCTCCTTAGAAGGATAGTCCAATAAGCTACTGGATGTCTTTAGCATGGATTGGATACCACTTATCCAACCATAGAATTCTTTCATGCACCCTACGTATCATAAATTTCATGCACCGTGCAACCTCACCAGTGGTACCAAAGACTGGTAGGTCTCTCAGGTTCATGATGGTAGAATTGAATAAATTGATGAAGTCTAATTTTGGCACAAATTGCACGCCTCCTAATCCATCTGGATCCATCTCCCATAATACGTATGTGTTCATCTAAGGAAACAAGACTGAAACTGTGAGGTCAATATCGAGGAGCTTAACATTCTCCACCTTCCCTTTGATATCACCTACGATCTCGACTCGGGGTTCGTAGGGATCGTCTGGTACTTCTTCTTTAGAAATGGAAATTCGGCTTGTTGTGGCTCTCAGAATTCCCACTTCTGTGGCAAGATAAGGACTAGAGTTACGACTACGGATTTCACAAAGGTACAATATGGTTCACTCTACTGAATTCAGAAATGGCTATGTTCTTTTGGAAACAATGCATTCTCAAGCGAGTTCTCAGGGCCTTATACTTGGCTTAATGGGAAAGTTTAGCAATAATTGTTGTTCATCATGACGGTATGGACACAAATGGATCTGAGTTGTCCGACAGGACGGTTTAACAAGGTAAATCCTATTGGGTGATTCTGGCATTTAATTATTTGTGTGAGTTGGATAGGGACGTGGCGAATTTCAGACCTTTCTGTTTGATGGGTGGGTATCCCGACGTGAACTCCAATGGAATATTTTCATAATGCAGATTTATGGCTTAACTGACCTCAGACATGGTACTGAAATGGTAATAAATGTTGTGACTAGACCTGGTTCTGTGGCACATGGAATTAGACCGTATTCGGATTCATCCTCCCTCCGACCACAAAGGTTGTCCCCGTCATATTAATGACTGTCATTAATGGATTCTCTTATGCTTCAGATCCTACACTACTAATTCATTAGTTCTATATCAAACAACACTTAAACAGAAAATGAACTATGTGTCATGGCACAACACTGTGCACATTGACTTTATTAACTGAATTTACAAAAATTTCAGAAAACTCAAATCTAAATAATGTACAAGCTCCTTCGGACTAGAGAGACAGCCCCTCTTTCTCAGTTTTGAGATAGGTAGGGATTCAAGCGAGCGTCATTCACCCATCCTGGTCGCAGAACGCCATCCAATTGAGCGATTCTGACTGCTCTTGAGGGTCGGATCTCTGCAATTATGAATGGTCCCAACCAATGCATGTGCAGCTTTCCAGGATGCTTCTGATACTGACTATTGTAGAGTAGCACCTTGTCTCCTTGTGTGAATACCTTGGTCTTAATGTTCTTTTCATGCCAAGATTTTTTTCTTGCTTTTTCAACTGACTGATGGAAGTCTACTAGAAATCTGGTCTCCTTGATTTCTTGTAACTCCATAAGTCTCTTCACAATGGATTCCTCTTCTGACATACGTGTGACTTGTGCAATATACAGACTTGGAGTGCTGTGTTCTGCAGGCACCATTGCCTCTTTCCCATAAACTAAGTGGAACGATGTGTACCTGTGTAGTTTCTTTTTGGTTTTCCTGTAAGACCATAGTACAGCTGGAACTATGTCATCCCAGTCCTCCCGGTTTGTGCAATAGACCTTTGTCAACCCCCTTTCTAGAATCTTGTTGAAGTCTTTGACTGTTCTATTGGCCTGTGGGTGGTAGGGACCACTCTTTTGATGTTGAATCAGGAATTATGTTGTAAGTGTTGCTATAGTGTTGCTAATGAAATAAGATCCATGATTGTTGGTTAGGATCTTGGGACATCCGAACTGAGTGATGATATTATAGAAAATGAACCTGGAAGAAGTATATGTCGAACAATCATGTACAAATTTTGCTTCTGTCCAAATAGTAAGGTAGTCGGTTGTGGTAATAATGTACCTAGACTTTGAATGCTTGGTGATAGGGTTGATTGGTTAGATGAAGTCAACTGCCCATTTCTCAAATGCTTGTAGAGCTCTAACTAGTTGTAGTGGTAGTTCGTCTCGGCGTGATGGCTTACCCACTCGTTGACAAACATCACATGAAAGAGCGTATACTTTTTCATCCTTGAAGAGTGTTTCCCACCAAATTCCTCCCTGGAGAACTTTTTGTGCAGTAGCCTTTCCTCCTACGCTACATCCTGCAACTCCACTATGACATTCCCAGAGTATGTCCTATCTTTCATGATCCATGACACATAATCTGAGGATGGTGTCTAGTCCTATTTTATACAATTGTCATGTGATCAACTGGTAATCTACTACTCTAACAACCATGTGGCGTTTATGGGTTGTCGAATATGTTTCTGGTCAGGGCCCTGTACTTAGGAAGACTGTTATGTCCTCCAGGTACTCTGATATTTCTTCAATCCTGAACAAGTCTGCATCTGGGAGATGATCATCTATTGCTCTACCACTTTCCCTTGACTCTAAGCTGGACAGGTGATCAGGTCAGACGTTGCATCTTCCCGGCTTGATGATAAATTCGAAAGAAAATCTCTGAAATAATAGCATCCATCTACAAATTATTCCTTCTAACACAGTTTTGTTAACTAGATACTTTAATGCAGAGTGATTAGTAAAGAACTTGAAATGAGAACCTAACAAATAATGTCTAAATTTATGTGAATCATAAATCATGGCTAAGCCCTCCCTTTCTGTCGTTGTGTAGTTGCGCTCTACTTGCGACAACTTCCGACTCACAAAATAGATAGGGTGGTCCATAGCTTCATCTCCAGTTTGAGTTAAGATGGATCCTAAAGAAATTCCTGAAGCATCTACATGGATGTGAAATTCATTCTCCCAATTTGGGAATAGAATAATTGGTGTTGTGATAAGTTTCTCCTTGAGTGTCTCAAATGATTTATCACATTCTGGAGTCCATTGAAATGGTTCAGCCTTTTTCAGTAGGCTTTCCAGAGGTGAAGTAATGTTGGCATATCTTCGGATGAACCTACGATAGTAACCTGTGTGTCCCAGTGTGGAGGGAAACTGTTTATGACTTATAGGTGGTGGAAAATTCACAATGACTGCAACTTTGGCTGGGTCTACCAATACTCCTTCTCGACAGACTATGTGGCCCAACAAATTCCCATGTGGTACACAGAAGATACATTTTCTATGATTCAATGAGATATGAAACTCTCTGCATATTTCAAAGATTAGCTGCAACAATGCTACATGTTCCTTGAGTAGTCTATATATTGTCCAATCATCCATATAGAATTCTATAAATTTGTGAATGAACTCTCAAAAAGCTGCTATCACAATTCTTGAAACAAATGCAGGGGTGTTCTTTAAGCCAAATGGCATCACATTGTATGTGAAGGATCCCCATTTTGTTATGAAAGTGGTTTTCGTTTTGTCCTCTTCAACGATCCTAACTTGGTGGTATCCTGAAAATCCGTCTGTGAATGAGTATGCTTCCTTCCCCGCAACCTATTCTAGCACCTCATCTGTAAAGGGTGTTGGGAAAGGGTCATGCACATAGGCAGAGTTGATACTTATGTAGTATACACAGACTCTAATATCCATTGGGTCTTTCTTGCTTTGAATAACTATTGGGCTAACCCACTTTGCTTCTTCTACTGCAAAAATGAGACCTACTTCCAACATCTTGTCTATCTCCTTCTTAACCTTTTCTTTTACTCTAGGGTTAAGACGATATGGTCTATGTCTGACAGGCTTGGATCCTGGTTTCAATTCAATATTCATTTCTCCCATAACTCCTTTGATTCCCTTTAACTCTGAAAAAGTCTTTGGGAACAAATCCTCATATTCCCACAACAAACTCTATATTTCTTAACTAGTTTGCTCATCCTAGTAGTCTCCCACTATAGCTATCTTGGGTTACTATGTGGTCCCTATATTGATTTTTCATAATTTTAATGGGTGATTGTAGGAACTATCAATCTGGTTGGGTATGGTGTTTTGAATTTCTCTGCTCCCCTCTATCTCTTTGATGGCTAGGTTCCTTAATTCCCCTAAGTCATCTAGGATTTCTGAATCTGTGCTAATATGGTAGAATTCTATAGGTTTCTCAGTTGAAGGCAAGTGGAGATTAGTCTGAATTTCTCGGTTATGTTTGGCACATACCACTAAGTTTGATTTATGATTACCATTATCTGTAAAAATAAATTATTTAATCTTTTGTAGGACTACTTCAAGCTCAGGATACTTACTTGTAAATGAGAAGTCCTTGCAAAAATAAGCTGCAGTGTTTTCCAGTCGTTGGTCTGTCTTCTAGTTTCCTCATGTATAAACCAAGATTTTAGGATTGGACCTAGGGAGTGGAGAAATACCTGAACCCAGAAGTGAGAGGGTATTCCCGCAGCTTACCACTATGTCGCGCATTGTTCAATATGTATTCTAGGATCCGATTCTTCGTTGAACAGTTGTGCAACTTGGAGATCTTTTTGCATCTTTGATTCTAGCTGCTCCTTATTCTGGAACCTGTAGTTGATATCTTTCTTCACCTCGTCCCAAGTTCTTAGTACGACTTTATGATTAGCCCACCATCTGGCAGGGGTGTCATAAATATCTACATCTAGTACCGAGATTCTTTGATATTCTCTTACATTTTCTTCCATGTTGGGAAGAAAACTCTCTAGATATGAGGTGCCATCGTATACTGGGTGTTCTCTAACTTTGGCCCCAACCCATTTGGTCGCTCT
The DNA here is from genome assembly GCA_009831015.1 of Picea engelmannii. Taxonomy (NCBI): domain Eukaryota; kingdom Viridiplantae; phylum Streptophyta; class Pinopsida; order Pinales; family Pinaceae; genus Picea; species Picea engelmannii. The sequence continues at coordinate 583,369 of ML779382.1, forward strand.
GAAATTTGTGCATCTTCTTGAGAATATTTCATGCGACCCTTGTTTCCAACTATCAAAAGCCAATTTTGAATCTTCATTTGTTGATTGTATGCTTCTCCAACTTACTAATCCATCAACAGTAGGATTTATATAATCGTTTCTTGTTCCTTCTATTACAGTGTACAACTAGTACAAGTCTTCTCCCTCCATATTATTGGTTGTTGGTTCTGTGTACCTGGGTCCTACATATGGATCCAAAGGTTGAACTACCTTGATTCCCTCAGCCTCAAAGGTCATGGGGTATTTATTTAAGTCTATTACTGCATAATTGGCATAGGCCCAATCAATGCCAAGTAGTGTAGGGTAGGGGTCCTTATCTCCCATGATCTCAATGGCTTCAAATTCGGCCACTGTCTTGACTCCCGCAACATCTATTTCCACATTCTCCAGTCTTCCTATGGGGAAGATAAAATATTGGTTTTCCATTCTTAATTGAATTGGGGAATATGTCAACCTAGGTTTTCCTAAGGCTTCCCAGGTCTTCTTAGGAAGAATGTTCACATCGGATCCTAGATCCAAAATGATGTCATTAATCTCAAATTCATCTAACTGGGCTACTAGTTTGAATTCTTTTTCAGTTTGTACTTTCCTTCATTGCACTCTCTGAGTACTATTCTCGAGAATATTATCCCTTATTCTTGCCTCTAGGGGTTCTTCGTTCCCTAAAACTAGGTATAGCACATTGCGCAAATTTTTTGTTAGTTGATCATTCCCCAGAATGTCAGAGAATAATTGAAACCAAAGGTCAACTACATTTTGAGGTTTCTCAGGTTGTCTTGGCATGACTACTGGGTTTCTAGGTGCAAGGTGTGAAGCAGGAACTTGCGCTATCTTAGGATAAACAATAGGCTGTGGGGGTTTCTCTTGCATATCCAGGCTAGGAATATTCTGAAATATTTCTATGGCATCTTTAAAGAATAGCTTTTGTTTTAGACGGTCATACATGTCTTATTTAGGTGCTACTTTCTGGATCTGAGGTAGAGTATCAGCATCAGCTCCTATCTTCACTCCTCCTTGAGTAATGATATTAAGGTTGGGAAATTGTGCCTTAGTGACCCTCCTGATTTCTGAACTGATGAGGTTAGCTCCTCTTTGTCTTACTCTCTCCTCCCATTTTGCAATTAATTATGGGAAGTCTTCAGTTGTGTGGCCATTGGTTCTGCAATGAGATCACCATGGACACCTTGGATGAGGACAGTATATAGCCAAGTGACCTTTCTCATCACAGTTATAACATCTTCTTGGCCCTCTTCCCCCATTTCTTCCTCCTCTAAAGTCTCCTCCGGCTCCACCTCCTCGACCTCTTACTAGTCCCTGAGGGTTTTCATTCACCCTGAATGATGTTCGGTCTAACCTGTCTACAAGTGCATCCAACTCTCTACATTGATTGGTAGTGTGCATGGTAGACGTGCAGAAATCACAGTGTACTATATTTGGTACTGTCGAATATTTCTACATAATGGGGCACTGTCTTGGCCCATGCTCATGGATTCGACAAATTTCACAATACTCAGTTATTGGTGTTGCTTGGCCTCTTGGGAAATCATGATACGAGGTGGGTTTATGGAATGGTAAGTTTGTCGGCACTTATACAAATCCTCCCATGGGGCCCGATGGGGGTACCATCAGATTCTGAGGAGGTCCCATTGTTATCACTAAAATTTCATCCACAAATAGTTACAATAATTCAGCATCGCCAAACAGTTATGAGGTCACCCATGGACCAAAATTACCACAAAATCATTTCCAAAGGGTCAAAAACTATACAACCAGTGACAAAATTAAAGTGTGTTATGAATACACAGTGCACGCGTGCACATGCACAAAACAGAAACACAGGAAAAGTGCACATGCACCCAATGCACGACTGTGGTCGCAAAAATCCGTGCACATGTGAGAACGACGCATTTATGAGAGTGGTTGGCATCCCACCCACTTATGGTTCAGCTTCCAAGTTGATTTGACACTCAAATCTGGACTGGATCCAACTGGGTGGTTGGTCAAAGACCTAGAAATGCCCTAATTTGCCTCTTTACACACTACAAGATGGTTGAAAAATACCTCAATGAAGTGTTATAAAAAGGCCATGGGTGCACTTCATTTTTCAAGGAATTTCATAGCAAAGTTATGCTGCCACTATTCTCTTGATGAATCCTCTATTCTTATCAAGAGTATACTAGCATCATTGCATTGGGCAATCCATCTCACCCCTTGAGTGGATTAGCAAGGAATTCTTTCACCATTTTCATTTTCAAAGTTGTAAGAAGAGCTTATTTGTGGGGGTCCAAGAGCCCTCCCTTAGAGGAAGAAAGGACTCATAGTCCTCTTTCTTCTTGGTGTTTTCTTTCACAGATATCAACCTTACCATTGGTGACATGGGTCTTATTGTTTCTTTTGTCCTTATGTCCCTATGTTCATTAGTTTAGTTGTTATTTTATTTCTTAGTTTAATTCTTAGTTGCTCTTTTATATTTCCTTCTCTAACCCTTTTCCTTACAGCTATCCTGCTTAGCAAACCCAACTAAGCTTGAAAGCAACTCTATTTTTCTCACTAAGGTGACGAAAGAGGCGCAACAGATTGGTGACTCCTCTAGGGAAAGGTATCAATTTCCTACCCCATTTGGGTTTTTCTAGCTCTTCTTTTGGTTTATTTAACTTGTAGGTGCATTAACCAGCCCAGTCAACCTGCTAAACATCTAATTCCAAGTTGAATTGAGAGAATTCCATCCAGAATTTTCATTCACGGCCGTGTGTCATTTGTGTGTGGGGTTTTTGGCCCACAAACGCGCATCGTGCGCACATGCGCCTAAGTCACATTTTTGTTCTGCGCACCTACGCCCATAAGCTCGTTTCAGTCTACGCACAGGCGCTCAGTGCGCCTCTGTCTCCACTGAGACCTGTGCACCTGTGGATAAAACTACATATTGTAAAGGTTTTTGAGATTTGGGGAAGGCCCATAGCCTTCTTAAAAGTGATTTCATGCATGTTTTTAAGCTGCACCACACCTAGTTCCCTCTTCATATAAAGGGATTAGTCAAAACACATAGGCACTTAGGGGGTTTAAAATCATTTTTTTTCCTCTTTTTTCTTTCATTTTGCCACATGGATGGCTTGCTTTGACTAAAGGTATAAATTGGAATCATTTGCAAACACATCTAACTTTCATTGGGACTAGAAGTTGGATAACAATTGCTTAGTATTCTCTTCTCTCGCACCTCCAAGCGACCTTGAGAATCAGAAAAAGATTGTGGGACAATTTCATCTCCCTTAAAAAGACTAAAACCTTTAGGAGAGGACAAAAGCCCTTCTTGGGACTCCTCTTAGTTTATTTTTCAAACACATCTTAAGATTTTAATGGGCCCATACATGCCCACATGCTACAAAGATAGGATTTTGTTGAAATTTACTTTCTTAGATTAAAGAACTAGGGAAGTTTAAAGGTTTTGTAACGGGCCCATACATGCCCACATGATCACAATCTAGGATAGTTTCAAAGTTTTTCTTAGATTAAATCACAATAGGGAGTTAAAAGAATAGTAAAGGACCCACATGTCCACATGCTAGCTTCCTAGGGACTTTTGAATTACACAAGGTTGTACCAAAGGCACTTAGTTAATTAGGTAATCAACACTTGTAAGGACCAAGCAAAGTCCACATGCAGTAAGGTGACACCTAATTCATTAAAATATTTGGCACACTTTCACTCATTCACACACAAAAGTCACTTATCACTCAATAGTTCTCTTCTCGAAAACGTGGAGGTCAAAGTAAGTTTCCTCCAAAGGGATTCTGAAACACCCCACCCTTTTCTTGACGAAACTATCCACTCCCATTTAATTTCAACGAGGTTGGTTCACGCCCCCAACCTCTCAAACAACCACATCTAAATTTTTTCTAAAAACTCACTAAGTTTTCCTCCACAAGAGGTGCCAAAAGAAATTTTTTATTCTAGGTAGGATTTTGGGGATAGGCATCCAAATAACTCCCCGTTATTTGGTTCTCACATTGTCAAAACCATAGAAGTTGTCAAATAGGGAAGTGAAAATCCTCCAAGTCAAGTGTTCCTAACACCATAAGGCAAGGAGATACCCATGAAGGGTTGAAGGTCGAGGTCTGGTTGTTCTATGCATCCCCCCTTGAGGCACCCACCTCTTGGACGAGATCCAGCCCGTGACCCATTTCTTAGGCCGAAAATCTAAATGTCGCACTTTGACCGAGGTACCTAGTGACCAAAATTTAGGACATCTACCCAGGTGGAAATTGTGGGCTGCAATTGTACCTTGATTGGATTTTGTGTGGCTATTGAGAAATATCACCATCTCTTTCGGGATATGCCCCCTTTACCCCTCATTATAAATGATTATTTCATCCTTCACTAGTTTCTCTTCCGGTGACTTCAGACCCCACTGTTGATTACTATTGGAAGGTCCAGTGATATTTGAGAGGAAGGACGTTACGTATTTTAGGACACAAGTATTTGTTTTCTTTGATTCCCCACACAGACAAAATCCACTTATCCACATATATGCTTTTTTTTCCAAACACTTTATGTATGATGCACTTCTGATTACATTTTGATTTAGATATATATATTGTGTAAAGTTCAAAATTTCCAACAAAGGCTCTTGTTTATTTTTCTCTCATCACATTTTGCACACATCCACTCAGCTAGTCGTACATCATAGGGGACCCACAAAACCCCCGTCATTCCAGACGCTTACTAAACCTCCCTCATATTTTATGGGGAGTTCCTAGTCTTGCCAACTCATCGGCACCACCTTCACACACTCCTGTGAGTGCCATTGTTCTAGGATCAGCTTTTCTTGGTTCCACATTACTTGGGTCCACTTCCCAATTCCCTTCGTCCACTCACTCTCCTTTACATGGAAGTGGGGTGCCAACTTCCTCTCAAGGGGGAAGTACCAACCCACCTAGTCCCCCTCAAGGGTCAGGTTCACAACACACTCACACCATGGCTGGAGCTAACCCTCCCCCCAAACTACAGATGCCATATTTGGCCTCTCTTAACATACCAGATCTAAGAAAACTCACCAATGATCCTAGATTGCATGACCCCACATGGCCTGCAATGCCCACCATACTACCTTCAGACATCCCCAAGTTTGAAGGAAAGGCAGGGGACGACCCTGCCAATCATTTCATGACTTTCCACCTATGGTGCTCTTCCAACAGCATCATGGATGATTCCATCAGACTACGATTATTTCAACGCACACTCACTGGCCCATTAGCCAAATGGTATGTAGATGAAAAATCGGGGTCCCATGCGACTTTCGAGTCCTTGGCCAAAGCATTTTTTACCTTCTTCCAATTACCAATCCACCATGACAATGGTCTTGAACTACTCTCTAATTTCAAACAAACCTCAGCCACACATATCGTTGATCACATTCACGATTGGCGTAGACGACGTAGTTTGTGCAAAGCAGAAACCACCAAACAATAGTGTCTTGACTGGTTTCTCAGATCACTTGTCTCTCTCCTCGGTAAATATGTAGCTTCCACCTTCCCTCAATCCAAAGAAGAAGCCATCAGTAAGGTTCAACAATATGACCTCATCTATTCATACTCAGGGTACTTATACATGGTACTTCCTGATCTCCCCAAACCCATGCCATTCGGTTAAGACAAACCCGGGATGTCTCACTCAGCAGATGGATTGATTGGTAATACCACACACCAAAGTCCTCAACCCCAACCACCACCAATGTATGGCACACCTCAATATCCATCGGCATATGGGGGAACCTCTTATTACCCCCCACCCCCTTATCAATAGCCATATCCTGTTGCTATTCCTCCACCCATCAGTGGGCCACCGCCGGTACCCCCAATACACCCACCTATCCAGACAAGTTCTAGTGCCCCCTCTACCTCAGCTTATACTTTAAGTACTAGTAAAAGCGCCATACCTTCCTACATACCTTATGGATCACAAATCCCACAGAATCTGTACTTTCCATTTCCTATTCCACCACAACCAATGGTCCCCCCACACTCTCATGCTAGGGTAAATTTTGTTCAACCCTCTCCCATTCAGCAATATCAAAATTTCGAACTGCTGAATACGGAAAATCCAACCCATCTGTCGAATAATGTCAAAAAGAAAGGAAGAAACAGGAACAATAACAACCTAGTCCAAGGAAGGAATCAACCCCAACAAAACCAACCTACTGGGGGCAACCAAAACCAAGGGAATCAAAACCCCCAGGGGAGATACAACAACAGGCATCAAGGGAGAAATAAAAATACTATTAAAACCAACTTCCCTTGTGCCCTTTGTGGTGAGTTCGGTCATTATACTCATCATTGCCCCCAAATCGCTGATTTTAAACAGCTGAAAGACTCAGGCAGTCTACCACATCCTCCAGCACCACCTGCCCCTCAGTAGGCCCCACAACAATACATGCAACAACCCCCCCCAGTCGTGTTGTAGAATCCCATTCCACACCAATGTGTGATGAACACCCCACAAGAGATACAGCCTACCCCACCATAGTTGGGACAGTACCTCAATCCAAACAATCCAGCAGATCGCACGATCCTCCTCACCAGTGAAGAAGAAATCCTTCTGCAAACACGTAATCGTTAATACCATGCACCCGCTGAGTCTCCTCCCATTCCTCCAGAAACAATTCCTGCACCAATGGGACCCCCGTTGGTGATCCCTCACCCTAACGCATAATCACCTCTTCGCATCCCTTGCATCCCATTGCGCAGGAATGTCCACAACCCATAGGCTAGGGAAGCTCATAATTACAGTTTGGTTGATGACTTAGAACAATCCCCGACTGCCATGTCAGTCCTAGAAGTCCTTCATACTTGTCCCACTTAGCGGAAATCATTACTTTCTACCTTGGGGGAAGTTGACCCCGCAGATACTCGACTCATCACATTTGATCTCGATGGGGGAGAACCTCACCTTCCCTCTTTGATCGCTTTTCAAATCCCAATAAAAATTCGGGACATTACAGTTCATTGGTGCATCATCGATGAAGGTGCATCCACTTGCATTATGTCCAAATCTGTCTGGCAGAAACGTGGTTCCCCCAAACTCATACCATCTTCCATTACCTTATGAGCTTATGACGGACAACCATTGTATCTTGAAGGGCTCTTTCAAAATGTCCCCGTAGAACTCGGGGGCAAGACTATTCTCATCGACATTGAAGTTATCGATGCCCCTCTTAATTATAATATCCTGTTTGGTCGTACCTACATGTATGCTATGAAGGTAGTTGCCTCTTCCATCTTTCGAACGATGATGTTCCCCGATAACGGGAATATCGTTACCATTGATCAAGTCTCACATTATGATCCTAACCTGTCTGCCAACATCGATAAGATCCTTCCTCTCATCCACACGAGTCATGATGCATACCCACTCATCGAAATGGGTTCCGTAATTTTCAAAGACCCATCATTGTTAGGCACTTACCATGGTGCACCACCACTCCTTCATCCTTCCAATCAAGTATGCATCGTATCATCCAATGGCACTGACCTAGAGGATACCCTTCCTCCTAGGGAGGCTTCTATCATCTCTGACGTCCCACTAGTCATAGAGCTCCCCCCTCACGAGCCTCCTGCGAACCCTTCGAATCCACCAGTCCACGATTTCACCTCTCCCCAAGGCCATGTCCCAGTTTGGGAGATAGTTCCCCAAGCCATAACTCAAATCCTCTTCTTTTACCCTCCACTAAGCATACAAGATTTCCAAGTAGCCACAACACTTACCCTCCCTAATATGGTGTTAGCAATTCTAGTTTGGTATTTACATCCACCAGAGATGGTCCCTCGACCATCCCTTCCCCCCAAATGGAAGGAGTCCCAATGATGATTCCCATACTCACTCCCACCATACCCTCTACACCCAGACTCACTACCCTCCCTACCACAGCTGGGGGCAAGAGAAAGAAGAAGGATCCCACAGCTCCACTTCCCCCACGCGTCCAACCCCCTTGCGCGCTATGTGAGAAAGATGGACACCAAACCAACAACTGCCCATTTCTACCGGAATTACGGAACTTGATTCCACTCAATCAAACTCCATCAAAACTCACCATTATAGCAAGTACTGTTGCTACCACCCCTCACTCAAGTAGTAAAGGGCTGTGAACCAAATTCACTTGCGCTATATGTTCATAATATGGCCATTATACCCACCATTGCCCAGCACTACCTCGCTCCTGGTAGACATTAGCCACAGTACACCAAATCTTCCAGAACAAACCCAATCCAGCTACATCATCCCTACCAAACATCACCGACATCCATTATGTCACAACTTCAGTCAATGAATGCATGAGGTGCCCTTTCTCTCTATGTGAATCCTTAGATCATTTTACATACCAATGTCCTATGATCATTAAATACAGGAAACGCCAATTGACCCTGATTCAAAACCCTACAGAATCAATGGTTGACCTTACCGCGTCACTAGAAATTCTTCATATCATTTCTCCTAAACCTGAGGCCCTCCCAATGCCTCCGTGGTTCTTGGATGACTTACCCAAGGATTCACCCCCAAATCCCCCCAATTCTCCCATTCATTTACCTACAGAAATTTTACATCCAACTACCATGGGTACTCCTTAGTACTTCAATATTTGGTTTATGTCAAGCGAACCATCGCAATTTCATTACGTCGTTCCCCTTCTTATTCATCACCAGGGGGCAGCCCCCCGACAACAGTCACCGATATCACTCTTTAAGACCCCTTGTATTCCCGTCAATTCCACTGTGACGAGGACATAATCGAAGAGTTAAACACCCCCGACTACCCATGGGATGCGCTACACCACCGAGCACTCTTCTTTCCACAAGAAGCCCCCACGCCTCCTAACTAACACCCCATATACGCAGTCAAAATAAAAGATTTTATCCCATCAAGGCATATCGATTGGTTCAATAACCCCATTCCTGCCCCTGATGATTTTGAATAAGGAAACATGGCCAACATTTCCCCGACCATCAAAATCGATATTTCCATCAAAAATGGATTCATCGAGGAAATCACCATTTGCACTACTTGCACTCCTCAAGAAATCACCGCCTATAAATCCCTCTTCCAAGAATATCGAGATATTTTTTCCTGGTCATACACAGAAATTCCTGGCCTTGATCCCTCTATCGTCGAACATCACATCGACACCTGGCCTGATATCACCCCAGTTCGTCAAAAACAACAACTCCTACACCCATCCAAAGTAGCGGCCATCAAAGCTGAGATTGACAAACTACGCACGACCGGGTTCATCTACCCCATCGCCTATACATCATGGGTTTCCAACCCTGTACCCGTTAACAAAAAACATGGCACTATCTGCGTTTGCACGGACTTTCGCGATCTCAATCACACATGTCCAAAAGACAACTTTCCAATGCCTTTCATCGACCAAATTATTGAAGACTGCACGAGCCACGAGGATCTATCCTTCATGGATGGTTTCTCTGGTTATAATCAAATCCAAATCCACCCAACCGATCAATACAAAACCGCATTCACTACCGCTTGGGGTACTTTTTCATATTGGGTCATGCCTTTTGGCTTAAAGAATGTTGGCGCAACTTTCCAATGGGCTATGACATACATTTTTCACGATCTGGCTCATATCATCCTTGCATACTTGGACGACCTCACAGCTTGATCTAAGAAGTGCACCCAACATCTTGATGATTTACAAATCATCTTCCAATGGTGTCGTCAGTACAACATTTGCTTGAACCCCCTCAAGTGAGTATTCTGCGTCACTACAGGGTGCCTCCTCAGATTCATCGTTTCCCAAAGTGGTATTACTGTGGACCCCCTCAAAGTCCAAGCCATCACAGAAATTCGACCTCCCTGGAATTTACGTCAACTCCAGAGCCTACAAGGAAAATCTAACTTTCTACGGCGATTTGTCCCAGACTAAGCCACTTGCACACATGGTTTCCTTCGCTTACTATGCCACGACATCCCATTTCACTAGGATGAACATGCCCAAAAAGCATTTGACGATCTTAAAATGGAGCTATATAACGCCCCTTTAATTAGTTCACCCAACTATAATCGCGACTATATCCTCTACATATCAGCATCAGTTGTCTCAGTAGCAGGAGTTCTCTTACAAATCGACGATGACGATCATGAGCACGTCATTTACTACATTAGTAAAAACCTCTCTGGGCCAGCCTTGAAGTACAAACACGAAGAGAAACTAGCCCTTGTAGTCATCCTCGCAGTCCAGAAACTGCGTCATTACATTCTGCTTCACACGACTAAGGTCGTAGCAGATTCCAACCCTATGCAATACTTGCTCAGTCGTCGACAAATTAATGGCAAATTTGCCTGATGGATCGTTATCCTTCAGGAGTACAATATTGAATTCTCAACACCCAAGAGAAATAAATCTCTCGTCCTCATTGAACTTGTCATGGCCTTCCCCTCTGATACTACCAGTGCCCCCCCCCATCAATACCAACTTTCTCGACGAACATCTCTTTTACATCACTTCGAATGATCCTTGGTACGGCGACCTCCTCGTCTACCTCCGAACCCAAAATTTTGGTAACCGCCTCTCACAAGATGATCGTCATCGTATTCGCCACCAGGCCCCCCGCTACCTCCTCATCAGAGACATCTTATACTGGCGAGGGGTCAACACCATACTTCGTCGATGCTTGACTATTGATGAGGCCGATAGAGTCTTGAATGACTACCACGACGGTGCATGTGAGGGTCATCTTTCGGGAATGTCCACTGCTCATAAAAGCATCCGAGCAGGTTATTTTTGGCCTACATTGTTTCACAATTTCATTTACACCGTGAAACGATATGCGAAATGTCAAATTTATGCCAACAAAGCATGAGCACCACCTGCTCTTCTTCAGCCAGTCATTACTGTCGACCCCTTTTGTAAATGGTGCGTTGACTTCATGACCTGTCATCCCCCCTCCAGCAATGGCCACAAATACATTGTTGTCACAGTCGATTACTTCACAAAATGGGCAGAATCTATGCCCACCTTCAACAATATTGTTGACACCATAGCATGTTTTTTCTTTAACCGCGTCATATCCCACTTTGGAGTACCCCTCCAACTAGTTTACGATCATGGGAAACACTTCGAGAATGAGATTTTCGTCGAACTCTCATCTCGGTTAGGATTCTCCCACGAGTTTGCCTCACCATATTTCCCTCAGTCTAACAGACAGGTTGAAGTAGTTAATAAGGTCCTCAAGACCATGTTATAGCCCATGGTTAATAAACATAAGACCAATTGGCATCATATGTTATTTTTCGTGCTATGGGCTTATTGTACGACCGTGAAAATGGCCATGGGTTTCACACCATTTCATCTAGTCCATGGGGTTGAGGCCACTCTTCCCATCGAGTGTGAAATTCCCACCTTACGCACCGCAATTGAGCTATTACCTGACACTGCTCCAATGGAGCAGTTCTTGTTGAACTTAGAGTCCCTGGATGAAGATCGTCGATCTTCATTACAGAATAATGAGGCAGCCAAAAAATGGTCAAAGGCCACCTTTGATCACCATGTCAACCTTCACTCATTCCACGAATGTGACCTCGTCCTTGCTTACGATATCGCTCACGATACCCTTGGTCATGGAAAATTCGAGTCACTATGGCATGGCCCCTACATTATAATACATTGCCTCACCAAAGGCACTTACATCATGGCCTCTCCCGAAGGCCTCTCTCTCAAAGAACTCGTCAATGGGTTACACTTAAAGAAATTTTATGCCTAAGCGTAGCAATTCTACTTTAGGTTATTTCTTTTATAGTGTTTTTAATCTTTTTTTCCATCCCTCACATCTAAACTATCATTTGTGCTATTGACAGATGCTTCCTCCACTGGCCTACCACATCGGTTACGTCGACGGCACCAACCATTGGACACAAAATCTTGCTTTGGCAGCTTGGGCCCTCTATACCCCCTCACATGAAATGCTCCATTCGAGCGGCATATCTTTGGATTCAGCCACCAACAACCAAGCCGAATACACTGTCTTCATTGGCCTCCTCGCCGATGCCCAACATCATCGTATTCATCACCTTAGCAAATTTCTCGACTCTCAACTAGTCGTTCTCCAACTCAACAATGTGTACCATGTCTGCGATCCTTGCCTCTTTCGCAAATACCTACAGGTTAGAATTTTATATCGACATTTTGATTTCATTACATTTACACATATTCCAAGACAATTGAATCAAATTACAGATAACTTAGCTAACATGGTGTTAGATTGGCATATATCACATCAAGATACCTCTACACATAAATCACAAATATCAAAAACCTGTCATAGCATATATAGATTAGACATCATCAAACATTAAAAAACACAGGTAAACATCAAATAGACCCCAAAAATGTATACTCATATATATATAAATTGGTCACCAGTGCCATCAAAATGTTTACATTCAAAACATGATATACAAAATCCACAGGCCAGTACAACACCTCGGTACAAAATGGGCTCACTAGCCTATATACAAAAATACAAAAATACATAGAGAACCACTCAAGGTGCCTCTAGAGCACCACCTCCTACCCCTCCCTCAGGCGGTGGTCCCCCACCCACTACTAGTCCCTCCGGACCGGGAGGTAACCGTCCGGTCATAGAAGCACCTGCTACTACTGCTCATCATACCATAGCCCACCACGGTGGCGGAACCCCCACATAGTGCTCTAATATGCCCTCATCCTGGATACGTGACCACATGCCCTCAGGCATGCCCTATAGCACCGCCTCCAGGTGGCGGCGAATATCCTCAAAATATGCTTCAGCATCCGCCACAGGATCATGTGATGGCCCAGCACCTGGGTCATCAAACTGGCATCTCCTCACTACTCTCTCATCCTCAGCTGGTCTCCCCCTGGTGTCCTCACGCCAGCATCTCTCTCCTACCCGTGGCCCTCCCCGCGGTGGTCTCCCCGGCTCTTGATGAGCCGACGCCCTCAGCAACTCAACCTCGTGCCCGCGAGGTGCCACATCTTCACACACAAACAACCAAACGATAGTATCAGCATCTATACCATATACACATGTCATGCTATCTAAAAAAATCAATATATCAAACTCATAAACATACCTCGATGGTCAAACACCTCCCCTAGAGACAACACCATATTCGGATCACCCCGGAAGTCAACACCAGCATATGGATACTGCAAAATCACCTGCGTCGCCTCAGCCTTGAAGAAGTGGCCACCCTCGCCACCACCATGGCGAACCAAAATAGTCGACCACCACCTCAGTCGTAGCTCTCTTTCCCCAGGAGCGCCCAATAAAATCCTAGGGCGCAACACAGGCATCCTCTCCAAGAACCAAGCCACTAGGATGGACCCAAAAGCAAAGTCCCCTGTATCAGTGGAGCGACAATGGTCCAACTACCCTACCATCCTGGAATGCAGCATAAGCCCCCAGGAAAAGTTATCACCGGCCAGTACCCTCTCCATAATACTCAGCTGACCACCACTAATCCGCTAAGTCGTGAGGGACCCATAAACCCTCACAATCATCACTGCTATACAGTGATGCGCTAGAGAATCCATCACCCCGATGCTCATAATGGATCCCGACATAAAGTTTGCCCTAGAATGGTACCTCCGACCCACTGTCACTAACACCACGTCCGTAGGTAACACCGGCTCCACCGGTAGGGGCGTTCCCCAAAACGGGAGCCCACTCAAAAAATATATATCCTCCACCGCAGTGAAGGCAATCTGCTCTCCTCGCACCATAAAACAATACAGGTCCAGATTCCACATCCAGATAAGAAACTGTAGGAGATACTCCTGCACCCATATCAACGGGCACTCAAAGAACTTCAGCAGCCCATAGGCTGCCAAAGTAGCGCGAACCCCCCGCTCCTCAATCACCACAGCATCCCTCAGCTAGGACCAATCCCGCTCTCGCCAACCAACTGGCATCATGCCAAATGATCACCTGCAGCCACACAAAACAGTCCTAGGTCAGCCACATTGACCATAAAAACATTAAAAAGATAAGTTTTACACCCATCAACTTTTCCCCCAAGGCGCGGTTGTTTAACCCACGGGCGTGCATACATGTGTGCATGTTCACCCCATAGGCACGCACGTATGCTCTCCTATTCACTCCACAGGCGCGCACTTAGGCATGCCTGTCCATCCCACAGGCGCACATCCATGCAAGCCTACTCACCCTACAAGGGTGCCTCCATGCACCTCTGTCACGAACACAGACGCGCATCATAGAACGCATGTCCATTACATAGTCGCGCACACATGCACAGTTGTGTAGCCAATAGGCGTGCACATAATGCGTGCCTTTTTCCCCCTTACATGCGCCCCCATGCGTAGCTATCCAGATGACAGGCGTGCACTTATGCATGCATATTTCCGGATCGCCCATGCACTTGGGGGCCCACACCCATAAAACCCTCTGTACGGCCCTCCGTACAGGCCCTGCCCAGAAATGAAAAACCTACTTCTATGTAGGACGATACGACTACCAACCTGAAGCTCGCTCATCCTAAATCGGCTGCCTCACTCTCCTGGAATCTCTAAATCTCCTCTGAATATCTCTCATCCAATCACTCTGGCAGCAAGTACAAATGAGGTGGCAATGTGGGCCCTACAACTATATATAGGCCTTTCCGCCAAACTTCCAATCACCATTCCGAGAGCGTCGGGTGTCTATTCTTGGGCCAGTTTTCATCATTAGCCCCAAGGGCGCAATTTTTTCATACCATGTCCAAGTACGCATGCTCATGTTCAAAATTATCAAATACATGTTTGTATATTCGATTCTCTTCAGATGTTATTCACGTCGAGTATTTGGTTTTCATGTGTGCAGGTACTTGGTCATCATATATCAATGCAACCCCTTCAGGTATATAATCATCACTGGCATGTAATCATTCCCTTTGAATCTCAATTGCATCTCCAGTCACACCCTCTTACATTTTCCTCTAGGATCTCCACCTCCGTCTTTGCAGTACCAACACCTCCATTTGCATCTTAGGTATTGTCACCTAGTAGCACTCTCCCCCACATGAGTTGTCTCATTCATAGCACCCTTTTGCACTTTGACACTCATGCGTTTTCAAACCCTTTAGGGATGGGAGTCCCAATAGTCTTACATCATGTCGTGAATCAGCCACATACTCCTTCTCCTCATTTTGCTAGCTTTCCCACTGGACTCCCCGATTATCTCTTCAAGGTTCTCTTTTTGACTGCACCTCCGCAGTATCATGAACCCTCCATTTCATCCACAATCAGTTTTCCCCTCTGCAAATTTCCCTCCATTTCATCTACCTCATGCAGAAACCCACCCATGGGGCCCCCACCTTCCACCAATTCTCCAAACTAATGGTGCCCTCACCGGCCCAACCATATTACACCGGGGCACCCATTTCTGTAGTTGTACAATCATCCCAAATCATTCGTTATTTATTGTAAAAAAGCCTTTATTTCCAACATTTCCATACCTTTTTGTCGTCACCTTTGGCGAACTTGTTCCCTTTTTGGCAAGCGCAACCCATGTCACCCTTGGTTCGGGCACTCCTTATCATCTACCCTTGTTGACATCGTCCATATACTCCGGGTATCCCACAGGCCACTTACCTCAGCCCTCTAAGTTTGTTCACTTTGTTTCGCCTCTGGCACAACTTATCCCATGTCTTGTTGTCCCCCTGACACTCAACCTAGTTGAATGGTTGCGGCCACTTATACTTCGCATATTCCCCCAACCAAGGGTAGTCTTGAGTCTTCATACATATTGACTTCGACCATGTACCTCCTTCAGTTCCTAAACTCACCTAGTATATTTCACGAAGCCCTTTGCTTCTGGGAGTCGCGTCCTCCTTTTTGTCGACATCAGCGCAGTTTTCAAGAAGGGCGACATTATCTTGACTCTCATTACCTTTCCAATGAGAGATCTCAGATGACACAAGGAGAACCACAATTGGTCCCTGCTGTCGTTGACCCCCGTAACATTTGACTTCAACACTTTCTCATATTACGGTGGGTCTTACTTTGCAACTATTTTAGTTATTTCTTATATTTTCCGAAGACCTCTGAACTTGGCTGGGCTATCAATGCCTACAGAATCCATGATATTTCTTACAAATGTCACTACCTACCATTTAGAGTATGTTCCTCCACAGAATTGTCTTCTGCCTTTATCACGACCAACCCCGAGGGTGCTGCAGTTGTCTACATCAACACATCATTCCTTTTTTTAGTTACATGACATGAGCATGGGGCATGCCCGCCTCGTTTGTACACAGTTTATTTTTACACACCTTATGGAAGGTTGGGTTCTACATGTTCCCTTCTACCTCCAATGGGTAACTCTTGACAATCCCATTATCACTCTCTCTTACAATGGCACTCTTAGTAGAAGAAACATTGATGGATTTTTCCTATACATATGCTCCTAACCTCATCCATCAGGGGGCATCTGTTATCACTGAAATTTCGTCCACAAAAGGTTACAAGAATTCAACATCACCAAATAGTTATGAGGTCACCCATGGACCAAAATTACCACAAAATCATTTCCAAAGGGTCAAAAACTATACAACCAGTGACAAAATTAAAGTGCGCTATGACTACACAGGGCACATGTTATAACCCTAAATTGCACCATACATGCTTACCTGGCATTAGGCCATCTCAGATCCCTTCTTTGCCAAAGCACTGCTAAGCAACTCTTTAAAAAACCTCTTTTATAAGGGCCCACGTGCCCTGCTCCATTAACTAAATGCATGTACACGCTAGCTGACCTAAAATAGCCCGCGTGGACCGAAAAAAGCACGAAAAAAGGAAAGTTGCCAATGGAACACACATCTCTGGGTGAGTTAACTAAAAATCCCGACCATGCATGGCTGAGGGTTCGTCCAAATGCCTAGCTTCTTCTAGCCTATAAAGGAAGGGCTAGGGGTCCCATTTGGAAGAGGAAAAATATAGCAAAGAAACTCTACCCATTTGCATATTCCCATTGTCCCAACCCTTTAGCCATCCTAGTTCCAGAAGAGATACGAAGCAAAGAAGTTGGAGGATAGTTGAAGAGGAGCCCAGGATCAAGTTCATGGAGCAATTTCCGGTATCGAATTTTTGTAAGTTAACTCATTCAAAGTAATAAAGAAAATTATTTCCCCGTCCCAATTCATGAGTTATTCATAATTTGTTAAGTACATGTTTGAATCTCTAACTTGTTAGTCTATAGGTAAGATGCATGTGTAGTTGTTGCTTGTCTTGTATGCAGGTCAGCATTGGAAAGGAGAACTGCGAACAAGTGATCAAGTGCGACAAGGGATTGACATCAAACGCTTGATACAAGGTAGGTTGATCTAGCCATGTTTTACTGAAAAGAAATTGGATTTAAGTCTGGGGACGAAGGTAGAAAGTAGATTTTTTCTTGGTCATATCTGCATGCAAAGAATAACCCTATTTTCTAGTCCATAAGGAGATTTCCCTCACAACAGAATTGGTGACCATACTGGGGAGATCTCTAGGGTTCCTGGAATTTTATTGTTTGGGTAGTTTTTAGAATAAGACTGGTTTTTCATGCTGGTTTTTTTTTTAGTTTCTGTAAAATCTGAGCCAGTAGAGAGTCTGGTTTTCCATACCAGCTTTCTCTGATTTTCTTGATTGGGTTTTTTTGGGACCCACTGAGGTACACGTGGCCTGCATAAGGTCTGCACACGTGTACCCGCGCCCTACTCTCTTACAGCCCGCGTGTGAACGCTAGCTGAAGAAATAGAAGTAGCGTGTAGAGCCCAGAGAATTTTTTGAGGCAGTCATCCTCTTCCCTGTCAGAATCAGACATTCTCAGGGGTTTTCTGGAATTCTTTCTGAGTCTTGGTTGTTTGCGGTCTTATCTCAGATTTTTTTGCTTTATGATTTTTTCCTTTCTTGGTTTTCTTTTTTCTATTAAAAAGAGTGTCCAAGCCTTCAGGAGATCCTGGTTATCAATATCAGTGGTCTCTTCCTGGTCTGGGTTGTCTGTTTTTGTTTTTTCTCAGAGTTTAGATATACACACAACTTGTACAAGGTCAGCTCGCGTGTACACACCCTCTGGATCTATACAGCTCGCATTCGCACGCTTGTTGTTGGGTTATCAGTACCGTGCTTGGGCAGGATAGGTTTTTTTGGGGGTAAGGAAGTCATCCTTTCCCTTGATGAGAATTATACCTCTTAGGTATTTGAATCTCTGTCTTAGCAGTCAATAGCTTAGGATTGATCTTAGCCTTAGATTGTTTTTTCTCATTTTAAAAAGTTGTCATCAAAAAGAATTTTTAAGGGTTTTTAGACAAGTGTGAGAGTCATTTTTTAAAGTTGCTAGGGTGTGATTTGTTGAAGTGATTCTTTGCGATCTGCGATTAGGCCAGAATTGTTTTTCTTAGTTTTTGCTTGTTGGTATTTTTCCTTTTTTGCTTTATCAGCATTTAAATAAATAAATAAATCTCTTTTCATTTTCTTGTTTGGTTGAAGAGTGTGTTTTTGCATTATTAGCCAGGGAAAAGTCGTTTATTTCATAAGTTTTTTTAGTTTACTTAGATCATAAGTAGCTTGTAGTCAAGTGAAATTTCTTTTGAGTTTCTTGTCCAAAATCTTAGAAAATTTAAAAAATATATATTTTGAAAAGTTGTTGAAATTTTGCATTAAGTAAAAGTTTTTGTTTCCATCTTTTTTTTTCATTCATTTTTTCCTTTGTCTTTTACACATCATCAGTTTCACTTTCATATGACTTGACATAATACAAAGCCATAAAATTAACGCTAAATCTAAAATTTATTAGACTTTTATGTTTGTAGGGTTAACCAACTAGTTCAGGATTAGGGCCTTGGATTAGGTTGGAGAGGAAACTCTTCAAGGCCATTTAAAATCAAACATTGGAGTCTGAGTTAGGGAGTGTCTAAGTCCAGTATCGTGAAATTTATCCAGGACCCCCCTCTAACACAGGGGATAAACATGAGGTCGCGTGCGGAAAGGTAGCGGAGATAACCCCTCCAAAGTTGGACCAATCGTAGTGGAGAACACATATAGAGGGCTTGTTTTGGGATTCCGTCGATTTCATTTTCCACGGGCCTTCATGGGTCTCGAATCCATTTGAGGTCCTCATTTTTCTTCCGAACCACTTTCTTTTCATACCCTTGACAGGTTTCGGGCTCGATACCCTTCTCATTGTGGTCTACCCAACTTTCGACTGTACCCGCCTGGTGACAGTTCACGCGCTGGCAACCTAGTTGCCTATCTTTTTTAGGGACATACATAGGTGACTGCGGGGGTATACCACGGGACCTAGGATAGACATCAGGCCACACTTTGTAGAGTATACCCAGAGGGTGCTTCTGTGTTCGAGTTGCACTTGCACTGGTAAGTTTCTCTAGTGTTGGTTGTTGTAACTGTTCTTCCAATTAATTTAGTGTTTGTCTGTCTTATATTCTAGGGACTTTTTTTAGTGTGTGTTACTTTTGAACATTTAGACTACCATAGTGTGTCTTTGATCTTCTCACATAGTGGAGGATCATGAGCTCCACCGGTCACGAGGGCTTCTTGACCTGCCGCTAGTTACACTGGAGCCACCCCCGCCACCATTAAGGTGAAAGCTAGACCAACAAGGGTCTTTTGAAGCGACTGGGTCACAAGAAATTGTGCCTGACCAACTTCCGGATGAATCGACCATTTTGGACCTTGGAGCAAATGCTCTCAACCTGGTTGAAACCCCAACCACTGAGTTCTTGGCACCTTTCATCGTACCAATTCAATTTTACGAGCGCCAGAAAGTGTTGCACACAGCAATGGAAACAAATGTTGTTACTCCTTCTGAGAATTCTTCAATTCCCACTACAGTTGTCACCATAGGAGATTTTTCACCTCCTAACCCATCGTCACTGGTCCGAGCCACCATGGTCTTGATCGCTTCTACATTGCACAGTGGTCTGATCCCATCTTTGGTGGCAGCCACAACCCCTTTCACACCAAGTGCGACAGGCCCTTCGTTCTCATACGGGGTGCCTAGTTCAAGAACAAGTCCTGTACTTTCCTACTCCATTTTATAGACTTTAGGTTTGGGGGCAGAGAACTCTAGAGCTCCTCTGCAAGGTCACATGGGGGGCACTCCTGCTCCTTTTAATGCTTTCCCTTATGGAGGGGGTCATATCCCTCCTTCGTCCCCTTCACTCGGTGGCTCACATCAGCAATCCATTGGGTAACCTACATACCATATTTTATTTGGAGTAGGGAGTCAAGGACCACCTTCGCATAGTATGACAGTAGGTTCGACACCGTTTATTTTGGCCAGAACATTTGGTAACAACGCCTTCTCGTCAGCCGCCTTCCTGACTGGGGGCAATCCCAATTTTGGACAATCTATTCCTGTGCAGAGTACTATTCCTGCACAGGGGGCAAACCTAGGAACTTCTTCCACATCAGGGCCTTGGAATTCTTGGCAGGGATCCGTTCCCTCATCCGGAATGTAGATCTGGGGTAATTCTTTCCACAATAAATGGAACCCCTGACAAACTACTATGCCTATCCCCATGGGACCGACATGGGGCAACCCTTCCCAGATTCCTTCGAATATAACGCATGCCCAACCATCTATGTCCTATTTGGGAAATCAGTTGATGATGTCTCCACATATGCAAAATCCATACACTAGCCAGGGCCATGGTTTCTACTAGAATCTGGGCCATCAACCAAACTTTTCCTAGCAACCTGGTGCCAGTCAAACTCCAGGCCCCTTTTTCCCAGGTTATCACTAACAACCCAAAATACCCTTCCTGGCAACTTTGCACTTGCCAGATTTGACAAGGTTGTTGAATGACCCTATTTGTCATGATCCACATTGGCCTCCTATGCCGACGAAGTTGCCTCTGGACATTCCAAAGTTTGAAGCCAAGCCTAACGAAGATCCAGGAGATCATGTGACTACCTTCCATCTTTGGTGCTCATC
Source organism: Picea engelmannii (assembly GCA_009831015.1). Lineage (NCBI taxonomy): Eukaryota > Viridiplantae > Streptophyta > Pinopsida > Pinales > Pinaceae > Picea > Picea engelmannii. The sequence goes on from ML779382.1 coordinate 604,389, forward strand.
TAACTCATTGAAAGATGACTCCGTACAGTTGCGATTGTTTCAACGTACTCTCATTGGGAGTGCCACGAAATGGTACATCTAGCTTGATCACTCAAGATACTCTTCCTTCGGTGAGCTGGCAATGGATTTCCTAAACCATTTCCAGTTACCTATGAGATACGATGCTGGCACAAAGCTGTTGGCCAATTTTGAATAGACGATAGCGGACCATATCTCGGATCACATCCAAGAATGGAGATGTCGGAAGAGTCTAATAAAGGTGCTAGTCCCACTAGCATTCCTGCTTGAGTGGTTCCTTAAGTATTTGGTCCCACAGTTATCCAAAGATGTCACGACGTCGGGAGTTTTCTCCGAAGAATACGCCATCATGAGGGCTCAACAATTTGAGCTCATATATTCTCAGTTTGGTTTATTATACAACATCTTCCCAGATGCACGACGCTCAATCCTTGATAAAACTAGAAAGAGAGTTGGACCACATGCCGATGGTATTGTTGGTTCAGCAAAAACAAAGCCCGTTGAGCAATTGACGAAGCAGTTGCAGCAGTTATCTATACAAGACACAGCGGCCAGCCAAACCACTACTTTGGCTGCCCCCCCCCCCCCCCCCCC
>ML779382.1:612203-637706 GCA_009831015.1 Picea engelmannii
CGACCCTTATTTATACTAAATATGTCTATTAAGAGAAGCATCTAGAGGAAGATCCTTCTAGAAGCGGAAGCTTCTATTAGGTCTTCTTACATCCGCCTTATTCTATTTTATTGAAAGGCCTTATTAATATTGGCCTTTATTACATCCGAATACATTGATCTACCTATGTGCAGGTTAGGACCTTAACAAAGCCTACCAATAATGTTGGCGGGGACAACACTGAAAAACGAAAGGCGAGGTATCCATGCAACTTGTGCACGGAAGACCACCCGACCCATCTATGTCCTCGGCTTGTAGAAGCCCAAAAGTTTGTGACGCAGCAATAGCCCACTGTGTTAACCAATCCATTTCAACATGGAAAAAATATAACCCAAGCCTCTGCAAGAACTGAAGAGGGCAGCCAAGAACCCTTTCCACCTACGAACAACCCCGTGTCTGCAAACGTATATATGGTGAGGGGTGATGCTTTTATATCGACTAGAGCGCATGACTATAGTAAACCGAGCACTTCTAAGAAGGGTAAAGAAGTTGAAATCCCATCTCTTCCTCTACAGATTGAGAAGACGTTAGGCGAAACAATGACACACATTCCCAAAGGCGCATTCAAAAAAGATTCTCATAACCCAAACGCAAGGGTCGCCCAGAACTACTATGTGGTGGAAGATTTATCACAAACCCCTTGTGTGATGTCCGCTTTGGAGGTCCTCCAAAGCTTCCCTTCCCAGAGGAAAGCTTTGTTAGCCTCTTTAGGATCTACCAAGAATTGTAATCTGGGTACAATTATGCTGGATACAACTGACTTAAAACCTCGTCTACCTTACCACGTAGCATTTCATATAGTAGTGGCTTATCCCACGAAAAATTTTACTCGAAATATCTTCCGCACGATGGTTGATGAGGGCGCCTCAACATGTGTTACGTTGTTGGCATGTTGGAAGGTCGTTGGCCAGCCCGTTTTGTCTCTGTCACCTACTCTCCTCACCATTTTCGATGGTCGTTCATTCCAACCACATGGTATCGTTCCTTTTTTCCCTGTGCAATTAGGTGGGAAAACCATGTGTGTCGAAGTAGAGGTAGTCGATGCTCCCCTCGACTATAACCTCTTGTTAGGAAGGAGTTGGACTTATGCCATGCAAGCTATGGTTGCTACAATTTTTCAGGTCTTTTTGTTTCCACACGAGGGTTGGATAGTGACCATCGATCAATTGTCCTTCTCCAGACTTGAACCTTCATTGGGGGCATCCACAGTCCTGATGATTGATAATCCTCAACCAGGTGTCGTCAACGTAGGGGTTGGTTTGTGCCCATATTTGATGGGTACCTTCGATTACCCACCCCCTCAAGGCGATATCAAGTTTATATCCAATCACCATAAGGTTGAGATTTTTCAAGTTTCGTCATTCCACATGACTTACTTCGACGATCCATGGATACTTCCTTCCCCATCAGCTACGATGGATGGGACAGGGCACCCAGGCATGTCCATGACCTTGTCCATAGTTGAAGTAGCGTACTCTTTAGTCCAACAAACTTCAGCCCACACTGATCCAGCTCCTGCACAAGAGTTAGATCCACTTCTAGAGCCTATTTGGGCTCAATCTCACACCGATTCATTAGAATTAGTCTTTCCCACTGATGAAGCAATAATTGAAGCAATGACTAGTCCGGATAAACCTTGGGAAGATCTTCATCACAGATCATACTTCCTCCCAGAGTTAAGCCAAATTGAAGCAGGAGAATTCACCATGACTATGACGGGAGATCGGTCTTGTCATATTAACCCCTTAGCTACACATGAGGTTTATGCTGAGGGTAATATGGAAACTATCATTGAAACATTACCAATCAATATCTCTCGAAACCCTGGCATCGTGGAGAACGTCTTCGTCGAAGCAGACTGCTCCCCTGAAGAGATTCAAATATACATCGATCTTTTTAAAGAATTCCATGACGTTTTTGCCTAGCCTTATGAGGAAATGCCAGGTATCGATCCAAAAATAGTTGAACATGAAATCACAATGTATCCTGATGCCAAGCCGGTTCGGCAGAAGCTTCATCCAATTAATCCTAAGAAAGTAGCAGCCATTAAGGTTGAGGTTGAGAAATTGCTAAAAGTCGGGTTTATATATCCTATCCATTTGACCCAATGGGTGTCAAACCCCGTGCTGGCCAATAAAAAATAAGGCATGATTCATGTATGTACCGACTTCTATGATTTGAAAAAGGCATGTCCCAAAGATAATTTTCCCACACCGTTCATCGACCAGATCATTAATGAATGTGTGGGTTACGAAGCCTTTTCTTTCATGGACGGTTTTTCAGGATATAATCAAATTCAAATCAAACCCGAAGACCAACACAAAACGACATTCATTTGCCCATGGGGTACATTCGCATATCATAAAATACCTTTTGGTCTCAAAAATGTTGGAGCCACCTTTCAGTGGGCCATGTCTTTTTCTTTTCATGACCTCAAGCATATATTCGAGGCTTAACTAGATGATTTAGCATCGCAATCTCGCAAGATAATAGATCATCCCACACACCTCCAACTTATCTTCGAACGTTGTCGCTACTTTTGGATTCGCTTGAATCCAAAAAAGTGTAGCTTCTACATAACATCAGGATGATTGTTAGGTTTCATAGTGTTAATGATGCAGGAGCATCGCCAACTCATCAAGCAAGCCAACACATCAAGCGGAGATCAGCTAGATAAACAAACCCAAATTTTTGAAGTGCTTTGGGATTGTAGCACAAGTCTTTAATGAACCATTCATGAAGGCGCATTTGTATATTGTATTGGACCTTGAGCCTTTAAGCTCTCATCCTTTGGTAGATAGTCGGCATTTAATAGATTTAATGCTAGTAGATAGGATTTTAAGTCTAGATTTGATAGTTTAGAGTCTGAGAGGGAAAACGAATATAGACACCCTCATTGTACCATTGTAACATAGTGAAGAATAGAGGAAGCATTCAGGAGAAGAGAAGAGAAAACCATAGAATATTGTATGAAGAACACCCATGTACAGGCATTTGAATTAATAGAAGAAAGTTCTGATTCAAACTCATGGTTGGTGTTGTTTTCTCTGTGTATTGATGTTGTGCTCATGAATGTTTGCTTTCTTGTTATGCATTTGCTTTGTATATGTTGTGCATGTGATTTCATGTTTCAAACTAAAGTCTGAAAGGGAGAGAGAGTGAGGTTCAATTGTTTCTCTATCTGAGCCAGGAGATTCCTACAAGGTGTGCAGTTGAATTCATCCACAAGGAGTGCATTGATGAAGGCTCAGTAGTTTAACTTTTGTTCTCATTCACCCAGAAGTGGAAGTGGGTTGTTGAAGTCGTGCAAGGAGTACGTAGGCTGAAGAAGAAGTCTCAGTTATGAATCTGAGCAAAGGGAAATCGAAGACTGCTGCCGCAGGAAGTGCGCAAAGTCGGAAAGATTCAACACTTGGGAAGTTGTTGAATGTTGAGTGCAAGGAGTGTGCGCAAGTTCCTCTGAAAGAATCAGAGTGGGAAAGCTCAGGAGGTATGGCACCTTCGTGATATCATTATCGAAGACTACACAGGAGGTTTCCGTGCCAAGAAGTCCTTAAGAAGGGAAAAGAGGAATCGACAATCAAGATTCATAGAAGAGATCGACGAAATCCTGTCAGCCGTTACATCTCTGAAAGTTGCGCAGAGTTTAAGCCCTAGCTCACAGAGGAGGAGTCCCGAAGGAGTCATCGGGATATCAGAGTCATCGGGGTTTTGCTGAACAATAGAATCGAGACCTTGTAGTTCTCGAAATCCCGAGAAAGCATCTCAGTCGTTGATCCCGACAGGACACGTGTCAGACATCTGGAGAAGAGTCGGGGTTCAGCTCATCGGAGAATCAGGATTTCCGAGGACAGAGAACTCTCGCATGTTGGAATCACGATCCACGATATCCCGACGAGAGTTTTGAACCGTCCATTGGCGAGGACGCGTGGCAGGAGATCCGGATGAGTCGGTGTTTGGAGGCATCGGAGTTTTCGCAGGCAAGGAATTTTCGCAACAGGAAATCGCGATCCGCGATTTCCCGATAGGATTAGAGCCGCTGATCTCAGCAGGGACACGTGGCGAGAGATCCTGGATAGTCAGAGTTCAGGATATCGGGGTTTTCGGAGTCGTGAAACTCTTGCACAATGAAATCGCGATCTGCGATTTCCCGACACAGCCGGAGCCGTTCAATTTGAGGGATGCGTGTCCGAGGATCTAAAAGAGTTGGGGTTCGGCATTTCGGGGTTTTTGCATACAAAAGACTTGTTGCATTAGAAGTCGCAATTTCGTGATACCCGATAGAGCGATGAGGAAGTGGTGACATGGAGGAGAGAGTTCACATGCGCATCGGGGATAAGAATTTTGGGATTCTCGGTGATGAGGAAATCACACCAGGAGAAGTCACGAAACTCTGAAACGCGACGGTCCCAAAGTCATAGCCAGGTGTCATCCATATCGGGTTTTGGGACTTGGAGGGTCCTGTGAATTGGTGCAATAGAAATCGCGATTTAGCAATACGCGATTTCCCAATCACCACAAAAGTGTGGGCCATAGGCACCATAGTAAGGGACATGTGTCAGAAGGTCAACCCTCGCTAGATTCAACGCCAAGTGGCATCGGGAATTGGAGAATCAGAGATCCCAAGGGTGTAATTTCTACACACTCCAACTCCGCGAATTCCGAAACTCCGATAGAGGAAAGGACCGTGGTCTTGTGGACTAGCAGGTCGCATGAGAAAGGAGTTAGACAGAGGGAGCTAAGGGGTGGAGAGAGGTACCATCGGGGACCGAGAGTCGGGGATCCGTGAGGATAGTGGATTACAATAGCACCAGTGTCGATTTCCCGGCGGGGAAATTCCCGATAGGAGCAAAGAAAGCATTCGGAGAATATTCATCGTGGTTCGGGGATTTGTAAGACCCGATCTCGTGAGTGCAGGACTCGTGATCATGCGAGGCCCGATTTCCTGATAGGACAATAGGGAATCATAAAGAGCATTCTGTGGGTGTTGAGAACTCCCGATAAGGGGGTTTGAAGAGCATTTTAGTTCTTCGGGCCATTCAAGGAGAAGGTCCTGTGGGAGCGAACGTGTCCTGGGTGGCACGTTTGCGTCAGAGTGGTATCAGAGCGAGAAAATCTCTTTGATTTCTGTAGCAGAGAAGAAGAGAAAATTTCACCATGTCGTCGAGGAGAGAAAGACAATCACCCGATCCAGAGGATAGGGGGGAACCAGAGAGGAAGAGGGAGACAAGCACAGAATATAGAAATGGAGAGGTAGATACGTGATCTCCGAGCGAGATTAGAAGATATGGAAGCAGCGCAGAGACGCATAGCCAGTGTTGGAGATCTAAGTGACTCTGAAGGCGAAGTTGAAGTTGAACAAAAAGGAGAAGTTGCAGCCGAAGATGCAGCCAATGAGTGATTAATTAAAGCTATCGCCCGGATGAGTTCAAAAACAAAGATGGACATTCTAGCTTATGAAGGGAGTCTGGATGCAGAAGAGCTTCTAGATTGGATTAGAGCTCTTGATACCTACTTCGATTATGAGGATATCGAAGAGGATAAAAAGGTTAGACATGCTGTCACACGATTGAAGGGACACGCAGCATTATGGTGGGACAAGCTTCAAGCAGATAGACGTTCCAAAGGCAAGAAAAAGATCAAAAGCTGGGATCGAATGATTACGAAGATGAAGGCAAAATTCATCCCAAAGGATTATCAAATCACACTGTTCAAGAGAATGCAGAACCTGAGACAGAAGTTGATGACAGTAAAAGAGTATACTGAGGAATTTTACAAGCTAAATATTAGAGCAGGTCATCGGGAGAGAAATGATGAAAAAGTTGCCAGGTATATGAATGGCTTAAGATATGATATCCAGGATGAAATGAGTATGACAACCATCAGAACGGTGGAGGATGTGTATCAGATGGCGTTGAAAGATGAAGAGAAGCTAAGTCGTAAGCCAACACAGTGAGGCCGAGGTAGGAGCCAGCCAAAAGGTAAGTCAGTTGCCCAAGATAGTTTTCAGAAATCCAAGGATGACTGGAAGAATCCTCAGACTAGAATGGAAAGAGGTGGAAGTTCACAGCGAGGCCAGCATGCTGAACAGTGAAGGCAACAGACAGAACAGAGCGGAGGATACGCTGATAATAACACATTTCCTCATACCAGAGGTAGAGGAAGAGGCAGAGGTGGAGTCATCACATGCTTCATGTGTGGAAAGAATGGACACAAGGCAGTTGATTGTCCAAATAGGAAGAAGGATGGAGGAGAAGCTCACATCGCCGAGGCCCAGAGGAGAGATGCTGAGGCAGAAGACATAGAATATGGAAGGTCCCTGATGATGCGTAAGGTTCTCTTAACACCCGAGAATGAGGTGGAGGACATGGCTCAGAGAAACCGACTTTTCAGAACCACATGCAAGACCAAAGACAGGAAGTGCAAGGTTATTGTGGACAGTGGAAGCACAGATAATCTCATTTCAACCGAGATGGTGGAGAAACTAGAGCTGGAGACAACTGATCACCCGAGTCCATACAAAGTTTCATGGCTATAGAAGGGACATCAGGTAAGTGTCACTAAACAGTGCTTAGTTGACATCAAGATAGGAGGATACAATGATAAAATACTCTGTGATGTTATTCCTATGGATTTATGTCATTTATTGCTAGGCAGACCATGGCAATATGACAGGAACGTGATTCATGATGGGAAGATGAATACGTATACTTTGGAGAAGAATGGAAGAACATATATGCTACTTCCAATTAAATATAAAGAAGTAAAACCAGAATCGAAAAATACTATACTTCTCATGAGTGGGAAGGAACTTCTGGCAGAAGTAAATAAGAAGGAAGATCCACAATTCTTTGTGGTTAGGAAACCGAAAATTGTTTTGACCATCACAAGAGTGGATGACTTGCCGGAAGAAATTCAGGAATTGCTGGAAGAGTTCGCTGACATTGTGGTAGATGAATTACCTCATTCATTTCCGTCGATGAGGAGTGTGAGTCATCATATAGACCTCATACCAGGAGCTAGTTTTCCAAACAAATCTACGTACAGGTTGATGCCGCAGGAAAATGAAGAAGTCAAAAGGCAGGTACAGGAACTGTTAGATAAAGGGCTGATCAGGGAAAGTTTAAGTCTGTGTGTCGTTCCAACGGTATTGAGTCCAAAGAAAGATGGAGGTTGGAGAATGTGCATTGATTCCAGAGCCATTAACAAGATAACCATCAGGTACAGGTTTCCATTACCACGGATGGATGACTTGATGGATTGTTTAAGTGGAGCCAAAAAAATTTCAAAGGTTGATTTGAAAAGTGGATACCATCAGATTCGCATGAGGGAAGGCGACGAGTGGAAGACAACCTTCAAAACCAATGAAGGGTTGTATGAGTGGCTAGTCATGCCGTTTGGCTTGACGAATGCATCGAGTACCTTCATGAGGTTGATGAATGAAGTGCTGAAGGAATTCATTGGTAAGTTTGTCATTGTTTATCTGGATGACATATTAATTTTCAGCAAAATGAAAGAAGAACATCTGAAGCATTTAGCTGCAGTAATGAGGAAGCTACAACAAGAGAAGTTGTTGATCAACATGAGGAAATATTCATTTATGAAGACAAAACTCATTTACTTGGGATTTGTCATATCGGCGAATGAATTAAATATGGATCCAAGTAAAGTGGAGGTAATAAAAAATTGGCCATCACCGAGAAATATTTTCGAGGTGAGAAGTTTTCATGGATTGGCTAGTTTCTACCGAAAATTCATCAAGAATTTCAGTGGGATTAGTGCAGCGATGATGGATACCGTCAAGAAAAGACATAAATATTTTCATTGGACTAAAGAGGCAGATAAGAGCTTCAATCTGTTGAAGCGGAAGATCACAGAACAGCCGGTTTTGGTGTTGTCGGATTTTACGAAAGTGTTCCAGGTGAAATGTGATGCAAGTGGCTTTGCCATAGGAGTGGTCTTGAGTCAGGAGGACAGACCAATTGCATATTTAAGCGAGAAGCTGGATGAGGCAAAACTAAAATACTCCATGTATGATAAAGAGCTTTATGCTATCATACTGGCGCTGAAGAAGTGGAGGCATTATTTGATCCCGAAAGAATTTGTTTTATATAGTGATAATCATGCATTACAGTTTGTGACTCAACAGGAGAAGTTGAATCAGAAACATGCTAAATGGGTAGAGTATATGTAGAATTTTACATTTGTAATTGAGCACATTTCAGGTACTGCTAACAAAGTGGTTGATGCTTTGAGCAGGAAGTGTTTGTTGCTGCAGGAGTTCCGAGTCGAAACATTGGGTTTTGAAAATCTTAAGGACATGTATGCAGATGATGCAGATTTTGCAGAGGAATATGAGGTAGCTGAGAATCCAGTTCTCAGAGATAGAAGCCCATGGATAGATTATATGATCCAGGAAGGATTTTTGTTCAGAGGCAATCAACTGTGCATTCTGAATTGCTCCATGAGGGAGAATCTGTTAAAGGAGAAGCACAGTGGTGGATTAGCAGGGCATTTTGGCCACGACAAGACATTTGCAAAGCTAAGAAAAGCATACTTTTGGCCAGGGTTACGGTTGGAAGTCAAAAATTTTGTTGACAAGTCAAGAATTTGCCAGCATTCAAAGGGCAGGAAGCAGAATGCAGGATTCTATCAATCATTACCCATACCCGAGAGGCCATGGGATGAAATCAGCATGGATTTCATATTGGGATTTCCTAGGACACAAAGAGGACATGATTCGATCTTTGTGGTGGTTGACAGGTTTTCCAAAATGGCACATTTTATCCCATGCCAAAAGACCAGCGATGCGACTCATATCGCAAATTTGTTTTTCAAGGAGGTCGTTAGACTTCATGGTTTACCCAGAAGCATAGTATCGGACAGGGATACCAAATTCATTGGACATTTCTGGAGGACATTGTGGAAGAAGATGGGGACTAATTTGATGTTTAGTTCTGCCTATCATCCACAGATGGATGGGCAAATAGAGGTGGTAAATAGAAGTCTGGGAGATTTATTAAGAAGCTTGGTGACAGAGCACCATAGCAGCTGGGACAATGTGTTGCCACAGGAAGAGTTTGCATACAACGACTCAGTGAACAGGAGCACAGGAAAAAGTCCATTTGCGATTGTATACGGCAGGTAGCCAAGAGGAGTTTCTGAACTGAGGAACTTAGAGCAGATAATGACTAAGAGCGCAAGTGCTGAAGAATTCGTAGAGGCGATGAAGGAACTTCACAGCAGGGTGAAGGAGCGATTGCTGGAATCAAACCAGGAATATAAGCACAGAGTGGATCAGCATCGGAGACAACTTCAGTTTGAAGTTGGTGATCTAGTTCTGGCACATCTGAGGAAGGAAAGGTTCCCAAGGGGAACATACAATAAGCTAAAAATGAAGAAAATTGGGCCATGCAGAGTCCTAAAGAAATTGGGAGAAAACGCTTATGAAATTGAGTTGCCAGATGGCATCGGAATATCTCCGATGTTCAATGTCTCGGACTTATATCCATATAAGGATGAGGAAGCAGGAGCTGGAAGTGATGAACAGCCAGGGGTCCAGTGGCAGAAACAGATTCCGATTGCAGAAAAGCCACAAATGGAGCGTATACTTGACAAGAGAGTGAGAAAAAAGACCAAACAAAAGAAATACTTCGAGTATATGGTGAAATGGAAGAACCATCCAGTGGAAGATGTCAGCTGGGAGAGCGAAGCAGAAATAAAAAAGCATGGACAGACCGTGCAGGAGCTCATGGACAGGAGCCCATGAAAGTTTTCAAGCCGAGGAGTATGATGCAGGAGCATCGCCAACTCATCAAGCGAGCCAACACATCAAGCGGAGATCAGCTGGATAAACAAACCCAAATTTTTGAAGTGCTTTGGGATTGTAGCGCAAGTCTTTAATGAACCATTCACGAAGGCGCATTTGTATAGTGTATTGGACCTTGAGCCTTTACGCTCTTGTCCTTTGGTAGATAGTCGGCATTTAATAGATTTAATGTTGGTAGATAGGATTTTAAGTCTAGATTTGATAGTTTAGAGTCCGAGAGGGAAAACGGATATAGACACCCTCATTGTACCATTGTAACATAGTCAAGAATAGAGGAAGCATTCAGGAGAAGAGAAGAGAAAACTAGAGAATATTGTATGAAGAACACCCATGTACATGCATTTGAATTAATAGAAGAAAGTTCTGATTCAAACTCATGGTTGGTGTTGTTTTCTCTGTGTATTGATGTTGTGCTCATGAATGTTTTCTTTATTGTTATGCATTTGCTTTGTATATATTGTGCATGTGATTTCATGTTTCAAACTGAAGTCTGAAAGGGAGAGAGAGTGAGGTTCAATTGTTTCTCTATCTGAGCCAGGAGATTCCTGCAAGGTGTGCAGTTGAATTCATCTGCAAGGAGTGCATTGATGAAGGCTCAGTAGTTTAACTTTTGTTCTCATTCACCCAGAAGTGGAAGTGGGTTGTTGAATCCATGCAAGGAGTGCGTAGGCTGAAGAAGAAGTCTCAGTTCTGAATCTGAGCAAAGGGAAATCAAAGACTGTTGTTGCAGGAAGTGCGCAGAGTTGGAAAGATTCAACACTTGGGAAGTTGTTGAATGTTGAGCGCAAGGAGTGCGCGCAAGTTCCTCTAAAAGAATCAGAGTGGGAAAGCTCAGGAGGTATGGCACCTTCATGATATCATTATCGAAGACTGCACAGGAGTTTTCCATGCTAAGAAGTCCTTAAGAAGGGAAAAGAGGAATCGACGGTCAAGATTTGTAGAAGAGATCGACGAAATCCCGTCAGTCGTTAGATCTCTAAACGTTGCGCAGAGTTTAAGCCCTAGCTCACAGAGGAGGAGTCTCGGAGGAGTCATCGGGATATCAGAGTCATCGGGGTTTCGCTAAACAAGAGAATCGAGACCTTGTAGTTCTCGAAATCCTGAGAAAGGATCTCAGTCGTTGATCCCGGCAGGACATGCGTCAGACATCTGGAGAAGAGTCGGGGTTCATCTCATCGGAGAATCGGGATTTCCGAGGACATAGAACTCTCGCATGATGGAATCGCGATCCGTGATATCCCGATAGGAGTTTTGAACCGTCCATTGGTGAGGACGTGTGGCAAGAGATTCAGACGAGTCAGTGTTTAGAGGCATCGGAGTTTTCGCAGGAAAGGAATTTGCGCAACAGGAAATCACGATCCACGATTTCCCGATAGGATCAGAGCCGTTGATCTCAGCAGGGACACGTGGCGAGAGATCCCGGAGAGTCGGATTTTGGGATATCGGGGTTTCCGGAGTCGTGAAACTCTTGCACAATGAAATCGCAATCCGCGATTTCCCAACACAGCCGAAGCCATTCGATTTGAGGGACGCGTGTCCGAGGATCTAAAAGAGTCAGGGTTCGACATTTCCGGGTTTCTGCATACAAAATACTTGTTGCATTATAAGTCGCGATTTCGCGATACCCGATAGAGCGATGAGGAAGTGGTGACGTGGAGGAGAGATTTCACACGTGCATCGAGGATCAAAATTTTGGGATTCTCAGTGACGAGGAAATCATGCCAGGAGAAGTCGCGAAACTCCAAAATGCGATGGTCCCAGAGTCATAGCCAGGTGTCATCCGTATTGGGTTTCGGGACTTGGAGGGTCCTGTGAATTGGTGCAATAGAAATCATGATTTAGCAATACGCGATTTCTCGATCACCACAGAAGTGTGGGTCATAGGCACCATAGTAAGGGACATGTGTCGAAAGTTCAACCCTCGCTGGAGTCAACGCCAAGTGGCATCGGGAATCGGAGAATCGGAGATCCCAAGGGTGTAAGTTCTATACACTCAAACTCCGCGAATTCCGAAACTACGATAGAGGAAAGGACTATGGTCTCATGGACTAGAAAGTCGCATGAGAAAGGAGTTAGCCGGAGGGAGCTAAGGAGTGGAGAGAGGTACCATTGGGGATCGGGAGTCAGGGATCCGTGAGGACAGTGGATTACGACAGTGCCAGTGCCGATTTCCTGACGGGGAAATTCCCGATAGGAGAAAAGAAAGCATTCGGAGTATATTCATCGGGGTTCGGGGATTTGTAAGACCCGATCTCATGAGTGCAGGACTCATGATCACGTGAGGCCCGATTTCCCGATAGGACAACGGGGAATCATAAAGAGCATTCTGTGGGTGTTGAGAACTCCCGATAAGGGGGTTTGAAGAGCATTTTAGTTCTTCGGGCCGTTCAAGGAGAAGTTCCTGTGGGAGAGGACGTGCCCTGGGTGGCGCTTTTGTGTCAGTTAACAACAGGGATCATGGTTGATCCTCTCAAAGTTGAGGCAATAATTCAGTTTCCCCCTCCCCACACACACAATCCTTCAACTTCAGAGTCTACAAGGCAAGGTGAACTTTTTACGATGCTTCATCGCCAACTATTCCAAGATCACCAAGGGCTTTATGCACTTACTGAAGAAATATGTTACCTTTTACTGGGACGATGCGACTCAATGCTCTTTCGACACATTGAAACATGCCCTCATAACTACCCCTCTACTCTGACCACCTAACTATAACAAAGATTTCTTATTATATCTGGCTACAACAGAATCAACCATTGGCATGGTTTTAGTTTAGGAATATGACTTGTTCTCAGAATACGTGATCTACTACCTGAGCTGAGGCCTTGTAGGACCGGAACTCAATTATTCTCACATCGAAAAACTTGCATTGGCAGCAGTTCATGATGTTCAACAATTTCATCATTATGTTCTATTTCACAAGACCATCGTCATTGTTGTCATGAATATATTCCAGTACATGTTGACACGATGGGTAATAGGCAGAAAAATCAGTAGATGGATAGTCATCCTCCAGGAGTTTGACTTAGACTTTGTTTCATCAAAGTCCAAAAAGTCACTGGTCTTCATAGAACTTATTTCGGAACTTCCAGTTGAGTCAGGTGACGTTGTGCCTGAAGAATCGCCTATCCGGGGAGATATGTTTTTTATCACATCTTCGGATCCCTGGTATGGAGATATAATTATCTATCTCCATACTTTGAAGTGCCCCACCACTGCTTCTCGTGATGAGCATCAACACATACGCCATCAGGCTAAGAATTATCTCATAATCATTGATACATTATATCAGAGAGGTGTAGACTGCATCCTACGTCGATGTCTCACTCATGAGGAAGCAGTTATCGTGCTTAACAATTTCCATACCAGAGCTTGTGGCAGTCATTTGTCTGGGTTGGCAACAACCCAAAAGATTCTATGAGCAAGTTACTTCTGGCTGACACTTATCAAAGATTGTATCGAATCGGTCAAGAAGTGCCATCCGTGCCAAATCTTCTCTCGGAAGATGAGGGAACATCTCTCTCCCATGTTTCCTGTCATCACAGTTGGTCCCTTCACCAAGTGGGGGATTGATTACACTACTTGCAACCCCCCTTTAGCAAGGGGGCACCGCTATATCATCGTAGTTGTATACTACTTCACAAAGTGGGTTGAAGCTATGCCAACATTTAAAGATGATGGAGAGACTGCAGCTCTCTTTTTATTCAACCAAATCATAGCAAGGTTCGGCGTTCTGAGGGAGATTGTCACCGACCATGGAAGTCACTTTCAGAATTAGATGATGACCGAATTAACATCAAATCTTGGGTTATGGCAAGAACATTCATCACCCTACTACCCCAAAGCCAATGGGTAGGTGGAAGTTGTAAACAAAACTCTTAAGACTATTCTACAGCGAACTATCAACTCAGCCAAGTCAAATTGGCATTGGATGTTATACTCGACATTATGGGCTTACCGAACATCTGTTAAGACTGCAACTGGTTTCTCACCTTTTCAACTCGTTTACGGGTTGGAGGAAGTCTTGCCCATCGAATTTCATATCCCATCTCTAAATTTGGCAGTACAATTATTTCCAGACACTTCTCCACTTGAAGAACGGTTAGTATACCTAGAGTAGCTCAATGAGCAGTTTCGTGATGCGGCCCTGGCCAATGAGGCTCACAAACATAAGGTCAACTTTCAATATGATAGGTCCATTCATCCTCAGATTTTCTCTGAAGGCGACCTTGTCCTGGTCTATGACCAAGATAAGGACCCCCTGGGGGCAAGCAAATTCAAACCCATGTGGTTCGTACCTTTCATCATAAAAGAGGTATTAAAAAAGGGCACTTATCATCTGGTTGATTTTGAAGGGAATGCTTTTGCGAAGCCTAGAAATGGGCTCTACCTCAAGAAGTATTACTCATAGGAAGGTCACTGTGGGTAACTTTTTGTAACATATGTATAGTCTTTGTACTATTACTTTTTAGTTTCTTTTAGTGTTATGGATGTGTCGTTGATATTATCTTTTGTCACTGTGGCAGATGTCAAGTGATTCTGAGGTGTTCGTTGGGTATGTAGATGGTGCTAGTTGGCACACTCAGAGGCTTGCCTCCGCAACTTGGGTAATATTT
This sequence comes from Picea engelmannii, assembly GCA_009831015.1. Taxonomy (NCBI): domain Eukaryota; kingdom Viridiplantae; phylum Streptophyta; class Pinopsida; order Pinales; family Pinaceae; genus Picea; species Picea engelmannii. Next base: position 626,688 of record ML779382.1, read on the forward strand.
ACACCTCAAGGCCAGTTATTATCTTCCGGAGGTATATGTTTAGGTGACACTACAAATAATGTTTCCAAGTATAGCACAGTTATTGGGTTGCTTCGTGATGCTTTGTCATTGGGTATCTCTCATATTCGGGTCTATCTCGATGCTCAACTGGTTGTGTCTCAGTTAAACAGAGTATACCGGGTCCATGATCCAATTTTACACGGATGATTCCTTAGGGTATGTCTCTTAGAACGAAACTTTGATTATATTACATATTTTCATGTTCCTAGGAGATTAAACCAAGTTACAGATACTCTAGCTAATCAAATTTTAGATTGACATCTTGCACACATATGAAAGAACATTAACATAAGCATGTAAATACATTTTTGCACACATGATCCATAAGACACAAAAGACCAAAAAACATTTAGAGTGATTCAGGAGTTGCATAGAAGGGATTTGATCAGGTATTGGGACAGTTTTTTTTTTTGAGTTTTGAGTATTTTTTTACGGCCCGTGGAAAAAAAATTCGACGATCAACTGGAACATATAGGTTAGGTTTCTACCCTAATTTTTGTATCTCATTGTCTTTTTCCTTTTCCATAGGATCGATCCCATCAGGATGTGACACAAAACCATCATCCCTGCTTTAGAAGTGTCGCAACTTGGTGGTAGAGCTTACCGGAACATGGATGCCCTAGGTAGATCCTGGTTGCATTATGGTATTCATGTTGTCTCTAAAACATTGTAGGATCGACAGTCCTTGTAGTTTTTCCTAAATACGAGTTTGAGCCTCATTTGCATGATTCTGCTTCGCTCTTGACCTCACCCTCAGGACTCCAAAAAAATAGCGGGTCTTCTTTTAAGCCCTTTTCAGACCCTCTAAATATGAAAATATTGTTGAGTGATCTTGTGGCCTTTCACGCTCGTTAAACTGAAATTTGAAGTCACGTCTGTCCGGCGGTAGTTTACCCCTTTTTCGGTCCGGACGGTAGTTTACCCCTTTTTCGGTCCGGACGGTCAACTGTACGAACAAAGGTATAATCTATGGAACTTCAACTCTATAGAAGAGTATTCTCAGGTATAAATTTATCCCTTTTTCAAACCTGAGGGACTAAACTTACGAAGAAGGAACCCCCATGGAGTCCATAGTTAAGCTCTTTTTAGACTCCCTAAAATTGAAAAAATCATCGAGTGACCTTATTCTTTCACACTTGTTAAACTGCTCTAGAAGAACATTCCTGACGGAGTCCATAGTTAAGCTTTTTTTAGACTCCTTAAAAATGAAAAAATGGTCGAGTGATCTTGTCCTTATCACACTCGTTAAAATGGTTTTGAATAGACGTCTTGTCGGTGCTAGTTTCCCCCGACTAGACTATCTTCCAAAAAGGTACCCCAATGGAGTCTCCTTTTATGTTTTTGCAGACTCTCTAAATATGAAAAACCACCGAGATTACCTTCTCTGGGCTCGTTAAACTTACATCGAAGGACGTTACCATTGTGTGTTTTGTTAACTTCGTTTGCATACCTTATACGCTAGCCTTGTAACAGTTTGCTTCTACGTCTTAACACCCTTGGCCCCCAGAGGATTTTTCCTGAGTATCATTATACTAGAACATTAGTCTTATCCTTGTGCCTTGAACTTGTATGTTTTCAACACTCGTTCCTCCATTGTAACGTAATATTCCTTTATTCTTTTTCCCAAAATTGTTGAAAAAGACAAAAAAAATCAAATATACCCCAAAAAGAGGAAGGGAAAAGTATTTTCTTTATTGGCAGCATAATGAGTCGCCCTTGGATAAAGCACATATGTTCATTTTTTCATCAAACTATGGGATGTAGTACGACCTTAGGAAACTGTTCTCGCTATATAGAGTTGTGTCCTCCGCCGTCTAGTTATTATTCCAAACATATGGAGAGTTTGTGTTGCCTCCTGCTTCGTAGACTTATGATTAATGCCATGCTTCCTGAGAATCATCATTTGTCATGCTATTGTCCAAGGGAAGTTTGTCACCAAGCCCAAGTTGGCCCCTCTGCAATTTGTCTCTTGCCCTCATACCCGGCCATCCTGAATGTCCAATCAAGTCCTTGTTCGAAATCAATGAAGCCTTCAGTATGATCATCAAGTCCACAACTGACGAGCCGTCGAAGACCTCTAGGTATTGCAGTCGTACACTCATATTACACTCCTACCTGAGTTTTGAAGATTTTGAAGTAGTTTCTCAAGATCTGAAGACCTCATCTCCAGCCATCAGGCCGTATCAGCTTCTAGAAGATGGATACTCTATGTGTATATCTTTTTGATTTCGAGATGTAGCTCTATTGTGTATTCTTCGTGGTTACTCTTTATATAGTTATATGACATGGATCTATAGTGTCTTTGATTGGTAGCCATGATTCTATTTTATCCCGAGCATGAGTATGCCCACCTCGGTGAGACATTTTTTATTTTGCAGACGTCGCCTCCCGGTTCCTGATCCTTGGGCTCAATCGTTCGGCACATCAGTAAAGATTGGTAATGTATTTCAGCCATCAAATGCTCTTCTGACCTCACACATTAGGGGGCATCTGTTTTAACCCTAAATTAAACCATACATGCTTACCTGGCATCAGGCCATCTTAGATCCCTTCTTTGCCAAAGAACTATTGAGAAACTCTTTAAAAAACCTCTTTTATAATGGCCCATGCACCCTACTCCATTAACTAAATGCATGTACACACTAGCTGACCTAAAACAGCCCGCGTGGACCGACAAAATCACGAAAAAAGGAAAGTTGTCAACGGAACACACAGCTCTGGGTGAGTTAATTGAAACTCTCGGCCATGCATGGTTGAGGGTTTGTCCAAATACCTAGCTTATTCTAGCCTATAAAAGAAGGGCTAGGGGTCCCATTTGGAAGAGGAAAAATATAGCAAAGAAACTCTGCCCATTTTCATATTCCCATTGTCCCAACCCTTTATCCATCCTTGTGCTAGAAGAGATACAAAGAAAAGAAGTTGGAGGACAATTGAAGAGGAGCCCAGGATCAGGTTCGTGGAGTGGTGGTCGGTCTCGAATTTTTGTAAGTTGACTCATTCAAAGTAATAAAGAAATTTTTTTTCCCATCCCAATTCATGAGTTATTCATAATTTGTTAAGTACATGTTTGAATCTCTAACCTGTTAGTCTATAGGTAAGATGCATGTGTAGTTGTTTCTTGTCTTGTATGCAGGTCAGCGTTGGAAAGGAGAACTGCGAACAAGTGATCAAGTGCAACAAGGGATCGACATCAAATGCCTGGTACAAGGTAGGTTGATCTAGCCATGTTTTACTAAAAAGAAATAGGATTTAAGTCTGGGGACGAAGGTAGAAAGTAGATTTTTTCTTGGTCATATCTGCATGCAAAGCATAACCCTATTTGCTAGTCTATAAGGAGATTTCCCTCATAACAGTGTGCACGCACATGCGCGAAATAGAAACGCAGGAAAAGCGCACATGAGCCTGATGCGCGATTGTGGTCGCAAAAAGCCGCTCACATGTGAGAACGGCACATTTATGAGAGTGGTCGGCCTCCCACCCACTTTTGGTTCAGCTTCCAAGTTGATTTGACAGTCAAATCTAGACTGGATCCGACTGGGTGGCTAGTCAAAGACCTAGAAATGCCCTAATTAGCCTCTTTACACACTACAAGTTGGTTGAACAATACCTCAAAGAAGTGCTATAAAAAGGCCATGGGTGCACTTCGTTTTTCAAGGAATTTCATAGAAAAGTTATGCTGCCACTATTCTCTTGAGGAATCCTCTATTCTTATCAAGAGTATACTAGCATCATTGCATTGGGCAATCCATCTCACCCCTTGAGTGGATTAGCAAGAAATTGTTTCACCATTTTCATTTTCAAAGTTGTAAGAAGAGCTTTTTTGTGGGGGTCCAAGAGCCCTCCCTTGGAGGAAGAAGGGACTCATAGTCCTCTTTCTTCTTGGTGTTTTCTTTCACTAATATCAACCTTACCATTGGTGACATGGGTCTTATTGTCCTTATGTCCCTATGTTCATTAGTTTAGTTGTTATTTTATTTCTTAGTTTAATTCTTAGTTGTTCTTTTATATTTCTTTCTCTAACCCTTTTCCTTACAACTGTCCTCCTTAGCAAACCTGATTAATCTTGCAAGCACCTCTATTTTTCTCACTAAGGTGACGAAAGAGGTGCAACACCCATTTCCCTTATTCGCAAAAATTCATTCACCATATGACCTTCCGTATAACATCCGGTGCACCAAACCTATGGTTGTCATGGTCTGGGTATCGTCGGCTCTTGAGTCTTTTCTGTAAGTGTTGATATATTCCCTTGTAGTTGCACCAGATTTGCATCTATTGGGGGTATGGTCAGTCTCAAGCTCCCAGGGTATCTTTCCATGGCTTCAATCTTCATCGATTATTCCAAGGCGTCTATTAATGTGGCTATTTGTTGTTGCGTTAGAGGAATCTGAGTCAGAGGCAGCAACCCCTGAATGTACCACTCCCTTTGATGTTATTCGTGGATTGGATGAGCCAGCCTCCCTATGGCATATTTAAACTTTTGTCTGTATTCCCAAGTGGATTCACCTTCCTATTGTTGGATCTCATGCAACTTAGATAGAGCCCGTTGTTCTGATTGGGGTAGTTTGAAATTTTCTACGAACCTTGTTCGTACCTGGCCAAGTGTGAACTCTTGACCTTGCGTTCCTGGCACTCTTGGCTCAATGATATTCATGTACCACTTGAGAGTGTGACCTATCAAGGTAGTCTGGAACTCGAACAACTTATTCGCATCTGAAGTCCCTTTGGATCTCCAGATTGCTTCACACAAGAACCAATGTTTCTCAACATCTTCATCTCCCTTCCCAAAATTATGGGTATCGAGCAATCGAACCTCTCGTATGGCTATCCATTGTTGATCTTGTTGTTCCTATCAATATAAATCCTAACGGTCTTTCTTGCGATCTACCATGGGATCCCAATATCCTCCCTGTACTTGCACTTCCTAGTTGTGACTGACTAATTAATTGTAATGGAACATAACTAGCATGAGAAGGTAGTATTGAACTTACTGCTTGTATAGAAGACACTTGGGGTATGGGTGATTCAGGGATAGAACCACTGGCTTCGAGGCAGTTTTCTTTGATCTGGGGGGTCTTTTTTTCTTCCCCTAGGATGATCTCTTCGGTCAGATTCCCGATCTCTCCTGTTATCGAGGTTGAATATTCTCTTTCTTCTTCAAGATTCATATCGGCTTCTTCCTCTCTTACGTCTACACCTTCTTCTTCTTGTACCACCTCTTGGGGAATTCTTTCTCTATGCTCTTCTCTCTCATTTAATCTTTGACTGGCCAGTCACTCCTGTCTTCTCATCTTCTGCAATTCTTCCATCTATCTTTCCTCTACTTCTCTTGATCCACCTTCTTTCCTTAACTTCTCAGACTGTCTTGTTTCTTTCTTGATCTTGTCGCGCCACCACTTCTCAACTATGGTGGTTGTCCTCAAGGCTCGATCATCTCTCGAGTTTGTTTCTTGGTGTTTCCCCCCCATTTTTCAAAGAACCCTTCCCCTCTCTCATGCCATGACTCTCACCCTGCCTTGCCCTATCCCAAGCAAGGGTGTTTACATTGCCATCTCAGTCAGGGACATAGTCAACATCCCCTCCTCCATCAAGAAAACCTTAATCCACAGGGGGATTTCTCTCAGCAGCCTTCCCCTTGCGTATTTCTTGAAAATTTCCTCTTCTCACGTGAAATATTGGTAGTTCTCAGCTGCAAATTCGATGATATATCCCTCTACTGTGGTGCTGACCCAAAAATCAACTGCTCGCATGACTGGACAATCCAGCCTCTAAAGTGCTACTAGATTTTTGGTGTCCCATGCACAGATCCTCTTGGCTCATCCTTGGAACTCTGGAGCTTCTTGGAGCCTCTTTATCCAGTGGAAAAATTCTTTCGAGAATTTAACCTAGAAAATCGCATATTGGTCGCTCGATCTTTCTGAGTAAAAGATTTCTTCGTGTGTGTTTTCCACCAATTTTCTCCTCAGTTCCGCTTCTTTCCATATGAAGGTGTCATAGTTTCTTTCCCACCATTGATCAATACCAGATCTATGGATCTGCGGAAGCATTCTCCCTATAGGTTCCCTTTTAATGCAGGTCCTGGCAACAAAACCATTTTGTTGGCGCAAGTTTGATCAGACTAGGGTCCTTCTCAGGTTACCAACAAAAGGTACCGTGTAGTCTAGAGAGTTGGCATTTTCTTCTCCTCTAAAGAGAATAATTCTCACCCGAAGCACTATTGAGATAGATAGATAGGGAAGGGTAGAGAAAAGACTTAAGAGGATCCATAGAGCCTTCAGGACTCATCCCTGATCTTGTGCAAGAGACATAAAAATATCTGAAACATATATGTGCAAGAATCAAACCTACTTACGTTAAGAACAAGCATCTAAACATAGAACCATCGAGTAGAACTTTTAACCTAGAAAGAATAAATTTAATGCATAAGGAAAACACACAAAGACACATCATATTTGAAAATTTAGGTCCTTCTTCATATTATCTTCAGAATATTTCCTTGATTACAGACTCAAAATTACACAGCAATGAGCTATACAGACTCTTGACTCTAGACTCATGTCGCAAAGCTCCAATTCTCAAATTGATAGATCAAATTCATTACAGAATCAATACTTGACTTGACTTGACTCCCAACAATCAACTCAGAACCAACTCGTAATCAACGGACCAACAAAAACAACAATGGCAACAACAATAAGGGAAACAACCAACCATGTCAACAACAACAAGGGAAAAAACCAACCATATCAACAACAACAAGGGAAACAACCAACCATGTCAACAACCCTTTTACACTTGTGTTCAGCCCTATATATAGTTGGGTTGTGTATTCTATTTTGGCTTTTGCACTTCCTTGTTCTATTGCAACAGTTTGTTGCTTAGTTGGCATTGCGTTATCTTTCGCAAATGCTTTATGTTGCTCTTTCTTGTTTTGTTGTCCAACCTCTGTTGAAGCTTACGCAACTCATGCTCAGTAAAAAATTGTGCAATTCCTTATCCAAAAATGAAGGTCCCAACACCATCCACCATCCTTTTTTGGTTTTGCAGTCTTTTTCCAACTGATCAAATGCATCCCTTCTTTTAGTTTTTTACCAGTCCACAAGAAGTTAAACATCCTCCTTATGATATTGTTTAGAATGAATTTTGGAATCTTCGCCAAATAAATCCAATACACAGGTATGCTTTCGAGAACAAATTTCACAAGTATGAACCTACCCCCTAAAGTAAGCCATCTATGGCTCCCATTTGATATTCTTTTTTCAAATTTTTTCTCCAGCCAAATCCAGTCAGCCTTAGTGTAGCAATTTGGTTTTTAAAAAAAACCAATATACTTAAAACCATCATCTACTGGTTTTACTTCAAATGTAAATAACTCCTTCAACAAAGCAAGATCCTCAGCTTTCCAACTTGCTTCAAGAAATGAAGACTTTTGAGGGATAAAAGCCATCCCTGTTGCCTGGAAGAATAAATCTAGAACTTACTTAAAAAATTCCCATTCATTAATGTTTCCACTCCCAAAAAGAATAACATCATCCACAAACATCAAATGGGTAATTCTTAGCCCTCTTGCCACAATGCCTCCTTATAATTTATCATCCCTAACTTGCTCATGTATGGCTCTACTTAATCCTTTTACAACAAGTAGAAAAAGTAACGGAGATAAGGGGCACCCTTGCCTTAATCCCTTTGTACTCCTAAAATTGAGTCTGTATATTCTAAACTCAATTCCACCTGTAGCAATACAATCCTTAGAAACCCCCAGTCCACTCTATCATAAGCCTTAATCAAATCTTGTTTTAGGACCATAGCTTTGATATTTTTTACCTTGATACTGTGTAACGCATTCTGTACTACACCTATGGCATCAGTTATTTGTCTTCCCTCAAGAAATCCAAATTGTTAGATATTCCAAAAGACTGACATGATTTTATTCTAGAAGCTATAATTTTGGTTATGATCTTATACACAAAATTACATAATGCAATAGGTCTATACCCTCCAAAGGACTCGATTTTATCACTCTTAGGTATAAGAGAAAGGAAGGTATCATTCAAAGCTCCATTAACCCTACCATTCCTCCTGGTATGTTCAACCATCTCCAAAATATCATTTCCCATTAGATCGAAAAAAGACAAAAAAAAATCTACAGTCCAGCCATCTGGCCCAGGAATTTTTGAAGCACTTAATCCTTTTAAAGTTGACAAGATTTCCGTTAAAGTTACTGGTTCAACCGCTATGTTCCCTTCTTCCTCTGAGAACATTCTAGGATAATTCCTTAAAACTGCTAATTGATCAGAAATAGAGAGGTTCTCTCGTGCCTTGAGTATGTTTTCGAAAAATCCAACTGCTTCCTTTTGTAGACCTTTATTACAAGTGATCATAGTTCCATCTTCCTTGGTAATGTCCCAGATGATATTGATATGCTTTCTAGAGTTGGCATAGGCATGAAAGAACTTAGTATTCATGTCTCCTAAAGCCAACCAATTTAACCTACTCTTTTGTCTCCAGGTCTCTTCCTCCTATCTCAATAGGACCAAATTCCTTTTTTCTTTTTCTAGTACCAACACTTTGTCTTCATCCTTCTCGAAACCCCCTGCAAAATTAGTGTACAATGTATCCAAATCTGATTCAATCTTTACCAGTTCATCCTTTTCTTCCAGTTTCTTCTTTCTTTCCCAATTTATCACCATAGACTTAAGTGTCTTTATCTTTTTTACCAATGAATCCATAGGATTTAAGATATCATTTCCCAGTAGACCATCCCATTTTTCTCTCACTAAATTTACAAACTCTGGTTCCTCAAGCCAAATAGAGTTAAATTTAAAAGGGTAGCAAAACTTTCCTATTTCTTGTTCCAAATGGAGAATCACATGCATAGGATCAGAAATATGTGAATTACATACCCAAGTTTTGTATCTGATCCCTAATAGCGCTAGATCCTCTGAAATAAAAAAATTGGTCCAATCTCTTTGCAATGTAGTCCTGACCTCCTCTACAATTTTGCTAGGTAGGAAGAAGTTTTAAAGGCTCAACATCCACCAATCCCTCAACTTGTATCAGCTGGCTAAAATATAGTTGTAAGGGATCATCTCTACCATGGGCTCCCCACATTTCTCTATTGAAGTTAGTAAAGTTTAGGTCACCCCCTAGTATAAAATTTTATTCCTTGAGAAGCCTGTCTCTTTTAATAACATCCCAAAATACCTCTTTGTCAGAATATGGTCCATAGAAATTTATCAATTTCGGTATTTTATTTAAATTGTTAACTGCTCCATCCAGAAAAATCCCTACAAGGGTCAAAAAAGCATAAAAATCATCTTTTCTTTGATTCCAGGCAGTCAAAATTCCACCTAAAATTCCCGAAGAATCCACTGCAAAGAAATAACAAGTAGGAAGTAACTTCACATAAAATTCTCTTTCTTTTTCTTCGTAGACCATAGTTTCTTGGATTAACAGAACATCTGATTTTGTTGACTCTAGGAACCTTTTGAGGGCTAAAAAATTCGAAGTGCCCCCCACTCCACTAACATTCAGAGTTGTAACAATCATTTTCTAACCCTTGCCAAGGATTTCTTAGCTCTAAGCACCCTAGGTCAATCAATCATCATTATACTGGTAATAACACAATTCTCCTTCTCTTTCCCTAACTTCCTCGCACTTCTAGTTTTAAGCGAGGAAAAATATTTCTCCAGGCCTCCACGAACCGCTCCCTTTAACAATGCAACTTATCCCACAGAAGTGTGATCAGAATCACACCTTCCAGTCTCCCCCTTCCCATGATTTTCTAAATTCTTTGGTATAGGTTCCCCCCCATCATAAATTGACAGAGGTGACCAGGTAAGGATATCTCTATACGAAGGAATAAAATTAAATAACATTTCATCTAACTCAGAGAGTACATTCGGGTCCTTCAAACCATTAACACTCTATGATCCTGCAGAATCTATGACAGCTCCATTAAGAAGAAAATTATGTATACTTACTCATGAAGGCTCAACCCTCCCCTCCAATCCCACAGGAGGATTTTCTGTAGGGTTTTCTAAAGGAGACAGAGCGCAAACTAGACTCCCTTCAAACCCAATAGTCCTAGGTTCCAAGTTCAAATTTGATAGCGGATTAACAAAGTTATCCGTTCCCCCAAAAAAACCATCTGACTGCCCATTCCGTAACAAAGACCTATCTTCCACAACCCCAATAGAAACAACAACCCTATACTCAATAGGACAACCCTCATCTGAACGTTTATAACAACCTCCAATCCTGGTAGGTTCCCCCCCCTCCACCAACTCACTTGTTTGAGGTACATTTACCACCGAAAGAGAGGAATTCCCCCCTCCCAAATTACTTCCTACACCCTTCACTTCCAACACCCTCCCATTCCTAAAAGGTGCATCTAAGGACTCTACCTGATCTCCCTCCCCGCATAATTCCCTTAACCTCTTCAAAAAATCAACACGGTTAGGTTTCCCTACATCCCCTAGTGATCAAGGTGGATATCGGTGGCCACCCACCTTTTCCGACTGGCTCAAAACTGTTTTCTAGCAATTTTGGCAATTTACTATTTTTAGCAGGTTTTAACTTTCGGGGCCATTTTGAGGGCCTAAATGAAGGTTTTTCAAGATTGAGGTTCTCAATGATAGTCAAAATCATAATTGAGCCCCCAAAATGAATCTCCTTGACGATACCTTTCCAACAAGCTATCACACGCCTAAAACGGAGATCGTATGCAAAAGTTACGACCCCGGGAACTTGATGTACTCACTTACCCAAACGGGGCCCACATGACGTTTGGCGCTTCATCTCCTAGGGTTAGGTTTTCGGATGTCTAGGACTTTTGGCATTCCCGTTTATTGTAAAAGGGCCTTCAGAGCCTCATTGTAACCATCTTCTTGCGAATGCGAGTAGCCATCACATCTCTTCTCAGAGATAAGCTGCCACCATTCTAGCGAGTCTTTCACTCTG